>OY726519.1:649576-1087760 GCA_963383655.1 Bathymodiolus septemdierum
TACTGAAACTCAGCAAAATACTACAGTTAATGAAGAATGAGATACAAACTACTGAAACTCAGCAAAATACTACAGTTAATGAAGAATGAGATACAAACTACTGAAACTCAGCAAAATACTACAGTTAATGAAGAATGAGATACAAACTACTGAAACTCAGCAAAATACTACAGTTAATGAAGAATGAGATACAAACTACTGAAACTCAGCAAAATACTACAGTTAATGAAGAATGAGATACAAACTACTGAAACTCAGCAAAATACTACAGTTAATGAAGAATGAGATACAAACTACTGAAACTCAGCAAAATACTACAGTTAATGAAGAATGAGATACAAACTACTGAAACTCAGCAAAATACTACAGTTAATGAAGAATGAGATACAAACTACTGAAACTCAGCAAAATACTACAGTTAATGAAGAATGAGATACAAACTACTGAAACGCAGCAAAATACTACAGTTAATGAAGAATGAGATACAAACTACTGAAACGCAGCAAAATACTACAGTTAATGAAGAATGAGATACAAACTACTGAAACTCAGCAAAATACTACAGTTAATGAAGAATGAGATACAAACTACTGAAACTCAGCAAAATACTACAGTTAATGAAGAATGAGATACAAACTACTGAAACTCAGCAAAATACTACAGTTAATGAAGAATGAGATACAAACTACTGAAACTCAGCAAAATACTACAGTTAATGAAGAATGAGATACAAACTACTGAAACTCAGCAAAATACTACAGTTAATGAAGAATGAGATACAAACTACTGAAACTCAGCAAAATACTACAGTTAATGAAGAATGAGATGCAAACTACTGAAACTCAGCAAAATACTACAGTTAATGAAGAATGAGATGCAAACTACTGAAACTCAGCAAAATACTACAGTTAATGAAGAATGAGATGCAAACTACTGAAACTCAGCAAAATACTACAGTTAATGAAGAATGAGATGCAAACTACTGAAACTCAGCAAAATACTACAGTTAATGAAGAATGAGATGCAAACTACTGAAACTCAGCAAAATACTACAGTTAATGAAGAATGAGATGCAAACTACTGAAACTCAGCAAAATACTACAGTTAATGAAGAATGAGATGCAAACTACTGAAACTCAGCAAAATACTACAGTTAATGAAGAATGAGATACAAACTACTGAAACTCAGCAAAATACTACAGTTAATGAAGAATGAGATACAAACTACTGAAACTCAGCAAAATACTACAGTTAATGAAGAATGAGATACAAACTACTGAAACTCAGCAAAATACTACAGTTAATGAAGAATGAGATACAAACTACTGAAACTCAGCAAAATACTACAGTTAATGAAGAATGAGATACAAACTACTGAAACTCAGCAAAATACTACAGTTAATGAAGAATGAGATACAAACTACTGAAACTCAGCAAAATACTACAGTTAATGAAGAATGAGATACAAACTACTGAAACTCAGCAAAATACTACAGTTAATGAAGAATGAGATACAAACTACTGAAACTCAGCAAAATACTACAGTTAATGAAGAATGAGATACAAACTACTGAAACTCAGCAAAATACTACAGTTAATGAAGAATGAGATACAAACTACTGAAACTCAGCAAAATACTACAGTTAATGAAGAATGAGATACAAACTACTGAAACTCAGCAAAATACTACAGTTAATGAAGAATGAGATACAAACTACTGAAACTCAGCAAAATACTACAGTTAATGAAGAATGAGATACAAACTACTGAAACTCAGCAAAATACTACAGTTAATGAAGAATGAGATACAAACTACTGAAACTCAGCAAAATACTACAGTTAATGAAGAATGAGATACAAACTACTGAAACTCAGCAAAATACTACAGTTAATGAAGAATGAGATACAAACTACTGAAACGCAGCAAAATACTACAGTTAATGAAGAATGAGATACAAACTACTGAAACTCAGCAAAATACTACAGTTAATGAAGAATGAGATACAAACTACTGAAACTCAGCAAAATACTACAGTTAATGAAGAATGAGATACAAACTACTGAAACTCAGCAAAATACTACAGTTAATGAAGAATGAGATACAAACTACTGAAACTCAGCAAAATACTACAGTTAATGAAGAATGAGATACAAACTACTGAAACTCAGCAAAATACTACAGTTAATGAAGAATGAGATACAAACTACTGAAACTCAGCAAAATACTACAGTTAATGAAGAATGAGATACAAACTACTGAAACTCAGCAAAATACTACAGTTAATGAAGAATGAGATGCAAACTACTGAAACTCAGCAAAATACTACAGTTAATGAAGAATGAGATGCAAACTACTGAAACTCAGCAAAATACTACAGTTAATGAAGAATGAGATGCAAACTACTGAAACTCAGCAAAATACTACAGTTAATGAAGAATGAGATGCAAACTACTGAAACTCAGCAAAATACTACAGTTAATGAAGAATGAGATGCAAACTACTGAAACTCAGCAAAATACTACAGTTAATGAAGAATGAGATGCAAACTACTGAAACTCAGCAAAATACTACAGTTAATGAAGAATGAGATGCAAACTACTGAAACTCAGCAAAATACTACAGTTAATGAAGAATGAGATACAAACTACTGAAACTCAGCAAAATACTACAGTTAATGAAGAATGAGATACAAACTACTGAAACTCAGCAAAATACTACAAGTTAATGAAGAATGAGATACAAACTACTGAAACTCAGCAAAATACTACAGTTAATGAAGAATGAGATACAAACTACTGAAACTCAGCAAAATACTACAGTTAATGAAGAATGAGATACAAACTACTGAAACTCAGCAAAATACTACAGTTAATGAAGAATGAGATACAAACTACTGAAACTCAGCAAAATACTACAGTTAATGAAGAATGAGATACAAACTACTGAAACTCAGCAAAATACTACAGTTAATGAAGAATGAGATACAAACTACTGAAACTCAGCAAAATACTACAGTTAATGAAGAATGAGATACAAACTACTGAAACTCAGCAAAATACTACAGTTAATGAAGAATGAGATACAAACTACTGAAACTCAGCAAAATACTACAGTTAATGAAGAATGAGATACAAACTACTGAAACTCAGCAAAATACTACAGTTAATGAAGAATGAGATACAAACTACTGAAACTCAGCAAAATACTACAGTTAATGAAGAATGAGATACAAACTACTGAAACTCAGCAAAATACTACAGTTAATGAAGAATGAGATACAAACTACTGAAACTCAGCAAAATACTACAGTTAATGAAGAATGAGATACAAACTACTGAAACTCAGCAAAATACTACAGTTAATGAAGAATGAGATACAAACTACTGAAACTCAGCAAAATACTACAGTTAATGAAGAATGAGATACAAACTACTGAAACTCAGCAAAATACTACAGTTAATGAAGAATGAGATACAAACTACTGAAACTCAGCAAAATACTACAGTTAATGAAGAATGAGATACAAACTACTGAAACTCAGCAAAATACTACAGTTAATGAAGAATGAGATACAAACTACTGAAACTCAGCAAAATACTACAGTTAATGAAGAATGAGATACAAACTACTGAAACGCAGCAAAATACTACAGTTAATGAAGAATGAGATACAAACTACTGAAACGCAGCAAAATACTACAGTTAATGAAGAATGAGATACAAACTACTGAAACTCAGCAAAATACTACAGTTAATGAAGAATGAGATACAAACTACTGAAACTCAGCAAAATACTACAGTTAATGAAGAATGAGATACAAACTACTGAAACTCAGCAAAATACTACAGTTAATGAAGAATGAGATACAAACTACTGAAACTCAGCAAAATACTACAGTTAATGAAGAATGAGATACAAACTACTGAAACTCAGCAAAATACTACAGTTAATGAAGAATGAGATACAAACTACTGAAACTCAAAAATACTACAGTTAATGAAGAATGAGATGCAAACTACTGAAACTCAGCAAAATACTACAGTTAATGAAGAATGAGATGCAAACTACTGAAACTCAGCAAAATACTACAGTTAATGAAGAATGAGATGCAAACTACTGAAACTCAGCAAAATACTACAGTTAATGAAGAATGAGATGCAAACTACTGAAACTCAGCAAAATACTACAGTTAATGAAGAATGAGATGCAAACTACTGAAACTCAGCAAAATACTACAGTTAATGAAGAATGAGATGCAAACTACTGAAACTCAGCAAAATACTACAGTTATGAAGAATGAGATGCAAACTACTGAAACTCAGCAAAATACTACAGTTAATGAAGAATGAGATGCAAACTACTGAAACTCAGCAAAATACTACAGTTAATGAAGAATGAGATGCAAACTACTGAAACTCAGCAAAATACTACAGTTAATGAAGAATGAGATGCAAACTACTGAAACTCAGCAAAATACTACAGTTAATGAAGAATGAGATGCAAACTACTGAAACTCAGCAAAATACTACAGTTAATGAAGAATGAGATGCAAACTACTGAAACTCAGCAAAATACTACAGTTAATGAAGAATGAGATGCAAACTACTGAAACTCAGCAAAATACTACAGTTAATGAAGAATGAGATACAAACTACTGAAACTCAGCAAAATACTACAGTTAATGAAGAATGAGATACAAACTACTGAAACTCAGCAAAATACTACAGTTAATGAAGAATGAGATACAAACTACTGAAACTCAGCAAAATACTACAGTTAATGAAGAATGAGATACAAACTACTGAAACTCAGCAAAATACTACAGTTAATGAAGAATGAGATGCAAACTACTGAAACTCAGCAAAATACTACAGTTAATGAAGAATGAGATGCAAACTACTGAAACTCAGCAAAATACTACAGTTAATGAAGAATGAGATGCAAACTACTGAAACTCAGCAAAATACTACAGTTAATGAAGAATGAGATGCAAACTACTGAAACTCAGCAAAATACTACAGTTAATGAAGAATGAGATGCAAACTACTGAAACTCAGCAAAATACTACAGTTAATGAAGAATGAGATGCAAACTACTGAAACTCAGCAAAATACTACAGTTAATGAAGAATGAGATGCAAACTACTGAAACTCAGCAAAATACTACAGTTAATGAAGAATGAGATGCAAACTACTGAAACTCAGCAACATACTACAGTTAATGAAGAATGAGATGCAAACTACTGAAACTCAGCAAAATACTACAGTTAATGAAGAATGAGATGCAAACTACTGAAACTCAGCAAAATACTACAGTTAATGAAGAATGAGATGCAAACTACTGAAACTCAGCAAAATACTACAGTTAATGAAGAATGAGATACAAACTACTGAAACTCAGCAAAATACTACAGTTAATGAAGAATGAGATACAAACTACTGAAACTCAGCAAAATACTACAGTTAATGAAGAATGAGATACAAACTACTGAAACTCAGCAAAATACTACAGTTAATGAAGACATTGCTGCTCTTATTACTGCTATATAGAAAGCCACTGAACAAGCTGTTCCATCAAGATTGGTTAAATTAAAAGGTCCAAGCTGGAAAGCCTCACCAAAAGTCCGAAATCTCCTACTGAATACTAGGCAAAAATAACAAATCTGGAAAGACAATAAAAAACCTGATGGGCAGTTAAAGGAATGAAAAATTCAAGCGCAACGAGAACTGGGATAATGTCATTACTCCGACACTCAATACTCCGACAGTCATTATTCTGACACTTATTACTCCGACAATCATTACTCCGACTCTTAATACTTCGACAGTGACCGATAGTTTTTGCAATTCTGGCGCTTTTAGCAATCCAAATGCAGTACGGGACTGCCCATTTAACTTGAAAGGGGCATGGTTTTTATCCCGGAGTCGGAAGTGTTTTTCCTATGCAGCGCTATTGTTTTTAATGCTTTTCAGCGCGGCCCAAAACAGCAAAATGCAATCTGCAAATGGAAAACAACCAGCCAGCAGTCTTCAACATGGACAAATGTCTTAGGAAGGCGTAAATGAATGTAGCAGGGTTAAACTAGTTTTGTGGACATATTTATTACCATTGTCAAAGCACAATTAGAACGCACAATAAAAATGCAAGAAAAATACCTAGACAAAAGGACAACAAAAATACAACACTATAGAGAGGCAATTCCTGGTGAACACCACTATTGCTGACAGCTAGCTACGAACCGTCTACCGACTGATGTAAAAGAATCATGCATACCAGTACTAGATCAAGGTATTTTTGCAATCCCCTTTGTACCATAAGCTGAGGGTCAAGTTTAACATACTGTTATGTTGTCCTTCTGCAGGGGACACCAATGGGCGGTGCTTAAGGAAATATAGCATTCTAAAGCCTACACTCCTCCTCGTGTCCAGTGCAGAAGAACAAGTATAACATATGCATAAATAAAGGAAATGTATATACCAAATATAATAGTTAAAAGTTTTCATTTTGTTTTTCTGCAAGGGACGGTGCTCAAGGAAATGTAGCATTTTAGTGCTTACACTCCTCCTCGTGTCCAGTGCAGATGAACAATATGTTATTAACGTGTGGTTTCAAAATTGAATGAATTGATAAAAATATATATGAGCTTTCATTTCATGTTGTCATTCTGCAAAGGGACACCAAGGGGTACTCAATGAAATGTAACATAATAAAGCGTACACTCCTCCTCATGTCCAGTGCAGAAGAACAAGATGAAATAGAAATGTCAGAAAGAAAAAAAATCATCTACAACATTTACAGATAAATTGACACATCTCTTTCAAGACTAAGTCATTTTCGCATGTCATTAACCACAAAAATATCTCTTCTATACTTAAGTTTTGGAAGTTGATACATGTCATCCCAACTATACTAAAAAGGTCTTGCCTAGTTTTATCATATTTTGAACAAGACATTAAAAAATGCATTTCATCCTCAATTTCACCTGAGCTGCACTGCACTCCGGAGGTGTACCCTTATATATCGACCTGATTCAATATGGAGATGATGGGATGATATTCGAAATTTTGCTAGGTTTCTCCTGAACTCAAAATTACTTGAAGTAATTCTGAGTTCAGGAGAAACATCAAAGAAAGATAGTTTTCTCTTCCATAAACAGTTTTAAATTTTACATAAGTTCTCAATTTACCATCAGAACATTTGTTCCTATCTAGGGCCCATTGATGCCTATATGTGCTTCTAGAAGTATTTTCTTGACTGTTTGTTTTGAAACTTTTTGATTAATTGACAGTTGTTTAAGTTTAGGAATGTTATTCAAAATTTGTTATAAAGCACCATACCAAGAGGATATCCGGTTTTCATATAATTTTCTGGACTGTGTGTATGCATCCTTCAAGAAGGGAAAAGTGTGCAAAGTTTCTAATAAAAAGTTCCCATATTTCATAGCAATATAGTAAAACATGTTAAATGGTATAGTCAAAAACAAATGCCCTATAAAGCGACGTCGCTAAGGGAACGACCATTTAACTTGAAGGGGGGGTTATGGTTTTTTTCTAAAAAAATATTCTGATTCCCAATGTTGCTGAAAAAATATTCTGATTTTGGTGGAGGAAAAAAAAATAATCTGATTCAGAGTTTTTGTCATATAAGGGACCGACCATTTAACTTGAAAAGGGGGGGGGGCTTATGGTTTTTTGTTTCGTTCAGAAATTTTTTTTCCGACAACACAAGAGTTGGAATTTATTTTTTTTTGTCGCGCAAAGTGCAAATTTTTTTCCCAGATTTTAACATTACATTATATGACAAAAACTCTCAATCAGATTATTTTTTTTTTCCTCCACCAAAATCATTTTTTTCAGCAACATTAGGAATCAGAATATTTTCTTAGAAAAAAAAACCATAACCGGTCGTTCCCTAACCTAATGTTAAATTCTGGAAAAAAAAATATTCTAACTCTTGTGTTGTCCGAAAAAAAAATTCTGAACGAAACAAAAAACCATAACAAGAGGAGCAAAGACACTGTTTCCTAAAATGGACAATTGTTAAAGATTTCTATCAGGGATTAACATCGGAAGTGAAATGGGCAGGAGGCATATAAGTGCCAGCTTTAATATCAAACAAGGCGTACGACAAGGAGGAGTACTCTCAACCTGTCTATACAAAGTTTATAATAATACCTTACTTAAAGATCTACAGAAATATAATCTTGGATTTAGTATTTGCAATACCTATGTAGGATGTCCAACATGCGCAGACGACATAGCCCTTCTCTCGGATGATAGTAATGAACTTCAATGTATGTTATCAACACTACACAGGCACACCATGCAAGATAGGATAGCCATACACCCTACGAAAACAAAAGCTGTTATATTGAATAAAACAAGAGCAATCACAAAGTCAACACTGAAATGGGCCTTAGGCGAATCAGAGATCTGTCCTACCAACCAAACAGTACACCTTGGTATAATTAGATCTGAGATGAAGGAAAATGAAATTAACATAGAAGACCGCACCAGTCTCGCAAGAAAAACCACGTACGCTCTCATGAACACAGGTCTTCATGGCTCCAATGGAATTAATCCCTCGGCAGCAATACAAATGTATGAGGCATATGTCATCCCAAAGCTGCTGTATGGTGTGGAAATCTTGCCACTAAATGCCACCCAGATTGTACTGTTAAGCAAATTTCACATTGCCAACTTACGACGATTTCAGTCACTTCCAACTAGAACTGCTATTGGAATTGTATACCTTCTGGTATGAGCTATGCCAATTGAGGCAGATAATCATAGGCTGCAGTTGAGTTTTCTACACAACATCTTATCATGTAATAATGCAACAATACAAACACTGGTAGAGAGGCAGCTAGTAATGAAAATAGACAATATACAGAGTTTTTTCTGTCAAATTTCAAAGATCTTGGATCTATATAATCTACCCTGTATACAGGAGCTGATTGCAAATCCTCCCACCAAATTATCGTGGAAAATCAAATGCAAAAAAGCTGTACAAATTTTTGGACATACAAATTGAAAGAACTAATGTTTGGCAAGTCATCACTAAGATTTGTATATAACGAGAACCTGAAAGCAGGCTCCATAGATAAACTATGGACTTCATTCTATTCAACGGTATCTGATGTGAAGAAAGAAATAGTCAAATGTAGAATGGTAACAGGAACCTATCTATTACAAAAAGATAAACATAAATTTTCAAATGGGAAAGTTCAAGCTGACTGCAGTAGTATATCAGAACGGACAAAGTCGTATTTCGGGTGGTGCTGCCAGGAGGTGCTACCGGAAGTGATCGCGTGCACATGCGCAACCGGAAGTGACGTAATAAGTCACGTGACCGAAAGTATATTCTGCGCATGCCCGGATATTTCCCGTATTTTTTTACTGTACTTTTTCAAACCGCAACGCTTAAAATATCAGTTAGTTGTTTTTCTATTACATGACGTTATAAAACATTTAATTTTCCCGTACGTTTTCAAACAGCAACGTTTGAAATGCAATGTTACTTGGTTTTCTAGTACATGACATTATAAAACATTTCATTTTCCCGTACTTTTTCAAACCGCAACGTTTGAAATACAACGTTTGAAATATCAATTACTTGCTTTTCTAGTACATGACGTTATAAAACATTTCATTTTCCCGTACGTTTTCAAACCGCAACGTTTGAAATGCAACGTTACTTGCTTTTCTAGTACATGACGTTATAAAACATTTCATTTTTCCAAACCGCAACGTTTGAAATATCAGTTAGTTGTTTTTCTAGTACATGAGTTGTCAAACATTTCATTTTCCCGTACTTTTTCAAACCACAACATTTGAAATACATCGTTTGAAATATCAGTTAGTTGTTTTTCTAGTACATGACGTTATCAAACATTTCATTTTCCTGTACTTTTTTTCCCGTACTTTTTCAAACCGCAATGTTTGAAATGCAACGTTACTTGCTTTTCTAGTACATGACGTTATAAAACATTTCATTTTCCCGTACTTTTTCCCGTACTTTTTCAAACAGCAACGTTTGAAATACAACGTCTGAAATATCAGTTAGTTGTTTTTCTAGTACATGAGTTATAAAACATTTCATTTTCCCGTACTTTTTTCCCGTACTTTTTCAAACCACAACGTTTGAAATATATCGTTTGAAATATCAGTTAGTTGTTTTTCTAGTACATGACGTTATAAAACATTTCATTTTCCCATACTTTTTCCCGTACTTTTTCAAACCGCAATGTTTGAAATGCAACGTTACTTTCTTTTCTAGAACATGACGTTATAAAACATTTCATTTTCCCGTACATTTTTCCCATACTTTTTCAAACCGTAACGTTTGAAATACAACGTTTGAAATATCAGTTGGTTGTTTTTCTAGTACATGACGTTATAAAACATTTCATTTTCCCATACATTTTTCCCGTGCTTTTCCAAACCACAACGTTTGAAATACTTCGTTTGAAATATCAATTAGTTGTTTTTCTAGTACATGACGTTATAAAACATTTCATTTTCACGTACTTTTTCAAACCTCAACGTTTGAAATGCAACGTTACTTGCTTTTCTTCCATATTTTCCATATCATTTCACTATTCAACTAGCCTTTCTTCCATATTTTCCATATCATTTCACTATTCAATATACTTTTCTTCCGTATTTTCCATATTGTTTCACTATTTAGCTTTCCTTTCTTCCATAATTTCCATATCTTTTCACTATTCAACTTACTTTTCTTCCGTATTTTTCGTATCTTTTCACTTTTCAACTTACTTTTCTTCCATATTTTTCATATCATTTCACTATTCAACTTGCCTTTCTTCCATATTGTCCATATCTTATCACTATTCAACTTGTCTTTCTTCCATATTTTCCATATTATTTCACTATTCAACTTACCGTTCTTCCATATTTTCCAAATCATTTCACTATTCAACTTTTCTTTCCTCCATATTTTCCCTATCTTTTCACTATTCAACTTACTTTTCTTCTGTATTTTCCAAATCTTTTCACTATTCAAATTGCCTTTTTTCCATATTTTCTCTACCTTTGCACTATTCAACTTACTTTTCTTCCATATTTTCCCTATCTTTTCACTATTCAACTTACTTTTCTTCCATATTTTCCATATCATTTAACATTTCAACTTACTTTTCTTCCATATTTTCCATATCATTTCACATTTCAACTTACTTTCCTTCCTTATTTTCCATATCATTTCACTATTCACTCTATCTTTCTTCCTTATTTTCCCTATCTTTTCACTATTTTCTTCTGTATTTTCTATATCATTTCACTATTCATCCTACTTTTCTTCCATATTTTTCATATCTTTTCACTATTCAACATTCCTTTCTTCCATATTTTTCATATCTTTTCACTATTCAACTTACTTTACTTCCATATTTTCCAAATCATTTCACTATTCAGCTTATCTTTCTTCCATATTTTCCCTATCTTTTCACTATTCAACTTAGTTTTCTTCCATATTTTCCATATCATTTCACATTTCAACTTACTTTTCTTCCATATTTTCCATATCATTTCACATTTCAGCTTACTTTTCCTCCATATTTTCCCTATCTTTTCACTATTCAACTTACTTTTCTTCCATATTTTCCATATCTTTTCACTATTCAACTTACTTTTCTTCCATATTTTCCATATCATTAAACATTTCAACTTATTTTCCTTCCATATTTTCCATATCATTTCACATTTCAACTTACTTTTCTTCCGTATTTTCCATATCATTTCACTATTCACTCTACCTTTCTTCCTTATTTTCCCCATCTTTTAACTATTTTCTTCTGTATTTTCCATATCATTTACCTATTCAACCTACTTTTCTTTCATATTTTTCATATCTTTTCACTATTCAACCTACTTTTCTTCCATATTTTTCATATCTTTTCACTATTCAGCTTGCCTTTCTTCCATATTTTCCATAACTTTTCACTATTCAACTTACTTTTCTTCCATATTTGCCAAATCATTTTACTATTCAACTTGTCTTTCTTCCATATTTTCCCTATCTTTTCACTATTCAACTTACTTTTCTTCCATATTTTCCACATCATTTCACATTTCAACTTACTTTTCTTCCATATTTTCCATATTATTTCTCATTTCAACTTACTTTTCTTCTGTATTTTCCATATCATTTGACTATTCAACCTACTTTTCTTCCATATTTTCCATATTTTTTCACTTTTCAACTTACTTTTCTTCCATATTTTTCATATCATTTCACTATTCAACTTGCATTTCTTCCATATTTTCCATATCTTTTCACTATTCAACTTACTTTTCTTCCATATTTTCCATATCATTAAACATTTCAACTTATTTTCCTTCCATATTTTCCATATCATTTCACATTTCAACTTACTTTTCTTCCGTATTTTCCATATCATTTCACTATTCACTCTACCTTTTTTCCTTATTTTCCCTATCCTTTAACTATTTTCTTCTGTATTTTCCATATCATTTACCTATTCAACCTACTTTTCTTTCATATTTTTCATATCTTTTCACTATTCAACCTACTTTTCTTCCATATTTTTCATATCTTTTCACTATTCAACTTGTCTTTCTTCCATATTTTCCATAACTTTTCACTATTCAACTTACTTTTCTTCCATATTTGCCAAATCATTTTACTATTCAACTTGTCTTTCTTCCATATTTTCCCTATCTTTTCACTATTCAACTTACTTTTCTTCCATATTTTCCACATCATTTCACATTTCAACTTACTTTTCTTCCATATTTTCCATATTATTTCTCATTTCAACTTACTTTTCTTTTGTATTTTCCATATCATTTGACTATTCAACCTACTTTTCTTCCATATTTTCCATATTTTTTCACTTTTCAACTTACTTTTCTTCCATATTTTTCATATCATTTCACTATTCAACTTGCATTTCTTCCATATTTTCCATATCTTTTCACTATTCAACTTACTTTTCTTCCATATTTTCCATATCATTAAACATTTCAACTTATTTTCCTTCCATATTTTCCATATCATTTCACATTTCAACTTACTTTTCTTCCGTATTTTCCATATCATTTCACTATTCACTCTACCTTTTTTCCTTATTTTCCCTATCCTTTAACTATTTTCTTCTGTATTTTCCATATCATTTACCTATTCAACCTACTTTTCTTTCATATTTTTCATATCTTTTCACTATTCAACCTACTTTTCTTCCATATTTTTCATATCTTTTCACTATTCAACTTGTCTTTCTTCCATATTTTCCATAACTTTTCACTATTCAACTTACTTTTCTTCCATATTTGCCAAATCATTTTACTATTCAACTTGTCTTTCTTCCATATTTTCCCTATCTTTTCACTATTCAACTTACTTTTCTTCCATATTTTCCACATCATTTCACATTTCAACTTACTTTTCTTCCATATTTTCCATATTATTTCTCATTTCAACTTACTTTTCTTCCATATTTTCCATATCATTTGACTATTCAACCTACTTTTCTTCCATATTTTCCATATTTTTTCACTTTTCAACTTACTTTTCTTCCATATTTTTCATATCATTTCACTATTCAACTTGCATTTCTTCCATATTTTCCATATCTTTTCACTATTCAACTTACTTTTCTTCCATATTTTCCATATCATTAAACATTTCAACTTATTTTCCTTCCATATTTTCCATATCATTTCACATTTCAACTTACTTTTCTTCCGTATTTTCCATATCATTTCACTATTCACTCTACCTTTTTTCCTTATTTTCCCTATCCTTTAACTATTTTCTTCTGTATTTTCCATATCATTTACCTATTCAACCTACTTTTCTTTCATATTTTTCATATCTTTTCACTATTCAACCTACTTTTCTTCCATATTTTTCATATCTTTTCACTATTCAACTTGTCTTTCTTCCATATTTTCCATAACTTTTCACTATTCAACTTACTTTTCTTCCATATTTTCCACATCATTTCACATTTCAACTTACTTTTCTTCCATATTTTCCATATTATTTCTCATTTCAACTTACTTTTCTTCCATATTTTCCATATCATTTGACTATTCAACCTACTTTTCTTCCATATTTTCCATATTTTCCATATTTTTTCACTTTTCAACTTACTTTTCTTCCATATTTTTCATATCATTTCACTATTCAACTTGCATTTCTTCCATATTTTCCATATCTTTTCACTATTCAACTTACTTTTCTTCCATATTTTCCATATCATTAAACATTTCAACTTATTTTCCTTCCATATTTTCCATATCATTTCACATTTCAACTTACTTTTCTTCCGTATTTTCCATATCATTTCACTATTCACTCTACCTTTTTTCCTTATTTTCCCTATCCTTTAACTATTTTCTTCTGTATTTTCCATATCATTTACCTATTCAACCTACTTTTCTTTCATATTTTTCATATCTTTTCACAATTCAACCTACTTTTCTTCCGTATTTTCCACATCTTTTCACTATTTAACTTTTCTTTCTTCCATATTTTCCAAATTTTTTCACTATTCAACTTACCTTTCTTCCATATTTTCCAAATCATTTCACTATTCAACTTATCTTTCTTCCATATTTTCCCTATCTTTTCACCATTCAACTTACTTTTCTTCCATATTTTCCACATCATTTCACATTTCAGCTTACTTTTCTTCCATATTTTCTCTACCTTTTCACTATTCAACTTACTTTTCTTCCATATTTTCCATATCATTTAACATTTCAACTTACTTTTCTTCCATATTTTCCATATCATTTCACTATTCAACCTACTTTTCTTCCTTATTTTGTATATCTTTTCACTATTTTCTTCTGTATTTTCCATATCATTTCACTATTCAACCTACTTTTCTTCCAAATTTTTCATATCATTTCACTATTCAACTTGCCTTTCTTCCATATTGTCCATATCTTATCACTATTCAACTTGTCTTTCTTCCATATTTTCCATATCATTTCACTATTCAGCTTACCTTTCTTCCATATTTTCCAAATCATTTCACTATTCAACTTTTCTTTCCTCCATATTTTCCCTATCTTTTCACTATCCAACTTACTTGTCTTCCATATTTGCCATATTTTGTCACTATTCAACTTACCTTTCTTCCATATTTTCCCTATCTTTTCACTATTCAACTTACTTTTATTCTGTATTTTCCATATCTTTTCACTATTCAACTTACCTTTCTTCCATATTTTCCATATTTTTTCACTATTCAACTCACTTTTCTTCCGTATTTTCCCTATCTTTTCACTATTCAACTTACGTTTCTTCCATATGTTCCATATCTTTTCTTCATTGTTTCTAATGATTCTTTCAAATAAGAATTTTCTTCTCTCCATGTTTGCTGATTTCCCAAGATTAATTCTGTTTGTTAATTCTGGAAATATATAAGAATGGTTAAAATCCTAACTTCATACGCCATGACTATGATATTGTGGTGTTTACTCTCAGAACAGTGAAATCTATATAAGCATATTAAAACTCTTTAAAACGAAAATAACAAATACATAGTCATAATGTCTACAAAATGTTGCTCATTTGACCTGTCTAATAAAAGCACTTGTTTATTCGAAAAACCCCATTAGTTCTAAGGATGTTCAATGTAGACAGGCTTTGCTGTATCTTGATGGTTATTGTAATTACATGAATGAAGGAAAGTGAAAGTGAGCGGTCATGTATATGTGTGTTTGGTGTGTAGATGTTGCCTTTTTCTACGATTTTTCTATTTGATTTTGGAACTGTTCAGACTATTATGTTTTTCATTTTATTACTTGAGAATAAATCTTATCAGAAAATGTGAAAATAACTACCTTATTAATATATGCATAGGTATAATTAAATTGATAAAAATCACATTTATACAAATTTTTTTAAACTTTTTTTTCCATATTATTTCAAATATATAATTTGCCTGATCTAAGATCCATGTATGTGGTGTTCTGTCTATGCTTTAATTAAAGAAGGATCCATGTATGTGGTGTTATATATATGCTTTAATTAAAGAAGGATCCATGTATGTGGTGTTATATCTATGCTTTATTTAAAGGATCCATGTATGTGGTGTTGTATCTATGCTTTAATTAAAGAAGGATCCATGTATGTGGTGTTCTATCTATGCTTTAATTAAAGAAGGATCCATGTATGTGGTGTTCTATCTATGCTTTAATTAAAGAAGGATCCATGTATGTGGTGTTATATATATGCTTTAATTAAAGAAGGATCCATGTATGTGGTGTTCTATCTATGCTTTAATTAAAGAAGGATCCAAGTATGTGGTGTTATATCTATGCTTTAATTAAAGAAGGATCCATGTATGTGGTGTTATATCTATGCTTTAATTAAAGGATCCATGTATGTGGTGTTCTATCTATATTTTAATTAAAGAAGGATCCATGCATGTGGTGTTGTATCTATGCTTTAATTAAAGAAGGATCCATGTATGTGGTGTTATATCTATGCTTAATTAAAGAAGGATCCATGTATGTGGTGTTCTATCTATGCTTTAATTAAAGAAGGATCCATGTATGTGGTGTTATATCAATGCTTTAATTAAAGAAGGATCCATGTATGTGGTGTTCTATCTATGCTTTAATTAAAGAAGGATCCATGTATGTAGTGTTCTATCTATGCATTAATTAAAGAAGGATCCATGTATGTGGTGTTCTATCTATGCTTTAATTAAAGAAGGATCTATGTATGTGATGTTCTATCTATGCTTTAATTAAAGAAGGATCCATGTATGTGGTGTTCTATCTATGCTTTAATTAAAGAAGGATCCATGTATGTGGTGTTATATCAATGCTTTAATTAAAGAAGGATCCATGTATGTGGTGTTCTATCTATGCTTTAATTAAAGAAGGATCCATGTATGTGGTGTTCTATCTATGCATTAATTAAAGAAGGATCCATGTATGTGGTGTTCTATCTATGCTTTAATTAAAGAAGGATCCATGTATGTGGTATTCTATCTATGCTTTAATTAAAGAAGGATCCATGTATGTGGTGTTATATCTATGCTTTAATTAAAGAAAGATCCATGTATGTGGTGTTCTATCTATGCTTTAATTAAAGAAGGATCCATGTATGTGGTGTTATATCAATGCTTTAATTAAAGGATCCATGTATGTGGTGTTGTATCTATGCTTTAATTAAAGAAGGATCCATGTATGTGGTGTTCTATCTATGCTTTAATTAAAGAAGGATCCATGCATGTGGTGTTCTATCTATGCTTTAATTAAAGAAGGATCCATGTATGTGGTGTTCTATCTATGCTTTAATTAAAGAAGGATCCATGTATGTGGTGCTATATCTATGCTTTAATTAAAGAAGGATCCATGTATGTGTTGTTCTATCTATGCTTTAATTAAAGAAGGATCCATGTATGTGGTGTTCTGTCTATGCTTTAATTAAAGAAGGGTCCATGTATGTGGTGTTATATCAATGCTTTATTTAAAGGATCCATGTATGTGGTGTTCTATCTATGCTTTAATTAAAGAAGGATCCATGTATGTGGTGTTCTATCTATGCTTTAATTAAAGAAGGATCCAAGTATGTGGTGTTATATCTATGCTTTAATTAAAGAAGGATCCATGTATGTGGTGTTATATCTATGCTTTAATTAAAGGATCCATGTATGTGGTGTTCTATCTATATTTTAATTAAAGAAGGATCCATGCATGTGGTGTTGTATCTATGCTTTAATTAAAGAAGGATCCATGTATGTGGTGTTATATCTATGCTTAATTAAAGAAGGATCCATGTATGTGGTGTTCTATCTATGCTTTAATTAAAGAAGGATCCATGTATGTGGTGTTATATCAATGCTTTAATTAAAGAAGGATCCATGTATGTGGTGTTCTATCTATGCTTTAATTAAAGAAGGATCCATGTATGTAGTGTTCTATCTATGCATTAATTAAAGAAGGATCCATGTATGTGGTGTTCTATCTATGCTTTAATTAAAGAAGGATCTATGTATGTGATGTTCTATCTATGCTTTAATTAAAGAAGGATCCATGTATGTGGTGTTCTATCTATGCTTTAATTAAAGAAGGATCCATGTATGTGGTGTTATATCAATGCTTTAATTAAAGAAGGATCCATGTATGTGGTGTTCTATCTATGCTTTAATTAAAGAAGGATCCATGTATGTGGTGTTCTATCTATGCATTAATTAAAGAAGGATCCATGTATGTGGTGTTCTATCTATGCTTTAATTAAAGAAGGATCCATGTATGTGGTATTCTATCTATGCTTTAATTAAAGAAGGATCCATGTATGTGGTCTATCTATGCTTTAATTAAAGAAGGATCCATGTATGTGGTATTCTATCTATGCTTTAATTAAAGAAGGATCCATGTATGTGGTGTTATATCTATGCTTTAATTAAAGAAGGATCCATGTATGTGGTGTTATATCAATGCTTTAATTAAAGGATCCATGTAAGTGGTGTTGTATCTATGCTTTAATTAAAGAAGGATCCATGCATGTGGTGTTCTATCTATGCTTTAATTAAAGAAGGATCCATGTATGTGGTGTTATATCAATGCTTTAATTAAAGAAGGATCCATGTATGTGGTGTTCTATCTATGCTTTAATTAAAGAAGGATCCATGCATGTGGTGTTCTATCTATGCTTTAATTAAAGAAGGATCCATGTATGTGGTGTTCTATCTATGCTTTAATTAAAGAAGGATCCATGTATGTGGTGTTCTATCTATGCTTTAATTAAAGAAGGATCCATGTATGTGGTGCTATATCTATGCTTTAATTAAAGAAGGATCCATGTATGTGGTGTTCTATCTATGCTTTAATTGAAGAAGGATCCATGTATATCGTGTTATATCTATGCTTTAATTAAAGGATCCATGTATGTGGTGTTCTATCTATGCTTTAATTAAAGAAGGATCCATCTATGTGGTGTTCTATCTATGCTTTAATTAAAAAAGGATCCATATATGTGGTGTTATATCTATGCTTTAATTAAAGAAGGATCCATGTATGTGGTGTTATATCTATGCTTTAATTAAAGAAGGATCCATGTATGTGGTGTTCTATCTATGCTTTAATTAAAAAAGGATCCATGTATGTGGTGTTATATCTATGCTTTAATTAAAGAAGGATCCATGTATGTGGTGTTATATATATGCTTTTATTAAAGGATCCATGTATGTGGTGTTCTATCTATGCTTTAATTAAAGAAGGATCCATGTATGTGGTGTTCTATCAATGCTTTTATTAAAGAAGGATCCATGTATGTGGTGTTATATCTATGCTTTAATTAAAGGATCCATGTATGTGGTTGTTCTATCTATGCTTTAATTAAAGAAGGATCCATGTATGTGGTGTTCTATCTATGCTTTAATTAAAGAAGGATCCATGTATGTGGTGTTCTATCTATGCTTTAATTAAAGGATCCATGTATGTGGTGTTCTATCTATGCTTTAATTAAAGAAGGATCCATGTATGTGGTGTTCTATCTATGCTTTAATTAAAGAAGGATCCATGTATGTGGTGTTCTATCTATGCTTTAATTAAAGAAGGATCCATGTATGTGGTGTTCTATCTATGCTTTAATTAAAGAAGAATCCATGTATGTGGTGTTCTATATATGCTTTAATTAAAAAAGGATCCATGTATGTGGTGTTATATCTACACTTTAATTAAAGAAGGATCCATGTATGTGCTGTTATATATATGCTTTTATTAAAGGATCCATGTATGTGGTGTTCTATCTATGCTTTAATTAACGAAGGATTCGTGTATGTGGTGTTCTATCTATGCTTTAATTAAAGAAGGATCCATGTATGTGGTGCTATATCTATGCTTTAATTAAAGAAGGATCCATGTATGTGGTGTTATATCTATGCTTTAATTAAAGAAGGATCCATGTATGTGGTGTTATATCTATGCTTTAATTAAAGAAGGATCCATGTATGTGGTGTTCTATCTATGCTTTAATTAAAGAAGGATCCATGTATGTGGTGTTATATCTATGCTTTAATTAAAGGATCCATGTATATGGTGTTCTATCTATGCTTTAATTAAAGAAGGATCCATGTATGTGGTGTTCTATCTATGCTTTAATTAAAGAAGGATCCATGTATGTGGTGTTCTATCTATGCTTTAATTAAAGAAGGATCCATGTATGTGGTGTTATATCAATGCTTTAATTAAAGAAGGATCCATGTATGTGGTGTTCTATCTATGCTTTAATTAAAGAAGGATCCATGTATGTGGTGTTCTATCTATGCTTTAATTAAAGAAGGATCCATGTATGTGGTGTTTTATCTATGCTTTAATTAAAGAAGGATCCATGTATGTGGTATTCTATCTATGCTTTAATTAAAGAAGGATCCATGTATGTGGTGTTATATCTATGCTTTAATTAAAGAAGGATCCATGTATGTGGTGTTCTATCTATGCTTTAATTAAAGAAGGATCCATGTATGTGGTGTTTTATCTATGCTTTAATTAAAGAAGGATCCATGTATGTGGTATTCTATCTATGCATTAATTAAAGAAGGATCCATGTATGTGGTGTTATATCTATGCTTTAATTAAAGAAGGATCCATGTATGTGGTGCTATATCTATGCTTTAATTAAAGAAGGATCCATGTATGTGGTGTTCTATCTATGCTTTAATTAAAGAAGGATTCATGTATGTGGTGTTCTATCTATGCTTTAATTAAAGAAGGATCCATGTATGTGGTGTTCTATCTATGCTTTAATTAAAGAAGGATCCATGTATGTGGTGTTATATCAATGCTTTAATTAAAGAAGGATCCATGTATGTGGTGTTCTATCTATGCTTTAATTAAAGATG
The DNA here is from genome assembly GCA_963383655.1 of Bathymodiolus septemdierum. Lineage (NCBI taxonomy): Eukaryota > Metazoa > Mollusca > Bivalvia > Mytilida > Modiolidae > Bathymodiolus > Bathymodiolus septemdierum. The sequence continues at coordinate 670,435 of OY726519.1, forward strand.
GATCGATCTATGTGGTGTTCTATCTATGCTTTAATTAAAGAAGGATCCATGTATGTGGTGTTCTATCTATGCTTTAATTAAAGAAGGATCTATGTATGTGGTATTCTATCTATGCTTTAATTAAAAAAGGATCCATGTATGTGGTGTTATATCTATGCTTTTATTAAAGAAGGATCCATGTATGTGGTGTTATATCTATGCTTTAATTAAAGAAGGATCCATGTATGTGGTGTTCTATCTATGCATTAATTAAAGAAGGATCCATGTATGTGGTGTTCTATCTATGCTTTAATTAAAGAAGGATCCATGTATGTGGTATTCTATCTATGCTTTAATTGAAGAAGGATCCATGTATGTGGTGTTCTGTCTATGCTTTAATTAAAGAAGGATCCATGTATGTGGTGTTATATATATGCTTTAATTAAAGAAGGATCCATGTATGTGGTGTTATATCTATGCTTTATTTAAAGGATCCATGTATGTGGTGTTGTATCTATGCTTTAATTAAAGAAGGATCCATATATGTGGTGTTCTATCTATGCTTTAATTAAAGAAGGATCCATGTATGTGGTGTTATATATATGCTTTAATTAAAGAAGGATCCATGTAAGTGGTGTTATATCTATGCTTTATTTAAAGGATCCATGTATGTGGTGTTGTATCTATGCTTTAACTAAAGAAGGATCCATGTATGTGGTGTTATATATATGCTTTAATTAAAGAAGGATCCAAGTATGTGGTGTTATATCTATGCTTTATTTAAAGGATCCATGTATGTGGTGTTGTATCTATGCTTTAATTAAAGAAGGATCCATGTATGTGGTGTTGTATCTATGCTTTAATTAAAGAAGGATCCATGTATGTGGTGTTGTATCTATGCTTTAATTAAATAAGGATCCATGTATGTGGTGTTCTATCTATGCATTAATTAAAGAAGGATCCATGTATGTGGTGTTCTATCTATGCTTTAATTAAATAAGGATCCTTGTATGTGGTGTTCTATCTATGCTTTAATTAAAGAAGGATCCATGTATGTAGTGTTATATCTATGTTTTAATTAAAGAAGGATCCATGTATGTAGTGTTATATCTATGCTTTAATTAAAGAAGGATCCATGTATGTGGTGTTCTATCTATGCTTTAATTAAAGAAGGATCCATGTATGTGGTGTTCTATCTATACTTTAATTAAAGAAGGATCCATGTATGTGGTGTTATATCTATGATTTAATTAAAGAAGGATCCATGTATGTGGTGTTTTATTATTATGCTTTAATTAAAGAAGGATCCATGTATGTGGTGTTATATCTATGCTTTAATTAAAGAAGGAACCATGTATGTGGTGTTATATCAATACTTTAATTAAAGAAGGATCCATGTATGTGGTGCTATATCTATACTTTAATTAAAGAAGGATCCATGTATGTGGTGTTATATCGATGCTTTAATTAAAGAAGGATCCATGTATGTGGTGTTCTATCTATGCTTTAATTAAAGAAGGATCCATGTATGTGGTGTTATATCTATGCTTTAATTAAAGAAGGATCCATGTATGTGGTGTTATATCTATGCTTTAATTAAAGAAGGATCCATGTATGTGGTGTTATATCTATGCTTTTATTAAAGAAGGATCCATGTATGTGGTGTTATATCTATGCTTTAATTAAAGAAAGATCCATGTATGTGGTGTTATATCTATGCTTTAATTAAAGAAGGATCCATGTATGTGGTGTTCTATCTATGCTTTAATTAAAGAAGGATCCATGTATGTGGTGTTCTATCTATGCTTTAATTAAAGAAGGATCCATGTATGTGGTGCTATATCTATGCTTTAATTAAAGAAGGATCCATGTATGTGGTGTTCTATCTATGCTTTAATTGAAGAAGGATCCATGTATATCGTGTTATATCTATGCTTTAATTAAAGGATCCATGTATGTGGTGTTCTATCTATGCTTTAATTAAAGAAGGATCCATCTATGTGGTGTTCTATCTATGCTTTAATTAAAAAGGATCCATATATGTGGTGTTATATCTATGCTTTAATTAAAGAAGGATCCATGTATGTGGTGTTATATCTATGCTTTAATTAAAGAAGGATCCATGTATGTGGTGTTCTATCTATGCTTTAATTAAAAAAGGATCCATGTATGTGGTGTTATATCTATGCTTTAATTAAAGAAGGATCCATGTATGTGGTGTTATATATATGCTTTTATTAAAGGATCCATGTATGTGGTGTTCTATCTATGCTTTAATTAAAGAAGGATCCATGTATGTGGTGTTCTATCAATGCTTTTATTAAAGAAGGATCCATGTATGTGGTGTTATATCTATGCTTTAATTAAAGGATCCATGTATGTGGTTGTTCTATCTATGCTTTAATTAAAGAAGGATCCATGTATGTGGTGTTCTATCTATGCTTTAATTAAAGAAGGATCCATGTATGTGGTGTTCTATCTATGCTTTAATTAAAGGATCCATGTATGTGGTGTTCTATCTATGCTTTAATTAAAGAAGGATCCATGTATGTGGTGTTCTATCTATGCTTTAATTAAAGAAGGATCCATGTATGTGGTGTTCTATCTATGCTTTAATTAAAGAAGGATCCATGTATGTGGTGTTCTATCTATGCTTTAATTAAAGAAGAATCCATGTATGTGGTGTTCTATATATGCTTTAATTAAAAAAGGATCCATGTATGTGGTGTTATATCTACACTTTAATTAAAGAAGGATCCATGTATGTGCTGTTATATATATGCTTTTATTAAAGGATCCATGTATGTGGTGTTCTATCTATGCTTTAATTAACGAAGGATTCATGTATGTGGTGTTCTATCTATGCTTTAATTAAAGAAGGATCCATGTATGTGGTGCTATATCTATGCTTTAATTAAAGAAGGATCCATGTATGTGGTGTTATATCTATGCTTTAATTAAAGAAGGATCCATGTATGTGGTGTTATATCTATGCTTTAATTAAAGAAGGATCCATGTATGTGGTGTTCTATCTATGCTTTAATTAAAGAAGGATCCATGTATGTGGTGTTATATCTATGCTTTAATTAAAGGATCCATGTATATGGTGTTCTATCTATGCTTTAATTAAAGAAGGATCCATGTATGTGGTGTTCTATCTATGCTTTAATTAAAGAAGGATCCATGTATGTGGTGTTCTATCTATGCTTTAATTAAAGAAGGATCCATGTATGTGGTGTTATATCAATGCTTTAATTAAAGAAGGATCCATGTATGTGGTGTTCTATCTATGCTTTAATTAAAGAAGGATCCATGTATGTGGTGTTCTATCTATGCTTTAATTAAAGAAGGATCCATGTATGTGGTGTTTTATCTATGCTTTAATTAAAGAAGGATCCATGTATGTGGTATTCTATCTATGCTTTAATTAAAGAAGGATCCATGTATGTGGTGTTATATCTATGCTTTAATTAAAGAAGGATCCATGTATGTGGTGTTCTATCTATGCTTTAATTAAAGAAGGATCCATGTATGTGGTGCTATATCTATGCTTTAATTAAAGAAGGATCCATGTATGTGGTGTTCTATCTATGCTTTAATTAAAGAAGGATCCATGTATGTGGTGTTATATCTATGCTTTAATTAAAGAAGGATCCATGTATGTGGTGCTATATCTATGCTTTAATTAAAGAAGGATCCATGTATGTGGTGTTATATCTATGCTTTAATTAAAGAAGGATCCATGTATGTGGTGTTATATCTATGCTTTAATTAAAGAAGGATCCATGTATGTGGTGCTATATCTATGCTTTAATTAAAGAAGGATCCATGTATGTGGTGTTCTATCTATGCTTTAATTAAAGAAGGATTCATGTATGTGGTGTTCTATCTATGCTTTAATTAAAGAAGGATCCATGTATGTGGTGTTCTATCTATGCTTTAATTAAAGAAGGATCCATGTATGTGGTGTTATATCAATGCTTTAATTAAAGAAGGATCCATGTATGTGGTGTTCTATCTATGCTTTAATTAAAGATGGATCGATCTATGTGGTGTTCTATCTATGCTTTAATTAAAGAAGGATCCATGTATGTGGTGTTCTATCTATGCTTTAATTAAAGAAGGATCTATGTATGTGGTATTCTATCTATGCTTTAATTAAAAAAGTATCCATGTATGTGGTGTTATATCTATGCTTTTATTAAAGAAGGATCCATGTATGTGGTGTTATATCTATGCTTTAATTAAAGAAGGATCCATGTATGTGGTGTTCTATCTATGCATTAATTAAAGAAGGATCCATGTATGTGGTGTTCTATCTATGCTTTAATTAAAGAAGGATCCATGTATGTGGTATTCTATCTATGCTTTAATTGAAGAAGGATCCATGTATGTGGTGTTCTGTCTATGCTTTAATTAAAGAAGGATCCATGTATGTGGTGTTATATATATGCTTTAATTAAAGAAGGATCCATGTATGTGGTGTTATATCTATGCTTTATTTAAAGGATCCATGTATGTGGTGTTGTATCTATGCTTTAATTAAAGAAGGATCCATATATGTGGTGTTCTATCTATGCTTTAATTAAAGAAGGATCCATGTATGTGGTGTTATATATATGCTTTAATTAAAGAAGGATCCATGTAAGTGGTGTTATATCTATGCTTTATTTAAAGGATCCATGTATGTGGTGTTGTATCTATGCTTTAATTAAAGAAGGATCCATGTATGTGGTGTTCTATCTATGCTTTAACTAAAGAAGGATCCATGTATGTGGTGTTATATATATGCTTTAATTAAAGAAGGATCCAAGTATGTGGTGTTATATCTATGCTTTATTTAAAGGATCCATGTATGTGGTGTTGTATCTATGCTTTAATTAAAGAAGGATCCATGTATGTGGTGTTGTATCTATGCTTTAATTAAAGAAGGATCCATGTATGTAGTGTTGTATCTATGCTTTAATTAAATAAGGATCCATGTATGTGGTGTTCTATCTATGCATTAATTAAAGAAGGATCCATGTATGTGGTGTTCTATCTATGCTTTAATTAAAGAAGGATCCTTGTATGTGGTGTTCTATCTATGCTTTAATTAAAGAAGGATCCATGTATGTAGTGTTATATCTATGTTTTAATTAAAGAAGGATCCATGTATGTAGTGTTATATCTATGCTTTAATTAAAGAAGGATCCATGTATGTGGTGTTCTATCTATGCTTTAATTAAAGAAGGATCCATGTATGTGGTGTTCTATCTATACTTTAATTAAAGAAGGATCCATGTATGTGGTGTTATATCTATGATTTAATTAAAGAAGGATCCATGTATGTGGTGTTTTATTATTATGCTTTAATTAAAGAAGGATCCATGTATGTGGTGTTATATCTATGCTTTAATTAAAGAAGGAACCATGTATGTGGTGTTATATCAATACTTTAATTAAAGAAGGATCCATGTATGTGGTGCTATATCTATACTTTAATTAAAGAAGGATCCATATATGTGGTGTTATATCGATGCTTTAATTAAAGAAGGATCCATGTATGTGGTGTTCTATCTATGCTTTAATTAAAGAAGGATCCATGTATGTGGTGTTATATCTATGCTTTAATTAAAGAAGGATCCATGTATGTGGTGTTATATCTATGCTTTAATTAAAGAAGGATCCATGTATGTGGTGTTATATCTATGCTTTTATTAAAGAAGGATCCATGTATGTGGTGTTATATCTATGCTTTAATTAAAGAAAGATCCATGTATGTGGTGTTATATCTATGCTTTAATTAAAGAAGGATCCATGTATGTGGTGTTCTATCTATGCTTTAATTAAAGAAGGATCCATGTATGTGGTGTTCTATCTATGCTTTAATTAAAGAAGGATCCATGTATGTGGTGTTATATCTATGCTTTAATTAAAGAAGGATCCATGTATGTGGTGTTATATCTATGTTTTATTTAAAGAAGGATCCATGTATGTGGTGCTATATCTATGCTTTAATTAAAGAAGGATCCATGTATGTGGTGTTATATCTATGCTTTAATTAAAGAAGGATCCATGTATGTGGTGTTATATCTATGCTTTGATTAAAGAAGGATCCATGTATGTGGTGCTATATCTATGCTTTAATTAAAGAAGGATCCATGTATGTGGTGTTCTATCTATGCTTTAATTAAAGAAGGATCCATGTATGTGGTGTTCTATCTATGCTTTAATTAAAGAAGGATCCATGTATGTGGTGCTATATCTATGCTTTAATTAAAGAAGGATTCATGTATGTGGTGTTCTATCTATGCTTTAATTAAAGAAGGATCCATGTATGTGGTGTTCTATCTATGCTTTAATTAAAGAAGGATCCATGTATGTGGTGTTATATCAATGCTTTAATTAAAGAAGGATCCATGTATGTGGTGTTCTATCTATGCTTTAATTAAAGATGGATCGATGTATGTGGTGTTCTATCTATGCTTTAATTAAAGAAGGATCCATGTATGTGGTGTTCTATCTATGCTTTAATTAAAGAAGGATCTATGTATGTGGTATTCTATCTATGCTTTAATTAAAAAAGGATCCATGTATGTGGTGTTATATCTATGCTTTTATTAAAGAAGGGTCCATGTATGTGGTGTTATATCTATGCTTTAATTAAAGAAGGATCCATGTATGTGGTGTTCTATCTATACTTTAATTAAAGAAGGATCCATGTATGTGGTGTTATATCTATGCTTTAATTAAAGAAGGATCCATGTATGTGGTGTTCTATCTATGGTTTAATTAAAGAAGGATCCATGTATGTGGTGTTCTATCTATGCTTTAATTGAAGAAGGATCCATGTATGTGGTGTTATATCTATGCTTTAATTAAAGAAGGATCCATGTATGTGGTGTTCTATCTATACTTTAATTAAAGAAGGATCCATGTATGTGGTGTTATATCTATGATTTAATTAAAGAAGGATCCATGTATGTGGTGTTATATTTATGCTTTAATTAAAGAAGGATCCATGTATGTGGTGTTATATCTATGCTTTAATTAAAGAAGGAACCATGTATGTGGTGTTATATCAATACTTTAATTAAAGAAGGATCCATGTATGTGGTGCTATATCTATACTTTAATTAAAGAAGGATCCATGTATGTGGTGTTATATCTATGCTTTAATTAAAGAAGGATCCATGTATGTGGTGTTCTATCTATGCTTTAATTAAAGAAGGATCCATGTATGTGGTGTTATATCTATGCTTTAATTAAAGAAGGATCCATGTATGTGGTGTTCTATCTATACTTTAATTAAAGAAGGATCCATGTATGTGGTGTTATATCTATGCTTTAATTAAAGAAGGATCCATGTATGTGGTGTTCTATCTATGGTTTAATTAAAGAAGGATCCATGTATGTGGTGTTCTATCTATGCTTTAATTGAAGAAGGATCCATGTATGTGGTGTTATATCTATGCTTTAATTAAAGAAGGATCCATGTATGTGGTGTTCTATCTATACTTTAATTAAAGAAGGATCCATGTATGTGGTGTTATATCTATGATTTAATTAAAGAAGGATCCATGTATGTGGTGTTATATTTATGCTTTAATTAAAGAAGGATCCATGTATGTGGTGTTATATCTATGCTTTAATTAAAGAAGGAACCATGTATGTGGTGTTATATCAATACTTTAATTAAAGAAGGATCCATGTATGTGGTGCTATATCTATACTTTAATTAAAGAAGGATCCATGTATGTGGTGTTATATCGATGCTTTAATTAAAGAAGGATCCATGTATGTGGTGTTCTATCTATGCTTTAATTAAAGAAGGATCCATGTATGTGGTATTCTATCTATGCTTTAATTGAAGAAGGATCCATGTATGTGGTGTTCTGTCTATGCTTTAATTAAAGAAGGATCCATGTATGTGGTGTTATATATATGCTTTAATTAAAGAAGGATCCATGTATGTGGTGTTATATCTATGCTTTATTTAAAGGATCCATGTATGTGGTGTTGTATCTATGCTTTAATTAAAGAAGGATCCATATATGTGGTGTTCTATCTATGCTTTAATTAAAGAAGGATCCATGTATGTGGTGTTATATATATGCTTTAATTAAAGAAGGATCCATGTAAGTGGTGTTATATCTATGCTTTATTTAAAGGATCCATGTATGTGGTGTTATATCTATGCTTTAATTAAAGAAGGATCCATGTATGTGGTGTTATATCTATGCTTTTATTAAAGAAGGATCCATGTATGTGGTGTTATATATATGCTTTAATTAAAGAAGGATCCAAGTATGTGGTGTTATATCTATGCTTTATTTAAAGGATCCATGTATGTGGTGTTGTATCTATGCTTTAATTAAAGAAGGATCCATGTATGTGGTGTTCTATCTATGCATTAATTAAAGAAGGATCCATGTATGTGGTGTTCTATCTATGCTTTAATTAAAGAAGGATCCTTGTATGTGGTGTTCTATCTATGCTTTAATTAAAGAAGGATCCATGTATGTAGTGTTATATCTATGTTTTAATTAAAGAAGGATCCATGTATGTAGTGTTATATCTATGCTTTAATTAAAGAAGGATCCATGTATGTGGTGTTCTATCTATGCTTTAATTAAAGAAGGATCCATGTATGTGGTGTTCTATCTATACTTTAATTAAAGAAGGATCCATGTATGTGGTGTTATATCTATGATTTAATTAAAGAAGGATCCATGTATGTGGTGTTTTATTATTATGCTTTAATTAAAGAAGGATCCATGTATGTGGTGTTATATCTATGCTTTAATTAAAGAAGGAACCATGTATGTGGTGTTATATCAATACTTTAATTAAAGAAGGATCCATGTATGTGGTGCTATATCTATACTTTAATTAAAGAAGGATCCATGTATGTGGTGTTATATCGATGCTTTAATTAAAGAAGGATCCATGTATGTGGTGTTATATCTATGCTTTAATTAAAGAAGGATCCATGTATGTGGTGCTATATCTATGCTTTAATTAAAGAAGGATCCATGTATGTGGTGTTATATCTATGCTTTAATTAAAGAAGGATCCATGTATGTGGTGTTATATCTATGCTTTGATTAAAGAAGGATCCATGTATGTGGTGCTATATCTATGCTTTAATTAAAGAAGGATCCATGTATGTGGTGTTCTATCTATGCTTTAATTAAAGAAGGATCCATGTATGTGGTGTTCTATCTATGCTTTAATTAAAGAAGGATCCATGTATGTGGTGCTATATCTATGCTTTAATTAAAGAAGGATTCATGTATGTGGTGTTCTATCTATGCTTTAATTAAAGAAGGATCCATGTATGTGGTGTTCTATCTATGCTTTAATTAAAGAAGGATCCATGTATGTGGTGTTATATCAATGCTTTAATTAAAGAAGGATCCATGTATGTGGTGTTCTATCTATGCTTTAATTAAAGATGGATCGATGTATGTGGTGTTCTATCTATGCTTTAATTAAAGAAGGATCCATGTATGTGGTGTTCTATCTATGCTTTAATTAAAGAAGGATCTATGTATGTGGTATTCTATCTATGCTTTAATTAAAAAAGGATCCATGTATGTGGTGTTATATCTATGCTTTTATTAAAGAAGGGTCCATGTATGTGGTGTTATATCTATGCTTTAATTAAAGAAGGATCCATGTATGTGGTGTTCTATCTATACTTTAATTAAAGAAGGATCCATGTATGTGGTGTTATATCTATGCTTTAATTAAAGAAGGATCCATGTATGTGGTGTTCTATCTATGGTTTAATTAAAGAAGGATCCATGTATGTGGTGTTCTATCTATGCTTTAATTGAAGAAGGATCCATGTATGTGGTGTTATATCTATGCTTTAATTAAAGAAGGATCCATGTATGTGGTGTTCTATCTATACTTTAATTAAAGAAGGATCCATGTATGTGGTGTTATATCTATGATTTAATTAAAGAAGGATCCATGTATGTGGTGTTATATTTATGCTTTAATTAAAGAAGGATCCATGTATGTGGTGTTATATCTATGCTTTAATTAAAGAAGGAACCATGTATGTGGTGTTATATCAATACTTTAATTAAAGAAGGATCCATGTATGTGGTGCTATATCTATACTTTAATTAAAGAAGGATCCATGTATGTGGTGTTATATCTATGCTTTAATTAAAGAAGGATCCATGTATGTGGTGTTCTATCTATGCTTTAATTAAAGAAGGATCCATGTATGTGGTGTTATATCTATGCTTTAATTAAAGAAGGATCCATGTATGTGGTGTTCTATCTATACTTTAATTAAAGAAGGATCCATGTATGTGGTGTTATATCTATGCTTTAATTAAAGAAGGATCCATGTATGTGGTGTTCTATCTATGGTTTAATTAAAGAAGGATCCATGTATGTGGTGTTCTATCTATGCTTTAATTGAAGAAGGATCCATGTATGTGGTGTTATATCTATGCTTTAATTAAAGAAGGATCCATGTATGTGGTGTTCTATCTATACTTTAATTAAAGAAGGATCCATGTATGTGGTGTTATATCTATGATTTAATTAAAGAAGGATCCATGTATGTGGTGTTATATTTATGCTTTAATTAAAGAAGGATCCATGTATGTGGTGTTATATCTATGCTTTAATTAAAGAAGGAACCATGTATGTGGTGTTATATCAATACTTTAATTAAAGAAGGATCCATGTATGTGGTGCTATATCTATACTTTAATTAAAGAAGGATCCATGTATGTGGTGTTATATCGATGCTTTAATTAAAGAAGGATCCATGTATGTGGTGTTCTATCTATGCTTTAATTAAAGAAGGATCCATGTATGTGGTGTTATATCTATGCTTTAATTAAAGAAGGATCCATGTATGTGGTGTTATATCTATGCTTTAATTAAAGAAGGATCCATGTATGTGGTGTTATATCTATGCTTTAATTAAAGAAGGATCCATGTATGTGGTGTTATATCTATGCTTTAATTAAAGAAGGATCCATGTATGTGGTGTTATATCTATGCTTTTATTAAAGAAGGATCCATGTATGTGGTGTTCTATCTATGCTTTAATAAAAGAAAGATCCATGTATGTGGTGTTATATCTATGCTTTAATTAAAGAAGGATCCATGTATGTGGTGTTCTATCTATGCTTTAATTAAAGAAGGATCCATGTATGTGGTGTTCTATCTATGCTTTAATTAAAGAAGGATCCATGTATGTGGTGTTATATCTATGCTTTAATTAAAGAAGGATCCATGTATGTGGTGTTATATCTATGCTTTAATTAAAGAAGGATCCATGTATGTGGTGCTATATCTATGCTTTAATTAAAGAAGGATCCATGTATGTGGTGTTATATCTATGCTTTAATTAAAGAAGGATCCATGTATGTGGTGTTATATCTATGCTTTAATTAAAGAAGGATCCATGTATGTGGTGCTATATCTATGCTTTAATTAAAGAAGGATCCATGTATGTGGTGTTCTATCTATGCTTTAATTAAAGAAGGATCCATGTATGTGGTGTTCTATCTATGCTTTAATTAAAGAAGGATCCATGTATGTGGTGCTATATCTATGCTTTAATTAAAGAAGGATTCATGTATGTGGTGTTCTATCTATGCTTTAATTAAAGAAGGATCCATGTATGTGGTGTTCTATCTATGCTTTAATTAAAGAAGGATCCATGTATGTGGTGTTATATCAATGCTTTAATTAAAGAAGGATCCATGTATGTGGTGTTCTATCTATGCTTTAATTAAAGATGGATCGATGTATGTGGTGTTCTATCTATGCTTTAATTAAAGAAGGATCCATGTATGTGGTGTTCTATCTATGCTTTAATTAAAGAAGGATCTATGTATGTGGTATTCTATCTATGCTTTAATTAAAAAAGGATCCATGTATGTGGTGTTATATCTATTATTAAAGAAGGATCCATGTATGTGGTGTTATATCTATGCTTTAATTAAAGAAGGATCCATGTATGTGGTGTTCTATCTATGCATTAATTAAAGAAGGATCCATGTATGTGGTGTTCTATCTATGCTTTAATTAAAGAAGGATCCATGTATGTGGTATTCTATCTATGCTTTAATTGAAGAAGGATCCATGTATGTGGTGTTCTGTCTATGCTTTAATTAAAGAAGGATCCATGTATGTGGTGTTATATATATGCTTTAATTAAAGAAGGATCCATGTATGTGGTGTTATATCTATGCTTTATTTAAAGGATCCATGTATGTGGTGTTGTATCTATGCTTTAATTAAAGAAGGATCCATGTATGTGGTGTTCTATCTATGCTTTAATTAAAGAAGGATCCATGTATGTGGTGTTATATATATGCTTTAATTAAAGAAGGATCCATGTAAGTGGTGTTATATCTATGCTTTATTTAAAGGATCCATGTATGTGGTGTTGTATCTATGCTTTAATTAAAGAAGGATCCATGTATGTGGTGTTCTATCTATGCTTTAATTAAAGAAGGATCCAAGTATGTGGTGTTATATCTATGCTTTATTTAAAGGATCCATGTATGTGGTGTTGTATCTATGCTTTAATTAAAGAAGGATCCATGTATGTGGTGTTCTATCTATGCTTTAATTAAAGAAGGATCCAAGTATGTGGTGTTATATCTATGCTTTATTTAAAGGATCCATGTATGTGGTGTTGTATCTATGCTTTAATTAAAGAAGGATCCATGTATGTGGTGTTATATCTATGCTTTATTTAAAGGATCCATGTATGTGGTGTTGTATCTATGCTTTAATTAAAGAAGGATCCATGTATGTGGTGTTGTATCTATGCTTTAATTAAAGAAGGATCCATGTATGTGGTGTTCTATCTATGCATTAATTAAAGAAGGATCCATGTATGTGGTGTTCTATCTATGCTTTAATTAAAGAAGGATCCTTGTATGTGGTATTCTATCTATGCTTTAACTAAAGAAGGATCCATGTATGTGGTGTTATATCTATGCTTTTATTAAAGAAGGATCCATGTATGTGGTGCTATATCTATGCTTTAATTAAAGAAGGATCCATGTATGTGGTGTTATATCTATGCTTTAATTAAAGAAGGATCCATGTATGTGGTGTTCTATCTATGCTTTAATTAAAGAAGGATCCATGTATGTGGTATTCTATCTATGCTTTAATTAAAGAAGGATCCATGTATGTGGTGTTATATCTATGCTTTTATTAAAGAAGGATCCATGTATGTGGTGTTATATCTATGCTTTAATTAAAGAAGGATCCATGTATGTGGTGTTCTATCTATGCTTTAATTAAAGAAGGATCCATGTATGTGGTGTTCTGTCTATGCTTTAATTAAAGAAGGATCCATGTATGTGGTGTTATATATATGCTTTAATTAAAGAAGGATCCATGTATGTGGTGTTCTATCTATGCTTTAATTAAAGAAGGATCCATGTATGTGGTGTTCTATCTATGCTTTAATTAAAGAAGGATCCATGTATGTGGTGTTATATCTATGCTTTAATTAAAGAAGGATCCATGTATGTGGTGTTCTGTCTATGCTTTAATTAAAGAAGGATCCATGTATGTGGTGTTATATATATGCTTTAATTAAAGAAGGATCCATGTATGTGGTGTTATATCTATACTTTATTTAAAGGATTCATGTATGTGGTGTTGTATCTATGCTTTAATTAAAGAAGGATCCATGTATGTGGTGTTCTATCTATGCTTTAATTAAAGAAGAATCCAAGTATGTGGTGTTATATCTATGCTTTATTTAAAGGATTCATGTATGTGGTGTTCTATCTATGCTTTAATTAAAGAAGGATCCAAGTATGTGGTGTTATATCTATGCTTTAATTAAAGAAGGATCCATGTATGTGGTGTTATATCTATGCTTTAATTAAAGGATCCACGTATGTGGTGTTCTATCTATGCTTTAATTAAAGAAGGATCCATGCATGTGGTGTTCTATCTATGCTTTAATTAAAGAAGGATCCATGTATGTGGTGTTCTATCTATGCTTTAATTAAAGAAGGATCCATGTATGTGGTGTTCTATCTATGCTTTAATTAAAGAAGGATCCATGTATGTGGTGTTATATCAATGCTTTAATTAAAGAAGGATCCATGTATGTGGTGTTCTATCTATGCTTTAATTAAAGAAGGATCCATGTATGTGGTGTTATATCTATGCTTTAATTAAAGAAGGATCCATGTATGTGGTGTTCTATCTATGCTTTAATTAAAGAAGGATCCATGTATGTGGTGTTCTATCTATGCTTTAATTAAAGAAGGATCCATGTATGTAGTGTTATATCTATGCTTTAATTAAAGAAGGATCCATGTATGTAGTGTTATATCTATGCTTTAATTAAAGAAGGATCCATGTATGTGGTGTTATATCTATGCTTTAATTAAAGAAGGATCCATGTATGTGGTGTTATATCTATGCTTTAATTAAAGAAGGATCCATGTATGTGGTGTTATATCTATGCTTTAATTAAAGAAGGATCCATGTATGTGGTGTTATATCTATGCTTTAATTAAAGAAGGATCCATGTATGTGGTGTTATATCTATGCTTTAATTAAAGAAGGATCCATGTATGTGGTGTTATATCTATTCTTTTATTAAAGAAGGATCCATGTATGTGGTGTTATATCTATGCTTTAATTAAAGAAGGATCCATGTATGTGGTGTTATATCTATGCTTTAATTAAAGAAGGAACCATGTATGTGGTGTTATATCAATACTTTAATTAAAGAAGGATCCATGTATGTGGTGCTATATCTATACTTTAATTAAAGAAGGATCCATGTATGTGGTGTTATATTTATGCTTTAATTAAAGAAGGATCCATGTATGTGGTGTTATATCTATGCTTTAATTAAAGAAGGAACCATGTATGTGGTGTTATATCTATGCTTTAATTAAAGAAGGATCCATGTATGTGGTGTTCTATCTATGCTTTAATTAAAGAAGGATCCATGTATGTGGTGTTCTATCTATGCTTTAATTAAAGAAGGATCCATGTATGTGTTGTTCTATCTATGCTTTAATTAAAGAAGGATCCATGTATGTGGTGTTATATCTATGCTTTTATTAAAGAAGGATCCATGTATGTGGTGTTCTATCTATGCTTTAATTAAAGAAGGATCCATGTATGTGGTGTTCTATCTATGCTTTAATTAAAGAAGGATCCATGTATGTGGTGTTATATCAATACTTTAATTAAAGAAGGATTCATGTATGTGGTGCTATATCTATACTTTAATTAAAGAAGGATCCATGTATGTGGTGTTATATCTATGCTTTAATTAAAGAAGGATCCATGTATGTGGTGTTCTATCTATGCTTTAATTAAAGAAGGATCCATGTATGTGGTGTTCTATCTATGCTTTAATTAAAGAAGGATCCATGTATGTGGTGTTCTATCTATGCTTTAATTAAAGAAGGATCCATGTATGTGGTGTTCTATCTATGCTTTAATTAAAGAAGGATCCATGTATGTGGTGTTATATCTATGCTTTAATTGAAGGATCCATGTATGTGGTGTTATATCTATGCTTTAATTAAAGAAGGATCCATGTATGTGGTGTTCTATCTATACTTTAATTAAAGAAGGATCCATGTATGTGGTGTTATATCTATGCTTTAATTAAAGAAGGATCCATGTATGTGGTGTTCTATCTATGGTTTAATTAAAGAAGGATCCATGTATGTGGTGTTCTATCTATGCTTTAATTGAAGAAGGATCCATGTATGTGGTGTTATATCTATGCTTTAATTAAAGAAGGATCCATGTATGTGGTGTTCTATCTATACTTTAATTAAAGAAGGATCCATGTATGTGGTGTTATATCTATGATTTAATTAAAGAAGGATCCATGTATGTGGTGTTATATTTATGCTTTAATTAAAGAAGGATCCATGTATGTGGTGTTATATCTATGCTTTAATTAAAGAAGGAACCATGTATGTGGTGTTATATCAATACTTTAATTAAAGAAGGATCCATGTATGTGGTGCTATATCTATACTTTAATTAAAGAAGGATCCATGTATGTGGTGTTATATCTATGCTTTAATTAAAGAAGGATCCATGTATGTGGTGTTCTATCTATGCTTTAATTAAAGAAGGATCCATGTATGTGGTGTTATATCTATGCTTTAATTAAAGAAGGATCCATGTATGTGGTGTTATATCTATGCTTTAATTAAAGAAGGATCCATGTATGTGGTGTTATATCTATGCTTTAATTAAAGAAGGATCCATGTATGTGGTGTTATATCTATGCTTTAATTAAAGAAGGATCCATGTATGTGGTGTTATATCTATGCTTTTATTAAAGAAGGATCCATGTATGTGGTGTTATATCTATGCTTTAATTAAAGAAAGATCCATGTATGTGGTGTTATATCTATGCTTTAATTAAAGAAGGATCCATGTATGTGGTGTTCTATCTATGCTTTAATTAAAGAAGGATCCATGTATGTGGTGTTCTATCTATGCTTTAATTAAAGAAGGATCCATGTATGTGGTGTTCTATCTATGCTTTAATTAAAGAAGGATCCATGTATGTGGTGTTCTATCTATGCTTTAATTAAAGAAGGATCCATGTATGTGGTGTTATATCTATGCTTTAATTAAAGAAGGATCCATGTATGTGGTGTTATATCTATGCTTTAATTAAAGAAGGATCCATGTATGTGGTGTTATATCAATGCTTTAATTAAAGAAGGATCCATGTATGTGGTGTTATATCTATGCTTTAATTAAAGAAGGATCCATGTATGTGGTGTTCTATCTATGCTTTAATTAAAGAAGGATCCATGTATGTGGTGTTATATCTATGCTTTAATTAAAGAAGGATCCATGTATGTGGTGTTCTATCTATGCTTTAATTAAAGAAGGATCCATGTATGTGGTGTTCTATCTATGCTTTAATTAAAGAAGGATCCATGTATGTAGTGTTATATCTATGCTTTAATTAAAGAAGGATCCATGTATGTAGTGTTATATCTATGCTTTAATTAAAGAAGGATCCATGTATGTGGTGTTATATCTATGCTTTAATTAAAGAAGGATCGATGTATGTGGTGTTCTATCTATGCTTTAATTAAAGAAGGATCCATGTATGTGGTGTTCTATCTATGCTTTAATTAAAGAAGGATCCATGTATGTAGTGTTATATCTATGCTTTAATTAAAGAAGGATCCATGTATGTAGTGTTATATCTATGCTTTAATTAAAGAAGGATCCATGTATGTGGTGTTATATCTATGCTTTAATTAAAGAAGGATCCATGTATGTGGTGTTATATCTATGCTTTAATTAAAGAAGGATCCATGTATGTGGTGTTATATCTATGCTTTAATTAAAGAAGGATCCATGTATGTGGTGCTATATCTATGCTTTAATTAAAGAAGGATCCATGTATGTGGTGTCTATGCTTTGGTCCAGTAATTCTTTTGTTTCTGTGTGGTTTTCAATTGTTCCCCCCAGTATTTAATTGTACTAGATTTCTCCTAAAATTTAATTGTCGTGCTTCCAATTATTATAATAAGAACTGTGTTTGTGTGGCTGGTACAATGTACGTGAAAGGGTGTTGAATGTTAGTGGTTTGGGGACCATATCACAGGTCGATCATGTTCCCTCGTGGGCCTGTCCAAAAGTGTCATTGGCAACTTCCATGGATGAACAACACAGTTTGTAATAGTAGTTCATAGCAGATGGAGGGGTTCAGCATTAATCATGACAGATGGAAATGAGATTGTGAACCAACACTGGACATGTATAAGTTTGTAAGAATCCCAGGAGTGAGTGAGTGATTGTTAATGCCAAATGAGCAATTTTTCAGCCATATCCTGGCTAGAACATGTTAGATTTGATTAGAAGATGATGATGTTCTCGTTGTACTAGTTCTACATGATCAGCTGTGTTTTTATAGTATCTCATGAAAGGTTGGCTTGAAAAATAAAATAAAATGCTATAGATCATAATTAAATACATTTCTAAAAGAATATGTATCATTTATTTTATCTTCTATTTTCACAAGCTTTTCAAGGATAAACATGATTTGAGTTCTAAATATTCAAAAACTTCTAACACATAAAAAAATATTGAAAACTGCAAACAGAAATATAACTAAACTTGGTAGTTCTTTAATACATTGGTTTGGTTTGGTTTATGGTGTTTAATGCCACTTTCAAAAATATTTCAGATATATTGTGGTGGCCAGTTTTATTTGTGGGGATACCGGAGTACCAAGAGAAAACCACAAGTGACTGACAAACTGTATCACATAATGTTGTATTAAGTACACCTTGCCATGAACTGGGTTCCAACTCACAGCCTTAGTGGTAAAAGGCATTGATTGCACAGGTAGTTGTAAATCCAACTGCCATACAATCACGACCAAGACAGCCCCCTTAATACATTGGAATAAAAATGTAGATATCAAATTTAAAGTACAGGACACATTTCTGAAATAACCTTCATCAGGTACGGTCATTGCCAAATTATTTTACAGCCAAATAAGTTAAAAGTCTTTGGGAGCAGGAAAACTAAAGGGTCTAAACAGGATAGACAAAGTCTGGGAGCAGGAAAACCAAAGGGTCTAAACAGGATAGACAAAATCTGGGAGCAAGAAAACTAAAGGGCCTAAACAGGATGGTCAAAATCTGGGAGCAATAAAACTAAAGGGTCTAAACAGGATAGACAAAGTCTGGGAGCAGGAAAACTAAAGGGTCTAAACATGATAGACAAAATCTGGGAGCAATAAAACTAAAGGGTCTAAACATGATAGACAAAATCTGGGAGCAAGAAAACTAAAGGGTCTAAACATGATAGACAAAATCTGGGAGCAATAAAACTAAAGGGTCTAAACATGATAGACAAAATCTGGGAGCAATAAAACTAAAGGGTCTAAACAGGATAGACAAAATCTGGGAGCAAAAAAACTAAAGGGTCTAAACAGGATAGACAAAATCTGGGAGCAAAAAAACTAAAGGGTCTAAACAGGATAGACAAAGTCTGGGAGCAAGAAAACTAAAGGGTCTAAACAGGATAGACAAAGTCTGGGAGCAAGAAAACCAAAGGGTCTAAACAGGATAGACAAAGTCTGGGAGCAGGAAAACCAAAGGGTCTAAACAGGATAGACAAAATCTGGGAGCAAGAAAACTAAAGGGCCTAAACAGGATGGTCAAAATCTGGGAGCAAGAAAACTAAAGGGTCTAAACAGGATAGTCAAAATCTGGGAGCAAGAAAACTAAAGGGTCTAAACAGGATAGACAAAGTCTGGGAGCAAGAAAACCAAAGGGTCTAAACAGGATAGACAAAGTCTGGGAGCAGGAAAACCAAAGGGTCTAAACAGGATAGACAAAATCTGGGAGCAAGAAAACTAAAGGGCCTAAACAGGATGGTCAAAATCTGGGAGCAATAAAACCAAAGGGTCTAAACAGGATAGACAAAATCTGGGAGCAAGAAAACTAAAGGGTCTAAACAGGATAGACAAAGTCTGGGAGCAAGAAAACTAAAGGGTCTAAACAGGATAGACAAAGTCTGGGAGCAGGAAAACCAAAGGGTCTAAACAGGATAGACAAAGTCTGTGAGCAATAAAACTAAAGGGTCTAAACAGGATAGACAAAGTCTGGGAGCAAGAAAACTAAAGGGTCTAAACAGGATAGACAAAGTCTGGGAGCAGGAAAACCAAAGGGTCTAAACAGGATAGACAAAATCTGGGAGCAAGAAAACTAAAGGGCCTAAACAGGATGGTCAAAATCTGGGAGCAATAAAACCAAAGGGTCTAAACAGGATAGACAAAATCTGGGAGCAAGAAAACTAAAGGGTCTAAACAGGATAGACAAAATCTGGGAGCAATAAAACTAAAGGGTCTAAACAGGATAGACAAAGTCTGGGAGCAATAAAACTAAAGGGTCTAAACAGGATAGACAAAGTCTGGGAGCAAGAAAACTAAAGGGTCTAAACAGGATAGACAAAGTCTGGGAGCAGGAAAACCAAAGGGTCTAAACAGGATAGACAAAATCTGGGAGCAAGAAAACTAAAGGGCCTAAACAGGATGGTCAAAATCTGGGAGCAATAAAACCAAAGGGTCTAAACAGGATAGACAAAATCTGGGAGCAAGAAAACTAAAGGGTCTAAACAGGATAGACAAAATCTGGGAGCAATAAAACTAAAGGGTCTAAACAGGATAGAGAAAGTCTGGGAGCAATAAAACTAAAGGGTCTAAACAGGATAGACAAAATCTGGGAGCAAGAAAACTAAAGGGCCTAAACAGGATAGACAAAGTCTGGGAGCAAGAAAACTAAAGGGTCTAAACAGGATAGACAAAGTCTGGGAGCAATAAAACCAAAGGGTCTAAACAGAATAGACAAAGTCTGGGAGCAATAAAACTAAAGGGTCTAAACAGGATAGACAAAGTCTGGGAGCAAGAAAACTAAAGGGTCTAAACAGGATAGCCAAAGTCTGGGAGCAATAAAACTAAAGGGTCTAAACAGGATAGAAAAAATATGGGAGCAAGAAAACTAAAGGGCCTAAACAGGATAGTCAAAATCTGGGAGCAATAAAACCAAAGGGTCTAAACAGGATAGACAAAATCTGGGAGCAAGAAAACTAAAGGGTCTAAACAGGATAGACAAAATCTGGGAGCAATAAAACTAAAGGGTCTAAACAGGATAGACAAAGTCTGGGAGCAATAAAACTAAAGGGTCTAAACAGGATAGACAAAATCTGGGAGCAAGAAAACTAAAGGGCCTAAACAGGATAGACAAAGTCTGGGAGCAAGAAAACTAAAGGGTCTAAACAGGATAGACAAAGTCTGGGAGCAATAAAACCAAAGGGTCTAAACAGAATAGACAAAGTCTGGGAGCAATAAAACTAAAGGGTCTAAACAGGATAGACAAAGTCTGGGAGCAAGAAAACTAAAGGGTCTAAACAGGATAGCCAAAGTCTGGGAGCAATAAAACTAAAGGGTCTAAACAGGATAGACAAAATCTGGGAGCAAGAAAACTAAAGGGCCTAAACAGGATAGTCAAAATCTGGGAGCAAGAAAACTAAAGGGCCTAAACAGGATAGACAAAGTCTGGGAGCAATAAAACTAAAGGGTCTAAACAGGATAGACAAAATCTGGGAGCAATAAAACCAAAGGGTCTAAACAGGATAGTCAAAATCTGGGAGCAACAAAACTAAAGGGCCTAAACAGGATAGACAAAGTCTGGGAGCAATAAAACTAAAGGGTCTAAACAGGATAGACAAAGTCTGGGAGCAATAAAACTAAAGGGTCTAAACAGGATAGACAAAATCTGGGAGCAAGAAAACTAAAGGGCCTAAACAGGATAGACAAAATCTGGGAGCAATAAAACCAAAGGGTCTAAACAGGATAGTCAAAATCTTGGAGCAAGAAAACTAAAGGGTCTAAACAGGATAGTCAAAATCTGGGAGCAAGAAAACTAAAGGGCCTAAACAGGATAGACAAAGTCTGGGAGCAATAAAACTAAAGGGTCTAAACAGGATAGACAAAGTCTGGGAGCAAGAAAACTAAAGGGTCTAAACAGGATAGACAAAATCTGGGAGCAAGAAAACCAAAGGGTCTAAACAGGATAGACAAAATCAGAATATATGAGATATTAAATATTTGGGATTACACAGTTTGTTTTTTTGTATTTTTTATGTT
The DNA here is from genome assembly GCA_963383655.1 of Bathymodiolus septemdierum. NCBI lineage: Eukaryota > Metazoa > Mollusca > Bivalvia > Mytilida > Modiolidae > Bathymodiolus > Bathymodiolus septemdierum. The sequence continues at coordinate 692,087 of OY726519.1, forward strand.
TTCCTCATAGGAGGAGTTCAATGAAGATTTTTAAATTTAAATGTACAAATATGATAACAAAAATCAAATGTTTTTGAAACAAATAAGTATCAAAGAAAGAAACTTACAGAAAGTCAAGAATCTTAAGATGTAAACAAAAATACTCAGATTTAAACAAAAATGTGGTTGCATACCATTTTAAAATAAATAAAACTAATCAAAATAGACTTTTTATGACATGACATATAAAATCATTATAGAGAAAGAAACTAAGATATTTAAATTGTTATACTAGCGAGGGATCTGTTGTATTCCTATTAATGGTTGTCAGTAAGATTATCACAGATACAATATTGCACAAGAATCACACTAAACAGGCATACCAAATAAAATATAATCAAAATAGACAAAAGGACAAACAAAAAATAGACAAAGAACAAACAAAAAATCTTAAAATGTCACATGTAAGTAGACTGAAAAGTATTTCACAATGCAAAAGAAGAAGATTACAGTGTTTAAATCTCAACTTAAGAAGTAAACTTTTAAAGTTTTTAGTGTTTAAATCTCAACTTAAGAAGTAAACTTTTAAAGTTTTTAGTGTTTAAATCTCAACTTAAGAAGTAAACTTTTTAAGTTTTTAGTATATGGATCAAAAGTACCATAATATATGTCTACAATGACTCAGTTCTACATCTGACTGTTAATATGGATCAAAAGTACCATAATATATGTCTACAATGACTCAGTTCTACATCTGACTGTTAATATGGATCAAAAGTACCATAATATATGTCTACAATGACTCAGTTCTACATCTGACTGTATATTTGTTTGTAAGTTAGACAATATACAGATTACACAACTAAAATTACTATAAAGGCAAAAAATTGAGCAAAATAAACTTTATTATTATATATTCATGAAAAAAAGTGATTTACACATCAAATCTACTCTTTCTAAGCCTAGCAACCTTTCCAAATACTACATATAGTTAAATAACTACCATAGAGTAGTCATCCTCTAATAATGGCATTCCTCCTGCAAAGTGGCAGTATCAGAGGTGGCCTCTCTTGGAGGGGGGAATTTATTCATATTTGATCATCTCAGTACTGCAGACATATGTTCTGATAAGAGGGATGGGTGCACATTTGGTAGAATTGGCTTTCTAATAGGGCTACTACTGGATTTGTACAATTTTATACCAACAATGATAAACTACTGGTAAATAAGCTGGCATTTGAGGAGGACATCATAGAAATCAACTCAAAATTTAACTTGCTGCAAATATTTGTTGTCTTCCTCCAATATACATATATAAAAAGTATAATAACATGGGTTTTTTAATTGACATAATTTCTAGTTTACTCATATGAGGACATTTTACATAAGCACCTTCCACATCCATTAATAATCAATAAATACAATAAAATATAATCATATAATACAACAAAATATAATCATATAATACAACAAAATATGAATCATATAATACAACAAAATATGAATCATATAATACAATAAAATATAATCATATAATACAATAAAATATGAATCATATAATACAATAAAATATGAATCATATATTACAATAAAATATAATCATATAATACAATAAAATATGAATCATATATTACAATAAAATATGAATCATATAATACAATAAAATATGAATCATATAATACAATAAAATATGAATCATATAATACAATAAAATATGAATCATATATTACAATAAAATATAATCATATAATACAATAAAATATGAATCATATAATACAATAAAATATGAATCATATAATACAATAAAATATGAATCATATATTACAATAAAATATGAATCATATAATACAATAAAATATGAATCATATAATACAATAAAATATGAATCATATAATACAATAAAATATAATCATATAATACAATAAAATATGAATCATATATTACAATAAAATATAATCATATAATACAATAAAATATGAATCATATAATACAATAAAATATGAATCATATAATACAATAAAATATGAATCATATATTACAATAAAATATGAATCATATAATACAATAAAATATGAATCATATAATACAATAAAATATAATCATATAATAACAATAAAATATGGATCATATAATACAATAAAATATGAATCATATAATACAATAAAATATGAATCATATATTACAATAAAATATGAATCATATAATACAATAAAATATGAATCATATATTACAATAAAATATGAATCATATAATACAATAAAATATGAATCATATAATACAATAAAATATAATCATATAATACAATAAAATATGAATCATATAATACAATAAAATATGAATCATATATTACAATAAAATATAATCATATAATACAATAAAATATGAATCACATATTACAATAAAATATGAATCATATAATACAATAAAATATGAATCATATATTACAATAAAATATGAATCATATAATACAATAAAATATGAATCATATAATACAATAAAATATGAATCATATAATACAATAAAATATGAATCATATATTACAATAAAATATAATCATATAATACAATAAAATATGAATCATATAATACAATAAAATATGAATCATATAATACAATAAAATATGAATCATATATTACAATAAAATATGAATCATATAATACAATAAAATATGAATCATATAATACAATAAAATATAATCATATAATACAATAAAATATGGATCATATAATACAATAAAATATGAATCATATAATACAATAAAATATGAATCATATATTACAATAAAATATGAATCATATAATACAATAAAATATGAATCATATAATACAATAAAATATAATCATATAATACAATAAAATATAATCATATAATACAATAAAATATGGATCATATAATACAATAAAATATGAATCATATAATACAATAAAATATGAATCATATATTACAATAAAATATGAATCATATAATACAATAAAATATGAATCATATATTACAATCAAATATAATCATATAATACAATAAAATATGAATCATATAATACAATAAAATATGAATCATATAATACAATAAAATATGAATCATATAATACAACAAAATATGAATCATATAATACAATAAAATATGAATCATATAATACAATAAAATATGAATCATATAATACATACCCATTACATACATAGTGTGGTGGTACAAGACTTTGTATCAGGTCGAGTCTGTTGTGTGAACCAGTATCACTACGAGTTGTGATGCGATAGCGACGAGCTGTGATGCGGTTAGTTCATGCAACAGACAAGACCTGATACACAGTCTTGTATCACCACACTATGTATGTAATAAATTTATCTAACATTTCAATAAAAACGAATTTTAAACAAATAGCAAGGGTTGAATTAAAATGTGTACAATACTCTGAGGGAGACTACATTTTGTGTATGACGTCACATTTGTTTTGCCTCTCTAATACATGCATAATGCCCTGTAATACATGTATAATGCTCTATAATACAATAGTCTCTGTGCCCAAAAAATACATTATGTAAATTATTTTAAGAAAAATGTATATGTAAATGACAACATCATGTGATACAGTGAAAGCTGTCTAAACAGACAAGACTTGGGAGCAGCTTTTGTGTTCGGAATAGCCAGGTGTTCGGAATTAGGAAAGATTTCTTATATTGGGACTTTATTTAAAGTTCAGTTTATACAAGATTCTGGTTTATCCAAGGTTCAGTTTATACAAGATTCTTATTTATCCATGGTTCAGTTTATACAGGATTCTGGTTTATCCAAGGTTCAGTTTATAAAAGATTCTGGTTTATCCATGGTTCAGTTTATAAAAGATTCTGGTTTATCCAAGGTTCAGTTTATAAAAGATTCTGGTTTATCCAAGGTTCAGTTTATACAGGATTCTGGTTTATCCAAGGTTCAGTTTATAAAAGATTCTGGTTTATCCAAGGTTCAGTTTATACAAGATTCTGGTTTATCCAAGGTTCAGTTTATAAAAGATTCTGGTTTATCCAAGGTTCAGTTTATAATAGATTCTGGTTTATCCAAGGTTCAGTTTATAAAAGATTCTGGTTTATCCAAGGTTCAGTTTATACAGGATTCTGGTTTATCCAAGGTTCAGTTTATAAAAGATTCTGGTTTATCCAAGGTTCAGTTTATACAGGATTCTGGTTTATCCAAGGTTCAGTTTATAAAAGATTCTGGTTTATCCAAGGTTCAGTTTAGACAGGTCTCACTGTAGTGTACTAATAATAATTAATATATAGCACCTTTGTTTTATATCAATAATATTAAAATATATTCTACCACACTATCTAACCAGAGGCTAACTTGACTCTGTATCACTCATCTGGTTATATCTCATAGTCAAAATATGTCATGGTAACCATTCATAATATCTACCAGTAATTGGCATAAAAAGAGGCCTTTGTGACCTTGATCATATGGTAGGTGAATTTTCATCTACCTATACAATTAAGGCCTTGTGAATTTGATTCCCAACAATGTCAAGGTGTACTCTATACAACCTTATGTGATAGACTTTGTCCATGACTTGCAGCTTCAGTAGGTCAGTGGTATTTTCCAGATATTCCAGTATCCTCCATCAACAGAATTGATCTCAAAGATTAAAACTAGTCATTACCATAACATTTAATATACAACTTGTAATAAAACTGTAGTAAAAAATGTAATGTCATAACCATTGTGTGTTTAGTTTTCAAAGAAATAGTTTACAATCCTAATACTGCTAAAACAAACAAATGTAAATCTTTATATATTATAATACTGTTTCCTTAAGTTATTAGTTATCTATGTATTCTTTTAGTCTAAAATCTATGTATTCTTTTAGTCTAAAATCTATGTATTCTTTTAGTCTAAAATCTATGTATTCTTTTAGTCTAAAATCTATGTATTCTTTTAGTCTAAAATCTATGTATTCTTTTAGTCTAAAATCTATGTATTCTTTTAGTCTAAAATCTATGTATTCTTTTAGTCTAAAATCTATGTATTCTTTTAGTCTAAAATCTATGTATTCTTTTAGTCTAAAATCTATGTATTCTTTTAGTCTAAAATTTATGTATTCTTTTAGTCTAAAATCTATGTATTCTTTTGGGGATAAAACTGGAATGTCAAGTTTTTACATAACATTAACAAATACATATCATATTAAATGTCTGCTGTAATTAGGTAAAAATAAATACCCCAGTAGGTAATTTCCTTGTCTAATATCAGTGATCAGCTTACTCAATACATGTACTCCAAAAAAATTCATTGGAATTTCTGAAACTTATCTGAATGTACATGTATTTCATTTCTTGCATACAGGAAAATATTAATCTGACAAGTTCTCTTTTAGATGTTTATAATAGTTCTAGTACAACAGCTTATTACATACATAGACCTGAGATAATGATTATACACAGTCAAACCTGCTCATGTCATCATACAGTCAAACCTGCTCATGTGGTCATACACAGTCAAACCTGCTCATGTGGTCATACAGTCAAACCTGCTCATGTGGTCATACACAGTCAAACCTGCTCATGTGGTCATACAGTCAAACCTGCTCATGTGGTCATATACAGTCAAACCTGCTCATGTGGTCATACACAGTCAAACCTGCTCATGTGGTCATACAGTCAAACCTGCTCATGTGGTCATACAGTCAAACCTGCTCATGTGGTCATACACAGTCAAATCTGCTCATGTGGTCATACAGTCAAACCTGCTCATGTGGTCATACAGTCAAATCTGCTCATGTGGTCATACAGTCAAACCTGCTCATGTGGTCATACAGTCAAATCTGCTCATGTGGTCATACAGTCAAACCTGCTCATGTGGTCATACACAGTCAAACCTGCTCATGTGGTCATACAGTCAAACCTGCTCATGTGGTCATACAGTCAAATCTGCTCATGTGGTCATACACAGTCAAACCTGCTCATGTGGTCATACAGTCAAATCTGCTCATGTGGTCATACACAGTCAAACCTGCTCATGTGGTCATACACAGTGAAACCTGCTCATGTGGTCATACACAGTGAAACCTGCTCATGTGGTCATACAGTCAAACCTGCTCATGTGGTCATACACAGTCAAACCTGCTCATGTGGTCATACAGTCAAACCTGCTCATGTCATCATACAGTCAAACCTGCTCATGTGGTCATAGTCAAATCTGCTCACGTGGTCATACACAGTCAAACCTGCTCATGTGGTCATACAGTCAAACCTGCTCATGTGGTCATACACAGTCAAACCTGCTCATGTGGTCATACAGTCAAACCTGCTCATGTGGTCATACAGTCAAACCTGCTCATGTGGTCATACACAGTCAAATCTGCTCATGTCATCATACAGTCAAACCTGCTCATGTGGTCATACAGTCAAACCTGCTCATGTCATCATAGTCAAACCTGCTCATGTGGTCATAGTCAAATCTGCTCATGTGGTCATACACAGTCAAACCTGCTCATGTGGTCATACAGTCAAACCTGCTCATGTGGTCATACACAGTCAAACCTGCTCATGTGGTCATACAGTCAAACCTGCTCATGTGGTCATACAGTCAAACCTGCTCATGTGGTCATACACAGTCAAATCTGCTCATGTCATCATACACAGTAAAACCTGCTCATGTGGTCATACAGTCAAATTTGCTCATGTCGTCATACACAGTCAAACCTGCTCATGTGGTCATACACAGTCAAACCTGCTCATGTGGTCATACAGTCAAACCTGCTCATGTGGTCATACACAGTCAAACCTGCTCATGTGTTCATACACAGTCAAACCTGCTCATGTGGTCATACAGTCAAACCTGCTCATGTGGTCATACAGTCAAACCTGCTCATGTGGTCATACACAGTCAAATCTGCTCATGTCATCATACACAGTAAAACCTGCTCATGTGGTCATACAGTCAAATCTGCTCATGTCGTCATACACAGTCAAACCTGCTCATGTGGTCATACACAGTCAAACCTGCTCATGTGGTCATACAGTCAAACCTGCTCATGTGGTCATACAGTCAAACCTGCTCATGTGGTCATACACAGTCAAATCTGCTCATGTCATCATACACAGTAAAACCTGCTCATGTGGTCATACAGTCAAATCTGCTCATGTCGTCATACACAGTCAAACCTGCTCATGTGGTCATACACAGTCAAACCTGCTCATGTGGTCATACAGTCAAACCTGCTCATGTGGTCATACACAGTCAAACCTGCTCATGTGGTCATACACAGTCAAACCTGCTCATGTGGTCATACAGTCAAACCTGCTCATGTGGTCATACACAGTCAAACCTGCTCATGTGGTCATACACAGTCAAACCTGCTCATGTGGTCATATAGTCAAACCTGCTCATGTGGTCATACACAGTCAAACCTGCTCATGTGGTCATACACAGTCAAACCTGCTCATGTGGTCATACAATCAAACCTGCTCATGTGGTCACCTCTATTAAGCAGTCATCTGTATTAATAGGTAACTTTTTTCTTGCCCTGTGATAGAAGATTTCATATGAATTGAACCCCTTTTAAGAGGTCACCTGTCTTATAAGGCCACGTTTTGCCCCAAATGTGTCCTGTTTATACAGGTTTGACTGCAAATAACAAATTCACTTTACATCATAAAATTTACATACATAACAAAATCTTGCTTTCATTGTTTTCGACTAGTTTTTAGATATTTCTCCAATAATATCACATATATCATTAATTATCATTTATTACTAAATGAAAAATTTGAAAAAATAGAGAATGTTATGAGGTATAGAAATCTGATAGAAGTTGCCATACTTCTCAATCAAAGTCTGTTTTAACATTAAGTTTTCTCATTATAATTAAAGATAATATGATAATTAGATCTATAATTAAACAAAATACATATTTTAAAAATCACATCTTGAATTTAAAATTTTCCAATAATGTATAGTTGCAAAGATTTTGAGAAATGCTTGAATTGTGACAATAATTATAATGTGATCAAGACTAATTTGATAGAGATAATTGTCATGATACCATTTGTAATGCTGCAAGTCAAATGTCTTTGGCTGTATGAATACAATGTTAACAATAGCCAAGTCAAGATCTTTGTCATGACTTCTCTTCTGTTTTATGATGAATGGGTTCCTTTTAAATTTCTTACAACTTTCAAGGCTCCAGTAAAATCTGCTGTTATCATTACTTCTCCTTCGTCTTCCTGTGAATCTACGGTAGACTTTCTTTTACTATTTGGACGAAGACTAGATGGATTTGGAGCAAATATGGCTGCTGTTACCACTGCATTATGAACTAAGAAAATAATAATAATAATTTCTAATGAATACATACAATGGATTATTTTGATGTTTGTAAACTTTAGTCTAGTTAGTTTTTTTTTTTTTTCCCTGATGATCCACAAAAATTAGGAATAGTCCAATCAATTTGTGAAAAACCTGTAACAAAGTGCAAAAGAAAAAAAGCAGCTTATTATCTTTTTTATTTATATACACATGTTTAAAGAAATATAAAGTCACCACAAAAATAACCAGAGGCTCTCAAGAGCCTGTATCGTTCACCTGGTAATAAAAAAAACCAATTAGTCCTATGTAAAAACTATGTCCTGCAGTGGTAGTCATCTTGGAATTACGATCAACATAAAAAACACAAAGTTTGTAAAGGACCTTCCAATGATTGATGCACAGTTTAGGTTCAATCAGTGCAATAGCTTCAGAGAAGAATATATTTCTGTATTTTCCCCATATGGTTCTGTGTTAATACTATGACCTGTGGTGGCAACCATCTTGGATTTCCGATCGGCATAAAAAACAGAGGATCTTCCAATGATCATTCCTGGGCAGTTTGGTTTCAACTGTCCAAGTGGTTTCAGAGAAGAAGCATTTTGAAAAAAAATTCCCATAGGGTCCAATGTTAAACTAAGTCCTGTCATAGCCGCCATTTTGAATTTCATATCAGAACAAAAAACGTAAAGTTTGTAGAGGACCATCCAATGAACATTCATGTACAGTTTGGCTTTAATCATATTTGTAGTTTCTGAGAAGAAGGCATTTGAACATTTTCCCATAGGGTCCAATGTTAATCTATGTCCTGCGGTGGTGGCCATCTTGGATTTCCGATCGGCATAAAAAACACACACCTTGTAGAGGACCTTCCAATGATCATTCCTGGGCAGTTTGGTTTCAATTATCCAAGTGGTTTCAGAGAAGAAGCGTTTTGAAACATTTTTCCCATAGGGTCCAATGTTAAACTAAGTTCTGCCGTAGCCGCCATTTTGAATTTCATACCGGAACAAAAAACGTACAGTTTGTAGAGGACCATTTAATGAACATTCTTGTACAGTTTGGCTTTAATCATATTTGTAGTTTCTGAGAAGAAGGCATTTGAATATTTTCTCATAGGGTCCAATGTTAATCTATGTCCTGCGGTGGCGGCCATCTTGGATTTCCGATCGGCATAAAAAACAGAAACTTTGTAGAGAACCTTCCAATGATCATTCCTGGGCAGTTTGGTTTCAACTGTCCAAGTGGTTTCAGAGAAGAAGCATTTTGAAACATTTTTCCCATAGGGTCCAATGTTAAACTAAGTCCTGCCGTAGCCGCCATTTTGAATTTCATATCGGAACAAAAAACCTTAAGGATGTAGAGGACCATCCAATGAACATTCATGTACAGTTTGGCTTTAATAATATTTGTAGTTTCTGAGAAGAAGGCATTTGAACATTTTCCCATAGGGTCCAATGTTAATCTATGTCCTGCGGTGGTGGCCATCTTGAATTTTCGATCGGCATAAAAAAACAGAAACTTTGTAGAGGACCTTCCAATGAACATTCCTGGGCAGTTTGGTTTCAATTATCCAAGTGGTTTCAGAGAAGAAGCGTTTTGAAACATTTTTCCCATAGGGTCCAATGTTAAACTAAGTCCTGCCGTAGCCGCCATTTTGAATTTCTTATCGGAACAAAAAACGTACAGTTTGTAGAGGACCATCCAATGAACATTCATGTACAGTTTGGCTTTAATCATATTTGTAGTTTCTGAGAAGAAGGCATTTGAACAGTTTCCCATAGGGTCCAATGTTAATCTATGTATTGCGTTGGCGGCCATCTTGGATTTCCGATCAGCATAAAAAACATAAAATTTGTAGAGGACCTTCCAATGATCATTCCTGGGCAGTTTGGTTTCAACTGTCCAAGTGGTTTCAGAGAAGAAGCGTTTTGAAACATTTTTCCCCTAGGGTCCAATGTTAAACTAAGTCCTGCCGTAGCCGCCATTTTGAATTTCATATCGGAACAAAAAACGTACAGCTTGTAGAGGACCATCCAATGAACATTCATGTACAGTTTGGCTTTAATCATATTTGCAGTTTCTGAGAAGAAGGCATTTGAACATTTTCCCATAGGGTCCAATGTTAATCTATGTCCTGCGATGGTGGCCATCTTGGATTTCCGATCGGCATAAAAAACACACACCTTGTAGAGGACCTTCCAATGATCATTCCTGGGCAGTTTGGTTTCAATTATCCAAGTGGTTTCAGAGAAGAAGCGTTTTGAAACATTTTTCCCATAGGGTCCAATGTTAAACTAAGTCCCGCCGTAGCCGCCATTTTGAATTTCATACCGGAACAAAAAACGTACAGTTTGTAGAGGACCATCTAATGAACATTCATGTACAGTTTGGCTTTAATCATATTTGTAGTTTCTGAGAAGAAGGCATTTGAATATTTTCTCATAGGGTCCAATGTTAATCTATGTCCTGCGGTGGTGGCCATCTTGGATTTCCGATCAGCATAAAAAACAGAAACTTTGTAGAGGACCTTCCAATGATCATTCCTGGCCAGTTTGGTTTCAACTGTCCAAGTGGTTTCAGAGAAGAAGCATTTTGAAACATTTTTCCCATAGGTTCCAATGTTAAACTAAGTCCTGCCGTAGCCGCCATTTTGAATTTCATATCGGAACAAAAAACCTTAAGATTGTAGAGGACCATCCAATGAACATTCATGTACAGTTTGGGTTTAATAATATTTGTAGTTTCTGAGAAGAAGGCATTTGAACATTTTCCCATAGGGTCCAATGTTAATCTATGTCCTGCGGTGGTGGCCATCTTGGATTTCCGATCGGCATAAAAAACACACACCTTGTAGAGGACCTTCCAATGATCATTCCTGGGCAGTTTGGTTTCAATTATCCAAGTGGTTTCAGAGAAGAAGCGTTTTGAAACATTTTTCCCATAGGGTCCAATGTTAAACTAAGTCCTGCCGTAGCCGCCATTTTGAATTTCATACCGGAACAAAAAACGTACAGTTTGTAGAGGACCATTTAATGAACATTCTTGTACAGTTTGGCTTTAATCATATTTGTAGTTTCTGAGAAGAAGGCATTTGAATATTTTCTCATAGGGTCCAATGTTAATCTATGTCCTGCGGTGGCGGCCATCTTGGATTTCCGATCGGCATAAAAAACAGAAACTTTGTAGAGGACCTTCCAATGATCATTCCTGGGCAGTTTGGTTTCAACTGTCCAAGTGGTTTCAGAGAAGAAGCGTTTTGAAACATTTTTCCCATAGGGTCCAATGTTAAACTAAGTCCTGCCGTAGCCGCCATTTTGAATTTCATATCGGAACAAAAAACATTAAGGGTGTAGAGGACCATCCAATGAACATTCATGTACAGTTTGGCTTTAATAATATTTGTAGTTTCTGAGAAGAAGGCATTTGAAACATTTTTCCCCTAGGGTCCAATGTTAAACTAAGTCCTGCCGTAGCCGCCATTTTGAATTTCATATCGGAACAAAAAACGTACAGCTTGTAGAGGACCATCCAATGAACATTCATGTACAGTTTGGCTTTAATCATATTTGCAGTTTCTGAGAAGAAGGCATTTGAACATTTTCCCATAGGGTCCAATGTTAATCTATGTCCTGCGATGGTGGCCATCTTGCATTTCCGATCGGCATAAAAAACACACACCTTGTAGAGGACCTTCCAATGATCATTCCTGGGCAGTTTGGTTTCAATTATCCAAGTGGTTTCAGAGAAGAAGCGTTTTGAAACATTTTTCCCATAGGGTCCAATGTTAAACTAAGTCCTGCCGTAGCCGCCATTTTGAATTTCATACCGGAACAAAAAACGTACAGTTTGTAGAGGACCATTTAATGAACATTCTTGTACAGTTTGGCTTTAATCATATTTGTAGTTTCTGAGAAGAAGGCATTTGAATATTTTCTCATAGGGTCCAATGTTAATCTATGTCCTGCGGTGGCGGCCATCTTGGATTTCCGATCGGCATAAAAAACAGAAACTTTGTAGAGGACCTTCCAATGATCATTCCTGGCCAGTTTGGTTTCAACTGTCCAAGTGGTTTCAGAGAAGAAGCATTTTGAAACATTTTTCCCATAGGTTCCAATGTTAAACTAAGTCCTGCCGTAGCCGCCATTTTGAATTTCATATCGGAACAAAAAACCTTAAGATTGTAGAGGACCATCCAATGAACATTCATGTACAGTTTGGGTTTAATAATATTTGTAGTTTCTGAGAAGAAGGCATTTGAACATTTTCCCATAGGGTCCAATGTTAATCTATGTCCTGCGGTGGTGGCCATCTTGGATTTCCGATCGGCATAAAAAACACACACCTTGTAGAGGACCTTCCAATGATCATTCCTGGGCAGTTTGGTTTCAATTATCCAAGTGGTTTCAGAGAAGAAGCGTTTTGAAACATTTTTCCCATAGGGTCCAATGTTAAACTAAGTCCTGCCGTAGCCGCCATTTTGAATTTCATACCGGAACAAAAAACGTACAGTTTGTAGAGGACCATTTAATGAACATTCTTGTACAGTTTGGCTTTAATCATATTTGTAGTTTCTGAGAAGAAGGCATTTGAATATTTTCTCATAGGGTCCAATGTTAATCTATGTCCTGCGGTGGCGGCCATCTTGGATTTCCGATCGGCATAAAAAACAGACACTTTGTAGAGGACCTTCCAATGATCATTCCTGGGCAGTTTGGTTTCAACTGTCCAAGTGGTTTCAGAGAAGAAGCATTTTGAAACATTTTCCCCATAGGGTCCAATGTTAAACTAAGTCCTGCCGTAGCCGCCATTTTGAATTTCATATCGGAACAAAAAACCTTAAGGTTGTAGAGGACCATCCAATGAACATTCATATACAGTTTGGCTTTAATGATATTTGTAGTTTCTGAGAAGAAGGCATTTGAACATTTTCCCATAGGGTCCAATGTTAATCTATGTCCTGCGGTGGCGGCCATCTTGAATTTTCGATCGGCATAAAAAAACCAGAAACTTTGTAGAGGACCTTCCAATGAACATTCCTGGGCAGTTTGGTTTCAATTATCCAAGTGGTTTCAGAGAAGAAGCGTTTTGAAACATTTTTCCCATAGGGTCCAATGTTAAACTAAGTCCTGCCGTAGCCGCCATTTTGAATTTCTTATCGGAACAAAAAACGTAAAGTTTGTAGAGGACCATCCAATGAACATTCATGTACAGTTTGGCTTTAATCTTATTTGTAGTTTCTGAGAAGAAGGCATTTGAACATTTTCCCATAGGGTCCAATGTTAATCTATGTATTGCGGTGGCGGCCATCTTGGATTTCCGATCGGCATAAAAAACATAAAATTTGTAGAGGACCTTCCAATGATCATTCCTGGGCAGTTTGGTTTCAACTGTCCAAGTGGTTTCAGAGAAGAAGCGTTTTGAAACATTTTCCCCATAGGGTCCAATGTTAAACTAAGTCCTGCCGTAGCCGCAATTTTGAATTTCATATCGGAACAAAAAACGTACAGTTTGTAGAGGACCATCCAATGAACATTCATGTACAGTTTGGCTTTAATCATATTTGCAGTTTCTGAGAAGAAGACATTTGAACATTTTCCCATAGGGTCCAATGTTAATCTATGTCCTGCGGTGGTGGCCATCTTGGATTTCCGATCGGCATAAAAAACACACACCTTGTAGAGGACCTTCCAATGATCATTCCTGGGCAGTTTGGTTTCAACTGTCCAAGTGGTTTCAGAGAAGAAGCATTTTGAAACATTTTTCCCATAGGGTCCAATGTTAAACTAAGTCCTGCCGTAGCCGCCATTTTGAATTTCATATCGGAACAAAAAACCTTAAGATTGTAGAGGACCATCCAATGAACATTCATGTACAGTTTGGCTTTAATCATATTTGTAGTTTCTGAGAAGAAGGCATTTGAACATTTTCCCATAGGGTCCAATGTTAATCTATGTCCTGCGATGGCGGCCATCTTGGATTTCCGATCGGCATAAAAAACAGTAACTTGGTAAAGGACATTCCAATGATCATTCCTTTACAGTTTGGGATCAGTCGGCCCATTAGTTTCAGAGAAGAAGATCTTTGAAATTTCAGCCAATCAGAGCATATTATTGGCCCTGACAGCCATATTGAATATTCGACTGGAACGAAAAACAGTAACTTTGTAGAGGACCATCCAAGGAACATTCCTGCTAAGTTTGGTTCCAATCGGCCAAGTGGTTTCGGAGAAGAAGCTTGAAATGTGAAAAGTTTACAGACGACAGACGACAGACGACGGACGCCAAGTGATGGCAATAGTTCACCTGGACCTTTGGTCCAGGTGAACTAATAAGGGGAAATGCATGAATTTAATCAAAACATTCATCTTGTAGAGGATTATCTAAGTAACATTATAAATAGTATAGTAGCTTGAGAGAAGAATAACTAAAAAAATAATCCATAACAGAGTTCGCGAATACCTCAAATTTTCTGTCAGACATAGGACTGACAGAATGCGAATTTCTGCCAGTCCCACAAAAAAGTTGGTGGTTCTACAATGTGTGAAACTTTTAACAACAAAAGATGATTAGGCCATATTCATTATTAGGGTGAAACTGGAACATCAACAGCAACCGGCAAACCTGAAAATAAACAGTTAAAGATATCTTTCATTTGTATAATATCTTATTCTTCTGCAGCATTCTTTCTTTTTGTGTCCTCTCCGTTTAAATCGGGAGCGTGCGGCCGTTTCCCTGGTCTTGCACCAGTCGAGAAACGAATCGGCCACGCTGCCATTAATTGATCTGGTATCTGTTAGGAAGTTACGGTGCTAAAAAACATGGCAGTGAAAGATCGGGAACAAGTTCAATTATGATCTAACCAATTACCAACTATTTCCCAACGCACCACAACAGACTTTTTCGCGAGACGAACAGTCGGACAATCGGACCGGGTCAAGACGTTGAAATACCGGACCTTACGAAATTTTGGCGGTCGGAACCGACAGGGCCGACGATATTCGCGAACTCTGCCATAAGAGTCCTATGTTAAACTTAGATTTTCAATCAACATAAAAAAGAAAACTTTGTAAGATACTATTCAAGATTATTCATACACAGTTTGGCTTCCATCAAGTTTCTAGTTTCTAAGAAAAACAAATACTTTTCAGCTTAGCATAGGTCTATGTCAAATCTCAGTCCAGCAGTACTGGCCATTTTGGATGTTCCATTCACACAAAAGCATACTTTTTCTTGAGGTTCATCCAGGGAACATTCAGCCAAGTTTGCTTTAAAATGGTTCATTGGTTTCAGAGAATAAAATTTGTTATATAGTTTTCTGATAGGGTCCTATGTTCTGCAGTGGAAGACATCTAAAATATCACATCAACAAGTATAAAACACTTTTAGAGAGTCACATCATCTGAGATGTTTTGCTTTGAAATTTCAGCCAATCAGAAAGCATAATTCATCTTGAATTTCCAAATGTAACAAAAATCACAAATAATGTTCAGGATCATCAAAGTAACATCTTTACCAACTTTGGTTCCATTTGTTCCAGTGAATTCTGAAAACTGATACAAATGTGAAAAGTTAACAGACACAGACAGCGATGACAATACCTAATTTGGTCATTTGTTAATATTCAACTTACTTTTAATAGCTTCCCAATAATCGTTACGGTCTCTACGTGCAGAGGAAAATTTGTAGAAGTCATGATGTTGTTTCCAGATATAAACAAACTGATCTTCAGATCCACATATGATGTATTTAGCTTTGGGACTGAAATATACAAAACACAATGGTCTTAAATACTGGTCTTTTTATTCCAAATATTGATCCGTTTTTTTCATTTCTGTAAAGTTTATAGATGGCACTAAAAAACATATCTATTTCACACAATTAAATTCACACATCTGACTAAAATGACAGGTAATTTTATTCTAAATCAATCAATTAAAATACATTGATAATTCACTCACAGTCAAGGTCAAATGTAGTAAGTCATATTCTCAGTTTTAAGGACAGGGTGAAGGTCAAATGTAGTAAGTCATATTGTCAGTTTTAAGGACAGGGTGAAGGTCAAATGTAGTAAGTCATATTGTCAGTTTTAAGGACAGGGTGAAGGTCAAATGTAGTAAGTCATATTGTCAGTTTTAAGGACAGGGTGAAGGTCAAATGTAGTAAGTCAAATTGTCAGTTTTAAGGACAGGGTGAAGGTCAAATGTAGTATATCATATTCTCAGTTTTAAGGACAGAGTGAAGGTCAAATGTAGTAAGTCATATTCTCAGTTTTAAGGAAAAAGTCAAGGTCAACTGTAGTAAGTTATATTCTCAGTTTTAAGGACACAGTCAAGGTCAACTGTAGTAAGTTATATTCTCAGTTTTAAGGACACAGTCAAGGTCAACTGTAGTAAGTTATATTCTCAGTTTTAAGGACAGGGTGAAGGTCAACTGTATCAAGCTATATTCTCAGTTTTATATGTCAATGTATTACAATTTATTCCAGGAAGGTAAATAATTTATATATATTTATACTTTTTTAAACTTCTATGACATACTTGAATAATCTTCTCTTTATGAGATTATGCCACTCTATTTCTCGATATCTTAGACTCAATTATCAATTTATCAACTGAAGAAAACAGGCTACATTTAAGTAATAACTTGGGTCTTATGTCCTAATTTGACATTAGTTTCTTTTGTATTTTTTGTATTTGTATTTTTTTTTTTGTGTGTTTTAAAGCCACTTTCAGCAATATTTCTGCTATATCATAGCGACCAGTTTTAGTGGTGGAAGAAGCTGCAGTACCCGGAGAGAACCACCGACCATGGACAAGCAACTGGTAAACTTTATCACTTGCGGCTATGAGTCGAGTGCACCCTTTTTTGTAATTTACAAAGACGGGTGCGAACCCACGTCGTATTGATGATAGGCTTTGTATGAGTTGTTAGGTAATCCAACTACCTAACTCATTGAGCCACCCGGGCCCTTAGAGTTTCTTTTGAGAAATCTATACCTGGTCATACAGTCATAAAGCTAATGAGCATGAGTTTGTACTTGTACTCTAAACAAATTGCCAATCAAAACATGTTATCAAGTAAATACTGCATTCTGATTGGACAATTTTGGAGTACAAGTATGAAAGTGATACTAAACGTCTGATCTGATATCAGGTTGTGACAGAATAACACACTTTATCCTGCAATTGGGTTATTTTTGCTATAATAAATGGGTTGAAATAAACTGTTGTTTTATTATGACATTGTCGTAATAACACTTTTCACATTAGCCTAATAAAGATATTAAGCCACGTCCCTTACAGACAAGTAACCGTGAACATTACATTTTTCACGAATTGCGAAAAAAATTACCAAAAATGCTTCACAATATTGTGCAAAACAATGAGTTTTATGCTTTATTTTAATTCACAAGTAATAAACATTGTTTGCTCCATCAATACGTCATTTATTAATAATGACCTATTTCATTTGGTGAGTGTGTATTGTTAAATAATGACCGTGTCACACATACATTACTATGCATACCGATGAGATATCCATGGGGTTTCCGTTATCTTTTTTTTATTATTAAATTAAATAAGATTTTTTTTTGCAAATTTTATTGCAGGATAAATACAATATTGGTGTATCGACAGTAAATATAGAATTTATGTGGCGCTCGGCACGAAATGGATAGAAAGACTCCCTCAAGCTAGTCTTTCTCCCGTTTCTAAGTCTCATCACATACACCAATATTGTATATTATTTGACTTACCTAAAACTGGCTTTAATCTGGCTGCTATTATTAGCACAGCCTTTGTATTTACATGTTAACATTTTATCTCGTAAATCATACAGACGAATTCTGGAATCATTTGACGTCACAAGCACCTGAAAACAGAGTTATAGCCCTTTATTACCACAACAGGCCTCAAAGTAGCATTTTTGACCCAGGAGCAATTGGCTCCAAGAGAAAAAAATTAGAAGCCAATAAAAACATGTAGGAGTTAACAAGACATTCAACCGGCAGTTACTACAGTCAGGGTATGGGATTAATGGTGCAAAATGCTGCATTCTGGGAATATCCAGAGACCTTGAAAACATTGTTTTATGAATGTGCATTTTCAAAATTTTCTAAAAAAAATTGTGAGAAAATTTTTCAGTCGAGTTCAAAGCAACAGTAAAAAGTTCCATAGCCACGATAAAAAACAGTAGACAATCACTGATTATGATGCCTGGCAACCAGGCAATCATTCCTGTTTCATTGAGTTTGTAATGCTTGAGTTTTAAATGTTGGTATACTTTTCTATGTCTTTGTTTTGTCTTGTAGTATAAGATCTTGTGCTGTATAGGACATTTGATCTTCTTCTAGTATTTCACTCTAAACCAATGTACACAATCTGTGGTTTTGCTGCTTTAAACAATAATGTTTTTTTTTACCTTATCCTCCCCTGGTAAAGGTTCTATACCAGTTATTTTACTTCCTTTAACATTCTTCCCCCTTGTGGACCTCACATGAATCTGTGTGTAATACTTCAATTGCTGAAAAAAAAAGAAAAAAAAAAACGGCATGAAAACAAGGGCAACGCAAAGCATGGCGTATCCCCTCGCCTAAAAATTAAACCCTGTGACCTTGACCTTTGACCTTGAAAATCAATAGGGTTCCAGATTCTCTTAAGGACTACGTATGTACCAAGTTTGGTCAAAATCCATTGAAGGATCTTGATTCTAGAGTGTTCGCAAGGATGTTATGTGGTAAAAATTTGACCCTGTGCCCTTGACCTTTGACTTTGAAAATCAATAGGGTTCCAGACTCTCGTAAGGACTAAGTCTGTACCAAATTTGGTCAAAATCCATTGAAGGATCTTGATTCTAGAGTGTTCACAAGGATGTTATGCGGTAAAAATTTGACACGGTGACATTGACCTTTGACCTATGACCTGGAAAATCAATAGGGTTCCAGATTCTCCTAAGGACTAAGTATGTACCAAGTTTGGTCAAAATCCATTGAAGGATGTTGATTCTAGAGTGTTCACAAGGATGTTACACGGTAAACAATTTACCCAGTGACCTTGACCTTTGACCTATGACCTTGAAAATCAATAGGGTTCCAGACTCTCCTGACTAAGCATGTACCACGTTTAGTCAAAATCCATTGAAGGATGTTGATTCTAGAGTGTTCACAAGGATGTTATGCGGTAAAAATTTGACCCTGTGACCTTGACCTTTGACCTTGAAAATCAATAAGGTGCCAGATTCTCTTAAGGACTAAATATGTACCAAGTTTGGTCAAAATCCATTGAAGGATGTTGATCCTAGAGTGTTCACAAGGATTGTGACGGATGGACGGTAGCATTACTATATCCCCTCGCAACTTCGTTAGCGAGGGGATAATAAAACTCAAAGGGTTATGGTGTTTAACACCACTTTCAACAATATTTCGGCTATATCATGGTGTTCAGTTTTATTGGTGGAGGAAATTGGAGTACCCCAAGAAAACCACCCACTGTTCACAAGTCACTGACAAAGTTTATCACATAATGTTGTATCGAGCACACATCGCCATAAGCAGAATTCGAACTCATAACTTCAGTGGTGATAGAAATCAGTGTCCTGGTTTGGGACAGGCACAAAAATATGGCAGGTTTAAATTGGTCCTAAATGCCAGTTTGAATATTTTGTACCAAAACTTATTGAATAAGATCATTTTTAAACCAAAAGATGTGTTTCTCTTTGCTTCTCCATCTACTTTTTGTTACTGTCATTGATTTAAACAAATAATGTTCAACTAATTTATATATAATGAAATATCAATTTTAATTTTTTTTCTTTCTATATCATACTGAACAAATTTATATCCTACAATACAAAACTTGTCAGGGACTTCTGAGTGTAAGATGTGTACAGGCACATAGAAACCTAAAATAGGAAAAATAGAAATACACATTGATACCAATAAAATACATAAGATTTACCTCTGTAGTATAAAATATACATTTGCCATCATAAGTTCCAACCACAGCTAATTTACCATCCCTACAGAAGTTGGCTGTTGTGATGAGTGCTGATGGCCCTGTCACCTCATTCCATAAAGTCACTTTTTTATCTGGGATATTCCATAATCTAAGCTTGCCATCCAGTGAACCACTCAGAAAATATCTGTCATCCTTCAAAATGAAATCAGTCAATAAGCAATCAATTTTATTTTTATATTTCAACAACAGTTTACATGTTATAGTGTAAATACCAAATGAAAGATTACTTTCAAAATATTTTTTATCCATTTTTAGGCCACCATATTTTATTGTCCAGGAAATTGGTAGGCAATAAATAACTACAAAACAAATTATTTGGGTTCCAATCTTTCCAATCTTTCGATTTTGAGTGTACCTGATGAAGGTTATTCCAGAAACGTACCTGATGAAGGTTATTCCGGCATACCTGATGAAGGTTATTCCAGAAACGTACCTGATGAAGGTTATTCCAGCATACCTGATGAAGGTTATTCCAGCGTACCTGATGAAGGTTATTTCAGAAACGTACCTGATGAAGGTTATTCCAGCGTACCTGATGGTTATTTCAGAAACGTACCTGATGAAGATTATTCCAGCATACCTGATGAAGGTTATTCCAGCATATCTTATGAAGGTTATTCCGTCCAATCATTAGATTTTGAGCGTACCTGATGAAGCTTATTCCGTCCAATCATTAGATTTTGAGTGTACCTGATGAAGGTTATTCCAGCGTACATGATGAAGGTTATTCCAGCGTACATGATGAAGGTTATTCCAGTGAACATGATGAAGGTTATTCCAGCATACCTGATGAAGGTTATTCCAGCGTACCTGATGAAGGTTATTCCAGCGTACCTGATGAAGGTTATTCCAACGTACCTGATGAAGGTTATTCGAGCGTACATGATGAAGGTTATTCCAGCATACCTGATGAAGGTTATTCCAGCATACATGATGAAGGTTATTCCAGCATACCTGATGAAGGTTATTCCAGCGTACATGATGAAGGTTATTCCAGCGTACCTGATGAAGGTTATTCCAACATACCTGATGAAGGCTATTCCAGCATTCATGATGAAGGCTATTCCAGCATACCTGATGAAGGTTATTCCAGCGCACATGATGAAGGTTATTCCAGCATATCTGATGAAGGTTATTCCAGCGTACATGATCAAGGTTATTCCAGCATATCTGATGAAGGTTATTCCAGCGTACATAATGAAGGTTATTCCAGCGTACCTGATGAAGGTTATTCCAGTGTACCTGATGAAGGTTATTCCAGTGTACCTGATGAAGGTTATTCCAGTGTACCTGATGAAGGTTATTCCAGCGTACCTGATGAAGGTTATTCCAGCATACCTGATGAAGGTTATTTCAGAAACGTACCTGATGAAGGTTATTCCAGCATACCTGATGAAGGTTATTACGTCCAATCATTAGATTTTGAGCATACCTGATGAAGCTTATTCCGTCCAATCATTAGATTTTGAGTGTACCTGATAAAGGTTATTCCAGCATACATGATGAAGGTTAGTACAGCGTACATGATGAAGGTTATTCCAGCGTACATGATGAAGGTTATTCCAGCATACCTGATGAAGGTTATTCCAGCGTACATGATGAAGGTTATTCCAGCGTACCTGATGAAGGTTATTCCAACGTACCCGATGAAGGCTATTCGAGTGTACATGATGAAGGTTATTCCAGCATACCTGATGAAGGTTATTCCTGCGTACATGGTGAAGGTTATTCCAGCATACCTGATGAAGGTTATTCCAGCGTACATGATGAAGGTTATTCCAGCGTACCTGATGAAGGTTATTCCAACCTACCTGATGAAGGCTATTCCAGCATACATGATAAAGGTTATTCCAGCATACCTGATGAAGGTTATTCCAGCGTACATGATGAAGGTTATTCCAGCGTACCTGATGAAGGTTATTCCAGTGTACATGATGAAGGTTATTCCAGCGTACCTGATGAAGGTGATTCCAGCGTACATGATGAAGGTTATTCCAGCATACCTGATGAAGGTTATTCCAGTGTATTTGATGAAGGTTATTCCAGTGTACCTGATGAAGGTTATTCCAGTGTACCTGATGAAGGTTATTCCAGTGTACCTGATGAAGGTTATTCCAGTGTACCTGATGAAGGTTATTCCAGCATACCTAATGAAGGTTATTTCAGAAACGTACCTGATGAAGGTTATTCCAGCGTACCTGATGAAGGTTATTCCGGCATACCTGATGAAGGTTATTCCAGTGTACCTGATGAAGATTATTCCAGCATACCTGATGAAGGTTATTCCGTCCAATCATTAGATTTTGAGCGTACCTGATGTAGCTTATTCCGTCCAATCATTAGATTTTGGGTATACCTGTTGAAGGTTATTCCAGCGTACATGATGAAGGTTATTCCAGCATACTTGATGAAGGTTATTCCAGCATACCTAATGAAGGTTATTTCAGAAACGTACCTGATGAAGGTTATTCCAGCGTACCTGATGAAGGTTATTCCGGCATACCTGATGAAGGTTATTCCAGTGTACCTGATGAAGATTATTCCAGCATACCTGATGAAGGTTATTCCGTCCAATCATTAGATTTTGAGCGTACCTGATGTAGCTTATTCCGTCCAATCATTAGATTTTGGGTATACCTGTTGAAGGTTATTCCAGCGTACATGATGAAGGTTATTCCAGCATACTTGATGAAGGTTATTCCAGCGTACCTGATGAAGGTTATTCCAGCGTACCTGATAAAGGTTATTCCAGCGTACCTGATGAAGGTTATTCCAGCGTACCTGATGAAGGTTATTCCAGCGTACCTGATGAAGGTTATTCCAGCGTACCTGATGAAGGTTATTCCAGCGTACCTGATGAAGGTTATTCCAGCGTACCTGATGAAGGTTATTCCAGCGTACCTGATGAGGGTTATTGCAGCGTACCTGATGAAGGTTATTTCAGCGTACCTGATGAAGGTTATTCCAGCGTACCTGATGAAGGTTATTCCAGCGTACCTGATGAAGGTTATTCCAGCGTACCTGATGAAGGTTATTCCAGCGTACCTGATGAAGGTTATTCCAGCGTACCTGATGAAGGTTATTCCAGCGTACTTGATGAAGGTTATTCCAGCGTACCTGATGAAGGTAATTCCAGCGTACCTGATGAAGGTTATTCCAGTGTACCTGATGAAGGTTATTCCAGCGTACCTGATGAAGGTTATTCCAGTGAACCTGATGAAGGTTATTCCAGTGTACCTGATGAAGGTTATTCTGAGCGTACCTGATGAAGGTTATTCCAGCGTACATGATGAAGGTTATTCCAGCGTACCTGATGAAGGTTATTCCAGCGTACCTGATGAAGGTTATTCCAGCGTACCTGATGAAGGTTATTCCAGCGTACCTGATGAAGGTTATTCCAGCGTACCTGATGAAGGTTATTCCAGCGTACTTGATGAAGGTTATTCCAGCGTACCTGATGAAGGTTATTCCAGCATACCTGATGAAGGTTATTCCAGTGTATCTGATGAAGGTTATTCCAGCGTACCTGATGAAGGTTATTCCAGTGAACCTGATGAAGGTTATTCCAGTGTACCTGATGAAGGTTATTCTGAGCGTACCTGATGAAGGTTATTCCAGCGTACATGATGAAGGTTATTCCAGTGTACCTGATGAAGGTTATTCCAGAGTACATGATGAAGGTTATTCCAGCATACCTGATGAAGGTTATTCCAGCGTACCTGATGAAGGTTATTCCAGTGTACTTGATGAAGGTTATTCCAGTGTACCTGATGAAGGTTATTCCAGAGTACCTGATGAAGGTTATTCCAGTCTACCTGATGAAGGTTATTCCAGTGTACCTGATGAAGGTTATTCCAGCGTACCTGATGAAGGTTATTCCAGTGTACCTGATGAAGGTTATTCCAGTGTACCTGATGAAGGTTATTCCAGCGTACCTGATGAAGGTTATTCCAGTGTACCTGATGAAGGTTATTCCAGTGTACCTGATGAAGGTTATTCCAGTGTACCTGATGAAGGTTATTCCAGTGTACCTGATGAAGGTTATTCCAGCGTACCTGATGAAGGTTATTCCAGCGTACCTGATGAAGGTTATTCCAGCGTACCTGATGAAGGTTATTCCAGCGTACCTGATGAAGGTTATTCCAGCGTACCTGATGAAGGTTATTCCAGCGTACCTGATGAAGGTTATTCCAGCGTACCTGATGAAGGTTATTCCAGCGTACCTGATGAAGGTTATTCCAGCGTACCTGATGAAGGTTATTCCAGCGTACCTGATGAAGATTATTCCAGCGTACCTGATGAAGGTTATTCCAGCGTACCTGATGAAGGTTATTCCAGCGTACCTGATGAAGGTTATTCCAGCATACCTGATGAAGGTTATTCCAGCATACCTGATGAAGGTTATTCCAGCATACCTGATGAAGGTTATTCCAGTGTACCTGATGAAGGTTATTCCAGCGTACCTGATGAAGGTTATTCCAGTCTACCTGATGAAGGTTATTCCAGTCTACCTGATGAAGGTTATTCCAGTCTACCTGATGAAGGTTATTCCAGCGTACCTGATGAAGGTTATTCCAGTGTACCTGATGAAGGTTATTCCAGCGTACCTGATGAAGGTTATTCCAGTGTACCTGATGAAGGTTATTCCAGTGTACCTGATGAAGGTTATTCCAGTGTACCTGATGAAGGTTATTCCAGTGTACCTGATGAAGGTTATTCCAGCGTACCTGATGAAGGTTATTCCAGCATACCTGATGAAGGTTATTCCAGCGTACCTGATGAAGGTTATTCCAGCGTACCTGATGAAGGTTATTCCAGCGTACCTGATGAAGGTTATTCCAGCGTACCTGATGAAGGTTATTCCAGCGTACCTGATGAAGGTTATTCCAGCGTACCTGATGAAGGTTATTCCAGCGTACCTGATGAAGATTATTCCAGCGTACCTGATGAAGGTTATTCCAGCGTACCTGATGAAGGTTATTCCAGCGTACCTGATGAAGGTTATTCCAGCATACCTGATGAAGGTTATTCCAGCGTACCTGATGAAGGTTATTCCAGCGTACCTGATGAAGGTTATTCCAGCGTACCTGATGAAGGTTATTCCAGCGTACCTGATGAAGGTTATTCCAGCGTACCTGATGAAGGTTATTCCAGCGTACCTGATGAAGGTTATTCCAGCGTACCTGATGAAGGTTATTCCAGCGTACCTGATGAAGGTTATTCCAGCGTACCTGATGAAGGTTATTCCAGCGTACTTGATGAAGGTTATTCCAGTCTACCTGATGAAGGTTATTCCAGCGTACCTGATGAAGGTTATTCCAGTGTACCTGATGAAGGTTATTCCAGCGTACCTGATGAAGGTTATTCCAGTGAACCTGATGAAGGTTATTCCAGTGTACCTGATGAAGGTTATTCTGAGCGTACCTGATGAAGGTTATTCCAGCGTACATGATGAAGGTTATTCCAGTGTACCTGATGAAGGTTATTCCAGAGTACCTGATGAAGGTTATTCCAGCATACCTGATGAAGGTTATTCCAGTGTACTTGATGAAGGTTATTCCAGTGTACCTGATGAAGGTTATTCCAGTGTACCTGATGAAGGTTATTCTGAGTGTACCTGATGAAGGTTATTCCAGCGTACATGATGAAGGTTATTCCAGTGTACCTGATGAAGGTTATTCCAGAGTACCTGATGAAGGTTATTCCAGTGTACCTGATGAAGGTTATTCCAGTGTACCTGATGAAGGTTATTCCAGTGTACCTGATGAAGGTTATTCCAGTCTACCTGATGAAGGTTATTCCAGCGTACTTGATGAAGGTTATTCCAGTCTACCTGATGAAGGTTATTCCAGCATACCTGATGAAGGTTATTCCAGTCTACCTGATGAAGGTTATTCCAGCGTACCTGATGAAGGTTATTCCAGCGTACCTGATGAAGGTTATTCCAGCGTACCTGATGAAGGTTATTCCAGCGTACTTGATGAAGGTTATTCCAGCGTACCTGATGAAGGTTATTCCAGCGTACCTGATGAAGGTTATTCCAGTGTACTTGATGAAGGTTATTCCAGCGTACCTGATGAAGGTTATTCCAGTGAACCTGATGAAGGTTATTCCAGTGTACCTGATGAAGGTTATTCTGAGCATACCTGATGAAGGTTATTCCAGCATACATGATGAAGGTTATTCCAGTGTACCTGATGAAGGTTATTCCAGAGTACCTGATGAAGGTTATTCCAGCGTACCTGATGAAGGTTATTCCAGTGTACTTGATGAAGGTTATTCCAGTGTACTTGATGAAGGTTATTCCAGTGTACCTGATGAAGGTTATTCTGAGCGTACCTGATGAAGGTTATTCCAGCGTACATGAAGAAGGTTATTCCAGTGTACCTGATGAAGGTTATTCCAGAGTACCTGATGAAGGTTATTCCAGTGTACCTGATGAAGGTTATTCCAGTGTACCTGATGAAGGTTATTCCAGTGTACCTGATGAAGGTTATTCCAGTCTACCTGATGAAGGTTATTCCAGCGTACCTGATGAAGGTTATTCCAGTCTACCTGATGAAGGTTATTCCAGCATACCTGATGAAGGTTATTCCAGTCTACCTGATGAAGGTTATTCCAGCGTACCTGATGAAGGTTATTCCAGTGTACCTGATGAAGGTTATTCCAGTGTACCTGATGAAGGTTATTCCAGTCTACCTGATGAAGGTTATTCCAGTGTACCTGATGAAGGTTATTCCAGCGTACCTGATGAAGGTTATTCCAGTGTACCTGATGAAGGTTATTCCAGTGTACCTGATGAAGGTTATTCCAGTGTACCTGATGAAGGTTATTCCAGTCTACCTGATGAAGGTTATTCCAGTGTACCTGATGAAGGTTATTCCAGCGTACCTGATGAAGGTTATTCCAGTGTACCTGATGAAGGTTATTCCAGCGTACCTGATGACGGTTATTCCAGTCTACCTGATGAAGGTTATTCCAGCATACCTGATGAAGGTTATTCCAGTGTACCTGATGAAGGTTATTCCAGTTTACCTGATGAAGGTTATTCCAGTGTACCTGATGAAGGTTATTCCAGCGTACATGATGAAGGTTATTCCAGTCTACCTGATGAAGGTTATTCCAGCGTACCTGATGAAGGTTATTCCAGTGTACCTGATGAAGGTTATTCCAGTGTACCTGATGAAGGTTATTCCAGCGTACCTGATGAAGGTTATTCCAGTGTACCTGATGAAGGTTATTCCAGTGTACCTGATGAAGGTTATTCCAGTCTACCTGATGAAGGTTATTCCAGTGTACCTGATGAAGGTTATTCCAGTGTACCTGATGAAGGTTATTCCAGCGTACCTGATGAAGGTTATTCCAGTTTACCTGATGAAGGTTTTTCCAGTGTACCTGATGAAGGTTATTCCAGTGTACCTGATGAAGGTTATTCCAGTGTACCTGATGAAGGTTATTCCAGCGTACCTGATGAAGGTTATTCCAGTCTACCTGATGAAGGTTATTCCAGTCTACCTGATGAAGGTTATTCCAGTCTACCTGATGAAGGTTATTCCAGCGTACCTGATGAAGGTTATTCCAGTGTACCTGATGAAGGTTATTCCAGCGTACCTGATGAAGGTTATTCCAGTGTACCTGATGAAGGTTATTCCAGTGTACCTGATGAAGGTTATTCCAGTGTACCTGATGAAGGTTATTCCAGTGTACCTGATGAAGGTTATTCCAGCGTACCTGATGAAGGTTATTCCAGCGTACCTGATGAAGGTTATTCCAGCGTACCTGATGAAGGTTATTCCAGCGTACCTGATGAAGGTTATTCCAGCGTACCTGATGAAGGTTATTCCAGCGTACCTGATGAAGGTTATTCCAGCGTACCTGATGAAGGTTATTCCAGCGTACCTGATGAAGGTTATTCCAGCGTACCTGATGAAGGTTATTCCAGCGTACCTGATGAAGGTTATTCCAGCGTACCTGATGAAGGTTATTCCAGCGTACCTGATGAAGGTTATTCCAGCGTACCTGATGAAGGTTATTCCAGCGTACCTGATGAAGGTTATTCCAGCGTACCTGATGAAGGTTATTCCAGCGTACCTGATGAAGGTTATTCCAGCGTACCTGATGAAGGTTATTCCAGCGTACCTGATGAAGGTTATTCCAGCGTACCTGATGAAGGTTATTCCAGCGTACCTGATGAAGGTTATTCCAGCGTACCTGATGAAGGTTATTCCAGCGTACCTGATGAAGGTTATTCCAGCGTACCTGATGAAGGTTATTCCAGCGTACCTGATGAAGGTTATTCCAGCGTACTTGATGAAGGTTATTCCAGTCTACCTGATGAAGGTTATTCCAGCGTACCTGATGAAGGTTATTCCAGTGTACCTGATGAAGGTTATTCCAGCGTACCTGATGAAGGTTATTCCAGTGAACCTGATGAAGGTTATTCCAGTGTACCTGATGAAGGTTATTCTGAGCGTACCTGATGAAGGTTATTCCAGCGTACATGATGAAGGTTATTCCAGTGTACCTGATGAAGGTTATTCCAGAGTACCTGATGAAGGTTATTCCAGCGTACCTGATGAAGGTTATTCCAGTGTACTTGATGAAGGTTATTCCAGTGTACCTGATGAAGGTTATTCCAGTGTACCTGATGAAGGTTATTCTGAGTGTACCTGATGAAGGTTATTCCAGCGTACATGATGAAGGTTATTCCAGTGTACCTGATGAAGGTTATTCCAGAGTACCTGATGAAGGTTATTCCAGTGTACCTGATGAAGGTTATTCCAGTGTACCTGATGAAGGTTATTCCAGTGTACCTGATGAAGGTTATTCCAGTCTACCTGATGAAGGTTATTCCAGCGTACTTGATGAAGGTTATTCCAGTCTACCTGATGAAGGTTATTCCAGCATACCTGATGAAGGTTATTCCAGTCTACCTGATGAAGGTTATTCCAGCGTACCTGATGAAGGTTATTCCAGCGTACCTGATGAAGGTTATTCCAGCGTACCTGATGAAGGTTATTCCAGCGTACTTGATGAAGGTTATTCCAGCGTACCTGATGAAGGTTATTCCAGCGTACCTGATGAAGGTTATTCCAGTGTACTTGATGAAGGTTATTCCAGCGTACCTGATGAAGGTTATTCCAGTGAACCTGATGAAGGTTATTCCAGTGTACCTGATGAAGGTTATTCTGAGCATACCTGATGAAGGTTATTCCAGCATACATGATGAAGGTTATTCCAGTGTACCTGATGAAGGTTATTCCAGAGTACCTGATGAAGGTTATTCCAGCGTACCTGATGAAGGTTATTCCAGTGTACTTGATGAAGGTTATTCCAGTGTACTTGATGAAGGTTATTCCAGTGTACCTGATGAAGGTTATTCTGAGCGTACCTGATGAAGGTTATTCCAGCGTACATGAAGAAGGTTATTCCAGTGTACCTGATGAAGGTTATTCCAGAGTACCTGATGAAGGTTATTCCAGTGTACCTGATGAAGGTTATTCCAGTGTACCTGATGAAGGTTATTCCAGTGTACCTGATGAAGGTTATTCCAGTCTACCTGATGAAGGTTATTCCAGCGTACCTGATGAAGGTTATTCCAGTCTACCTGATGAAGGTTATTCCAGCATACCTGATGAAGGTTATTCCAGTCTACCTGATGAAGGTTATTCCAGCATACCTGATGAAGGTTATTCCAGTGTACCTGATGAAGGTTATTCCAGTGTACCTGATGAAGGTTATTCCAGTCTACCTGATGAAGGTTATTCCAGTGTACCTGATGAAGGTTATTCCAGCGTACCTGATGAAGGTTATTCCAGTGTACCTGATGAAGGTTATTCCAGTGTACCTGATGAAGGTTATTCCAGTGTACCTGATGAAGGTTATTCCAGTCTACCTGATGAAGGTTATTCCAGTGTACCTGATGAAGGTTATTCCAGCGTACATGATGAAGGTTATTCCAGTGTACCTGATGAAGGTTATTCCAGCGTACCTGATGACGGTTATTCCAGTCTACCTGATGAAGGTTATTCCAGCATACCTGATGAAGGTTATTCCAGTGTACCTGATGAAGGTTATTCCAGTTTACCTGATGAAGGTTATTCCAGTGTACCTGATGAAGGTTATTCCAGCGTACATGATGAAGGTTATTCCAGTCTACCTGATGAAGGTTATTCCAGCGTACCTGATGAAGGTTATTCCAGTGTACCTGATGAAGGTTATTCCAGTGTACCTGATGAAGGTTATTCCAGCGTACCTGATGAAGGTTATTCCAGTGTACATGATGAAGGTTATTCCAGTGTACCTGATGAAGGTTATTCCAGTCTACCTGATGAAGGTTATTCCAGTGTACCTGATGAAGGTTATTCCAGTGTACCTGATGAAGGTTATTCCAGCGTACCTGATGAAGGTTATTCCAGTTTACCTGATGAAGGTTTTTCCAGAAACGCATTGTGTGCACTAAATTTGATATCTGCATTTTTATGAAAACATTTTAAAAAAGGGAAAAAGGTCAAACATAGGACGTGTGATAAGAACAAGATAGATCTAATTCCACTTTTACTGCCATACTGTATAAGTGGAAATGTTCATCTTAGCAATTTTTGATTTTTAAGTTTCACTGAAATGCACAAAAATAACCCAGTGCAAAAAGTTTTCAATCGATATATTCAACTGGAATTTAATTCCCACACAAAAGATTTGTTTAATATTGTGAGTGAATATTATGATTGACTACACTTGCCTATAGCTTGAAGATGGGGTCTTTTGGAGCACCCTGTAGGTCAAGTTATAGTTACCTTAGGGTGAAAAACTATTGATGTAACAAAATCTATATGCTGGAAGGTACAGAGGCATTCTTTACGAGACACATGCCACAGTCGTACTGTCTTGTCCATGGAAGATGACAAAATAAAATGATTCTGAAGAAAAAATATGTTGTACAGTAGAATAATATATCTAAAGCTTTCTATAGTTAAAGTATTGTCAACTTAAACTGTTTAAAACAATTACTGCTATGCCTATATAGCACTACTGGAGCATCTGAGTTCACCCCCGGTTTTTAGTGGGGTTCGTGTTACTCGATCTTTAGTTCTATGTGTATGTTTTGTAGATCGTTGTTTGTCATTTTGTACTTTTTCTTTTGGCCATTGTGTTGTATGTTCTTATTTGATACTCTAATTCTGATTACCTCCCTTTGGTATCTTCAAACTCTTCTTATATACTTATCTTTTGTTTCAATATAAATTTTGCAAGGGACACAATTTGGCAAATTCTATTTTTTGCTCTCAAGAATTATCCATTCAAATAAATTCATTAGAAAATGTCCAGTCAATTACCATAAGAAAATGTGTTTGTCGTCCTGGTAAACTACATTAGTGGTGCAATGCTTCGTGTGTTTTACCTCTAGTAAAGTAGATTGTGGGTTCAAGCCTCAGTCAGGTCGTGTGTTTACCTCTAGTAAAGTAGATTGTGGGTTCAAGCCTCAGTCAGGTCGTGTGTTTACCTCTAGTAAAGTAGATTGTGGGTTCAAGCTTCAGTCAGGTCATGTGTTTACCTCTAGTAAAGTAGATTGTGGGTTCAAGCCTCAGTCAGGTCGTGTGTTTACCTCTAGTAAAGGAGAATGTGGGTTCAAGCCTCAGTCAGGTCATGTGTTTACCTCTAGTAAAGTAGATTGTGGGTTCAAGCCTCAGTCAGGTCGTGTGTTTACCTCTAGTAAAGTAGATTGTGGGTTCAAGCCTCAGTCAGGTCGTGTGTTTACCTCTAGTAAAGTAGATTGTGGGTTCAAGCCTCAGTCAGGTCGTGTGTTTACCTCTAGTAAAGTAGATTGTGGGTTCAAGCCTCAGTCAGGTCGTGTGTTTTACCTCTAGTAAAGTAGATGGTGGGTTCAAGCCTCAGTCAGGTCGTGTGTTTACCTCTAGTAAAGTAGATTGTGGGTTCAAGCCTCAGTCAGGTCATGTGTTTACCTCTAGTAAAGTAGATGGTGGGTTCAAGCCTCAGTCAGGTCGTGTGTTTTACCTCTAGTAAAGTAGATGGTGGGTTCAAGCCTCAGTCAGGTCGTGTGTTTTACCTCTAGTAAAGTAGCTTGTGGGTTCAAGCCTCAGTCAGGTCGTGTGTTTACCTCTAGTAAAGTAGATGGTGGGTTCAAGCCTCAGTCAGGTCGTGTGTTTTACCTCTAGTAAAGAAGATGGTGGGTTCAAGCCTCAGTCAGGTCGTATGTTTATCTCTAGTAAAGTAGATGGTGGGTTCAAGCCTCAGTCAGGTCGTGTGTTTTACCTCTAGTAAAGTAGATTGTGGGTTCAAGCCTCAGTCAGGTCGTGTGTTTACCTCTAGTAAAGTAGATTGTGGGTTCAAGCCTCAGTCAGGTCGTGTGTTTACCTCTAGTAAAGTAGATTGTGGGTTCAAGCCTCAGTCAGGTCGTGTGTTTATCTCTAGTAAAGTAGATTGTGGGTTCAAGACTCAGTCAGGTCGTGTGTTTACCTCTAGTAAAGTAGATTGTGGGTTCAAGCCTCAGTCAGGTCGTGTGTTTACCTCTAGTAAAGTAGATTGTGGGTTCAAGCCTCAGTCAGGTCGTGTGTTTATCTCTAGTAAAGTAGATTGTGGGTTCAAGCCTCAGTCAGGTCGTGTGTTTACCTCTAGTAAAGTAGATTGTGGGTTCAAGCATCAGTCAGGTCGTGTGTTTACCTCTAGTAAAGTAGATTGTGGGTTCAAGCCTCAGTCAGGTCGTGTGTTTACCTCTAGTAAAGTAGATTGTGGGTTCAAGCCTCAGTCAGGTCGTGTGTTTATCTCTAGTAAAGTAGATTGTGGGTTCAAGCCTCAGTCAGGTCGTGTGTTTACCTCTAGTAAAGTAGATTGTGGGTTCAAGCCTCAGTCAGGTCGTGTGTTTACCTCTAGTAAAGTAGATTGTGGGTTCAAGCCTCAGTCAGGTCGTGTGTTTACCTCTAGTAAAGTAGATTGTGGGTTCAAGCCTCAGTCAGGTCGTGTGTTACCTCTAGTAAAGTAGATTGTGGGTTCAAGCCTCAGTCAGGTCGTGTGTTTACCTCTAGTAAAGTAGATTGTGGGTTCAAGCCTCAGTCAAGGTCGTGTGTTTACCTCTAGTAAAGTAGATTGTGGGTTCAAGCCTCAGTCAGGTCGTGTGTTACCTCTAGTAAAGTAGATTGTGGGTTCAAGCCTCAGTCAAGGTCATGTGTTTACCTCTAGTAAAGTAGATTGTGGGTTCAAGCCTCAGTCAGGTCGTGTGTTTACCTCTAGTAAAGTAGATTGTGGGTTCAAGCCTCAGTCAAGGTCGTGTGTTTACCTCTAGTAAAGTAGATTGTGGGTTCAAGCCTCAGTCAAGGTCGTGTGTTTACCTCTAGTAAAGTAGATTGTGGGTTCAAGCCTCAGTCAGTTCGTGTGTTTACCTCTAGTAAAATAGAATGTGGGTTCAAGCCTCAGTCAGGTCGTGTGTTTACCTCTAGTAAAGTAGATTGTGGGTTCAAGCCTCAGTCAGGTCGTGTGTTACCTCTAGTAAAGTAGATTGTGGGTTCAAGCCTCAGTCAGGTCGTGTGTTACCTCTAGTAAAGTAGATTGTGGGTTCAAGCCTGTCAGGTCGTGTGCTTACCTCTAGTAAAGTAGAATGTGGGTTCAAGCCTCAGTCAGGTCGTGTGTTTACCTCTAGTAAAGTAGATTGTGGGTTCAAGCCTGTCAGGTCGTGTGCTTACCTCTAGTAAAGTAGAATGTGGGTTCAAGCCTCAGTCAGGTCGTGTGTTTACCTCTAGTAAAGTAGATTGTGGGTTCAAGCCTGTCAGGTCGTGTGTTTACCTCTAGTAAAGTAGATTGTGGGTTCAAGCCTCAGTCAGTTCGTGTGTTTACCTCTAGTAAAGTAGATTGTGGGTTCAAGCCTCAGTCAGGTCGTGTGTTACCTCTAGTAAAGTAGATTGTGGGTTCAAGCCTCAGTCAGGTCGTGTGTTTACCTCTAGTAAAGTAGATTGTGGGTTCAAGCCTCAGTCAAGGTCGTGTGTTTACCTCTAGTAAAGTAGATTGTGGGTTCAAGCCTCAGTCAGGTCGTGTGTTTACCTCTAGTAAAGTAGAATGTGGGTTCAAGCCTCAGTCAGGTCGTGTGTTTACCTCTAGTAAAGTAGATTGTGGGTTCAAGCCTGTCAGGTCGTGTGCTTACCTCTAGTAAAGTAGAATGTGGGTTCAAGCCTCAGTCAGGTCATGTGTTTACCTCTAGTAAAGTAGATTGTGGGTTCAAGCCTCAGTCAGGTCGTGTGTTTACCTCTAGTAAAGTAGATTGTGGGTTCAAGCCTGTCAGGTCGTGTGTTTACCTCTAGTAAAGTAGAATGTGGGTTCAAGCCTCAGTCAGGTCGTGTGTTTACCTCTATTAAAGTAGATTGTGGGTTCAAGCCTCAGTCAGGTTGCGTGTTTACCTCTAGTAAAGTAGATTGTGGGTTCAAGCCTCAGTCAGGTCATGTGTTTACCTGTAGTAAAGTAGATTGTGGGTTCAAGCCTGTCAGGTCGTGTGTTTACCTCTATTAAAGTAGAATGTCGGTTCAAGCCTCAGTCAGGTCGTGTGTTTACCTCTAGTAAAGTAGATTGTGGGTTCAAGCCTCAGTCAGGTCGTGTGTTTACCTCTAGTAAAGTAGATTGTGGGTTCAAGCCTGTCAGGTCGTGTGTTTACCTCTAGTAAAGTAGAATGTGGGTTCAAGCCTCAGTCAGGTTGCGTGTTTACCTCTAGTAAAGTAGATTGTGGGTTCAAGCCTCAGTCAGGTCGTGTGTTTACCTCTAGTAAAGTAGATTGTGGGTTCAAGCCTCAGTCAGGTTGTGTGTTTACTTCTAGTAAAGTAGATTGTGGGTTCAAGCCTCAGTCAGGTCGTGTGCTTACCTCTAGTAAAGTAGATTGTGGGTTCAAGCCTCAGTCAGGTCGTGTGTTTACCTCTAGTAAAGTAGATTGTTGGTTCAAGCCTCAGTCAGGTCGTGTATTTACCTCTAGTAAAGTAGATTGTGGGTTCAAGCCTCAGTCAGGTCGTGTGTTTACTTCTAGTAAAGTAGATTGTGGGTTCAAGCCTCAGTCAGGTCGTGTGCTTACCTCTAGTAAAGTAGATTGTGGGTTCAAGCCTCAGTCAGGTCGTGTGTTTACCTCTAGTAAAGTAGATTGTGGGTTCAAGCCTCAGTCAATCAGGTCGTGTGTTTACCTCTAGTAAAGTAGATTGTGGGTTCAAGCCTCAGTCAGGTCGTGTGTTTACTTCTAGTAAAGTAGATTGTGGGTTCAAGCCTCAGTCAGGTCGTGTGTTTATCTCTAGTAAAGTAGATTGTGGGTTCAAGCCTCAGTCAGGTCGTGTGTTTACCTCTAGTAAAGTAGATTGTGGGTTCAAGCCTCAGTCAGGTCGTGTGTTTACCTCTAGTAAAGTAGATTGTGGGTTCAAGCCTCAGTCAGTCAGGTCGTGTGTTTACCTCTAGTAAAGTAGATTGTGGGTTCAAGCCTCAGTCAGGTCGTATGTTTACCTCTAGTAAAGTAGATTGTGGGTTCAAGCCTCAGTCAGGTCGTGTGTTTACCTCTAGTAAAGTAGATTGTGGGTTCAAGCCTCAGTCAGGTTGTGTGTTTACCTCTAGTAAAGTAGAATGTGCGTTCAAGCTTCAGTCAGGTCGTGTGTTTACCTCTAGTAAAGTAGATTGTGGGTTCAAGCCTCAGTCAGTCAGGTCGTGTGTTTACCTCTAGTAAAGTAGATTGTGGGTTCAAGCCTCAGTCAGGTTGTGTGTTTACCTCTAGTAAAGTAGAATGTGGGTTCAAGCCTCAGTCAGGTCGTGTGTTTACCTCTAGTAAAGTAGATTGTGGGTTCAAGCCTCAGTCAGGTCGTGTGCTTACCTCTAGTAAAGTAGATTGTGGGTTCAAGCCTCAGTCAGGTCGTGTGTTTACCTCTAGTAAAGTAGATTGTGGGTTCAAGCCTCAGTCAGGTCGTGTGTTTACCTCTAGTAAAGTAGATTGTGGGTTCAAGCCTGTCAGGTCGTGTGCTTACCTCTAGTAAAGTAGAATGTGGGTTCAAGCTTCAGTCAGGTCGTGTGTTTACCTCTAGTAAAGTAGATTGTGGGTTCAAGCCTCAGTCAGTCAGGTCGTGTGTTTACCTCTAGTAAAGTAGATTGTGGGTTCAAGCCTCAGTCAGGTTGTGTGTTTACCTCTAGTAAAGTAGAATGTGGGTTCAAGCCTCAGTCAGGTCGTGTGTTTACCTCTAGTAAAGTAGATTGTGGGTTCAAGCCTCAGTCAGGTTGCGTGTTTATCTCTAGTAAAGTAGATTGTGGGTTCAAGCCTCAGTCAGGTCGTGTGTTTACCTCTAGTAAAGTAGATTGTGGCTTCAAGCCTATCAGGTTGTGTGCTTACCTCTAGTAAAGTAGAATGTGGGTTCAAGCCTCAGTCAGGTCGTGTGTTTACCTCTATTAAAGTAGATTGTGGGTTCAAGCCTCAGTCAGGTCGTGTGTTTACCTCTAGTAAAGTAGATTGTGGGTTCAAGTCTCAGTCAGGTCGTGTGTTTACCTCTAGTAAAGTAGATTGTGGGTTCAAGCCTCAGTCAGGTCGTGTGTTTACCTCTAGTAAAGTAGATTGTGGGTTCAAGCCTCAGTCAGGTCGTGTGTTTACCTCTAGTAAAGTAGATTGTGGGTTCAAGCCTCAGTCAGGTCGTGTGTTTACCTCCAGTAAAGTAGATTGTGGGTTCAAGCCTCAGCCAGGTCGTGTGTTTACCTCTAGTAAAGTAGATTGTGGGTTCAAGCCTCAGTCAATCAGGTCGTGTGTTTACCTCTAGTAAAGTAGATTGTGGGTTCAAGCCTCAGTCAGGTTGTGTGTTTACCTCTAGTAAAGTAGATTGTGGGTTCAAGCCTCAGTCAGGTCGTGTGTTTACCTCTAGTAAAGTAGATTGTGGGTTCAAGCCTGTCAGGTCGTGTGCTTACCTCTAGTAAAGTAGAATGTGGGTTCAAGCCTCAGTCAGGTCGTGTGTTTACCTCTAGTAAAGTAGATTGTGGGTTCAAGCCTCAGTCAGGTCGTGTGTTTACCTCTAGTAAAGTAGATTGTGGGTTCAAGCCTGTCAGGTCGTGTGTTTACCTCTAGTAAAGTAGAATGTGGGTTCAAGCCTCAGTCAGGTCGTGTGTTTACCTCTATTAAAGTAGATTGTGGGTTCAAGCCTCAGTCAGGTTGCGTGTTTACCTCTAGTAAAGTAGATTGTGGGTTCAAGCCTCAGTCAGGTCATGTGTTTACCTGTAGTAAAGTAGATTGTGGGTTCAAGCCTGTCAGGTCGTGTGTTTACCTCTATTAAAGTAGAATGTGGGTTCAAGCCTCAGTCAGGTCATGTGTTTACCTCTATTAAAGT
Source organism: Bathymodiolus septemdierum (assembly GCA_963383655.1). NCBI lineage: Eukaryota > Metazoa > Mollusca > Bivalvia > Mytilida > Modiolidae > Bathymodiolus > Bathymodiolus septemdierum. Next base: position 729,704 of record OY726519.1, read on the forward strand.
AGATTGTGGGTTCAAGCCTCAGTCAGGTTGTGTGTTTACCTCTAGTAAAGTAGATTGTGGGTTCAAGCCTCAGTCAGGTCGTGTGTTTACCTCTAGTAAAGTAGATTGTGGGTTCAAGCCTCAGTCAGGTTGTGTGTTTACTTCTAGTGAAGTAGATTGTGGGTTCAAGCCTCAGTCAGGTCGTGTGCTTACCTCTAGTAAAGTAGATTGTGGGTTCAAGCTTCAGTCAGGTCGTGTGTTTACCTCTAGTAAAGTAGATTGTTGGTTCAAGCCTCAGTCAGGTCGTGTATTTACCTCTAGTAAAGTAGATTGTGGGTTCAAGCCTCAGTCAGGTCGTGTGTTTACCTCTAGTAAAGTAGATTGTGGGTTCAAGCCTCAGTCAGGTCGTGTGTTTACCTCTAGTAAAGTAGATTGTGGGTTCAAGCCTCAGTCAGGTCGTGTGTTTACTTCTAGTAAAGTAGATTGTGGGTTCAAGCCTCAGTCAGGTCGTGTGTTTACCTCTAGTAAAGTAGATTGTGGGTTCAAGCCTCAGTCAATCAGGTCGTGTGTTTACCTCTAGTAAAGTAGATTGTGGGTTCAAGCCTCAGTCAGGTCGTGTGTTTACTTCTAGTAAAGTAGATTGTGGGTTCAAGCCTCAGTCAGGTCGTGTGTTTATCTCTAGTAAAGTAGATTGTGGGTTCAAGCCTCAGTCAGGTCGTGTGTTTACCTCTAGTAAAGTAGATTGTGGGTTCAAGCCTCAGTCAGGTCGTGTGTTTACCTCTAGTAAAGTAGATTGTGGGTTCAAGCCTCAGTCAGTCAGGTCGTGTGTTTACCTCTAGTAAAGTAGATTGTGGGTTCAAGCCTCAGTCAGGTCGTACGTTTACCTCTAGTAAAGTAGATTGTGGGTTCAAGCCTCAGTCAGGTCGTGTGTTTACCTCTAGTAAAGTAGATTGTGGGTTCAAGCCTCAGTCAGGTTGTGTGTTTACCTCTAGTAAAGTAGAATGTGGGTTCAAGCTTCAGTCAGGTCGTGTGTTTACCTCTAGTAAAGTAGATTGTGGGTTCAAGCCTCAGTCAGTCAGGTCGTGTGTTTACCTCTAGTAAAGTAGATTGTGGGTTCAAGCCTCAGTCAGGTTGTGTGTTTACCTCTAGTAAAGTAGAATGTGGGTTCAAGCCTCAGTCAGGTCGTGTGTTTACCTCTAGTAAAGTAGATTGTGGGTTCAAGCCTCAGTCAGGTTGCGTGTTTATCTCTAGTAAAGTAGATTGTGGGTTCAAGCCTCAGTCAGGTCGTGTGTTTACCTCTAGTAAAGTAGATTGTGGGTTCAAGCCTATCAGGTTGTGTGCTTACCTCTAGTAAAGTAGAATGTGGGTTCAAGCCTCAGTCAGGTCGTGTGTTTACCTCTATTAAAGTAGATTGTGGCTTCAAGCCTCAGTCAGGTCGTGTGTTTACCTCTAGTAAAGTAGATTGTGGGTTCAAGCCTCAGTCAGGTAGGTCGTGTGTTTACCTCTAGTAAAGTAGATTGTGGGTTCAAGCCTCAGTCAGGTCGTGTGTTTACCTCTAGTAAAGTAGATTGTGGGTTCAAGCCTCAGTCAGGTCGTGTGTTTACCTCTAGTAAAGTAGATTGTGGGTTCAAGCCTCAGTCAGGTCGTGTGTTTACCTCCAGTAAAGTAGATTGTGGGTTCAAGCCTCAGCCAGGTCGTGTGTTTACCTCTAGTAAAGTAGATTGTGGGTTCAAGCCTCAGTCAATCAGGTCGTGTGTTTACCTCTAGTAAAGTAGATTGTGGGTTCAAGCCTCAGTCAGGTTGTGTGTTTACCTCTAGTAAAGTAGATTGTGGGTTCAAGCCTCAGTCAGGTCGTGTGTTTACCTCTAGTAAAGTAGATTGTGGGTTCAAGCCTCAGTCAGGTTGTGTGTTTACCTCTAGTAAAGTAGATTGTGGGTTCAAGCCTCAGTCAGGTCGTGTGTTTACTTCTAGTAAAGTAGATTGTGGGTTCAAGCCTCAGTCAGGTCGTGTGTTTATCTCTAGTAAAGTAGATTGTGGGTTCAAGCCTCAGTCAGGTCGTGTGTTTACCTCTAGAAAAGTAGATTGTGGGTTCAAGCCTCAGTCAGGTCGTGTGTTTACCTCTAGTAAAGTAGATTGTGGGTTCAAGCCTCAGTCAGGTCGTGTGTTTACCTCTAGTAAAGTAGATTGTGGGTTCAAGCCTCAGTCAGGTCGTGTGTTTACCTCTAGTAAAGTAGATTGTGGGTTCAAGCCTCAGTCAGGTCGTGTGTTTACCTCTAGTAAAGTAGATTGTGGGTTCAAGCCTCAGTCAGGCCGTGTGTTTACCTCTAGTAAAGTAGATTGTGGGTTCAAGCCTCAGTCAGGTCATGTGTTTACCTCTAGTAAAGTAGATTGTGGGTTCAAGCCTCAGTCAGGTCGTGTGTTTACCTCTAGTAAAGTAGATTGTGGGTTCAAGCCTCAGTCAGGTCGTGTGTTTACTTCTAGTAAAGTAGATTGTGGGTTCAAGCCTGTCAGGTCGCGTGTTTACCTCTAGTAAAGTAGAATGTGGGTTCAAGCCTCAGTCAGGTTGCATGTTTACCTCTAGTAAAGTAGATTATGGGTTCAAGCCTCAGTCAGGTCGTGTGTTTTACCTCTAGTAAAGTAGATTGTGGGTTCAAGCCTCAGTCAGGTCGTGTGTTTACCTCTAGTAAAGTAGATTGTGGGTTCAAGCCTCAGTCAGGTCGTGTGTTTACCTCTAGTAAAGTAGATTGTGGGTTCAAGCCTCAGTCAGGTCGTGTGTTTACCTCTAGTAAAGTAGATTGTGGGTTCAAGCCTCAGTCAGGTCGTGTGTTTATCTCTAGTAAAGTAGATTGTGGGTTCAAGCCTCAGTCAGGTCGTGTGTTTACCTCTAGTAAAGTAGATTGTGGGTTCAAGCCTCAGTCAGGTCGTGTGTTTACCTCTAGTAAAGTAGATTGTGGGTTCAAGCCTCAGTCAGGTCGTGTGTTTACCTCTAGTAAAGTAGATTGTGGGTTCAAGCCTCAGTCAGGTCGTGTGTTTACCTCTAGTAAAGTAGATTGTGGGTTCAAGCCTCAGTCAGGTCGTGTGTTTACTTCTAATACAGTAGATTGTGGGTTCAAGCCTGTCAGGTCGTGTGTTTACCTCTAGTAAAGTAGAATGTGGGTTCAAGCCTCAGTCAGGTTGTGTGTTTACCTCTAGTAAAGTAGATTGTGGGTTCAAGCCTCAGTCAGGTCGTATGTTTACCTCTAGTAAAGTAGATTGTGGGTTCAAGCCTGTCAGGTCGTGTGTTTACCTCTAGTAAAGTAGATTGTGGGTTCAAGCCTCAGTCAGGTCGTGTGTTTACCTCTAGTAAAGTAGATTGTGGGTTCAAGCCTCAGTCAGGTCGTGTGTTTACCTCTAGTAAAGTAGATTGTGGGTTCAAGCCTCAGTCAGGTCGTGTGTTTACCTCTAGTAAAGTAGATTGTGGGTTCAAGCCTCAGTCAGGTCGTGTGTTTACCTCTAGTAAAGTAGATTGTGGGTTCAAGCCTCAGTCAGGTCGTGTGTTTACCTCTAGTAAAGTAGATTGTGGGTTCAAGCCTCAGTCAGGTCGTGTGTTTACCTCTAGTAAAGTAGATTGTGGGTTCAAGCCTCAGTCAGGTCGTGTGTTTACCTCTAGTAAAGTAGATTGTGGGTTCAAGCCTGTCAGGTCGTGTGTTTACCTCTAGTAAAGTAGAATGTGGGTTCAAGCCTCAGTCAGGTCGTGTGTTTACCTCTAGTAAAGTAGATTGTGGGTTCAAGCCTCAGTCAGGTCGTGTGTTTACCTCTAGTAAAGTAGATTGTGGGTTCAAGCGTCAGTCAATCAGGTCGTGTGTTTACCTCTAGTAAAGTAGATTGTGGGTTCAAGCCTCAGTCAGGTCGTGTGTTTACCTCTAGTAAAGTAGATTGTGGGTTCAAGCCTCAGTCAGGTCGTGTGTTTACCTCTAGTAAAGTAGATTGTGGGTTCAAGCCTCAGTCAGGTCGTGTGTTTACCTCTAGTAAAGTAGATTGTGGGTTCAAGCCTCAGTCAGGTCGTGTGTTTACCTCTAGTAAAGTAGATTGTGGGTTCAAGCCTCAGTCAGGTTGTGTGTTTACCTCTAGTAAAGTAGATTGTGGGTTCAAGCCTCAGTCAGGTCGTGTGTTTACTTCTAGTAAAGTAGATTGTGGGTTCAAGCCTCAGTCAGGTCGTGTGTTTACCTCTAGTAAAGTAGATTGTGGGTTCAAGCCTGTCAGGTCGTGTGTTTACCTCTAGTAAAGTAGAATGTGGGTTCAAGCCTCAGTCAGGTCGTGTGTTTACCTCTAGTAAAGTAGATTGTGGGTTCAAGCCTCAGTCAGGTCGTGTGTTTACCTCTAGTAAAGTAGATTGTGGGTTCAAGCCTCAGTCAGGTCGTGTGTTTACCTCCAGTAAAGTAGATTGTGGGTTCAAGCCTCAGCCAGGTCGTGTGTTTACCTCTAGTAAAGTAGATTGTGGGTTCAAGCCTCAGTCAATCAGGTCGTGTGTTTACCTCTAGTAAAGTAGATTGTGGGTTCAAGCCTCAGTCAGGTTGTGTGTTTACCTCTAGTAAAGTAGATTGTGGGTTCAAGCCTCAGTCAGGTCGTGTGTTTACCTCTAGTAAAGTAGATTGTGGGTTCAAGCCTCAGTCAGGTTGTGTGTTTACCTCTAGTAAAGTAGATTGTGGGTTCAAGCCTCAGTCAGGTCGTGTGTTTACTTCTAGTAAAGTAGATTGTGGGTTCAAGCCTCAGTCAGGTCGTGTGTTTATCTCTAGTAAAGTAGATTGTGGGTTCAAGCCTCAGTCAGGTCGTGTGTTTACCTCTAGAAAAGTAGATTGTGGGTTCAAGCCTCAGTCAGGTCGTGTGTTTACCTCTAGTAAAGTAGATTGTGGGTTCAAGCCTCAGTCAGGTCGTGTGTTTACCTCTAGTAAAGTAGATTGTGGGTTCAAGCCTCAGTCAGGTCGTGTGTTTACCTCTAGTAAAGTAGATTGTGGGTTCAAGCCTCAGTCAGGTCGTGTGTTTACCTCTAGTAAAGTAGATTGTGGGTTCAAGCCTCAGTCAGGCCGTGTGTTTACCTCTAGTAAAGTAGATTGTGGGTTCAAGCCTCAGTCAGGTCATGTGTTTACCTCTAGTAAAGTAGATTGTGGGTTCAAGCCTCAGTCAGGTCGTGTGTTTACCTCTAGTAAAGTAGATTGTGGGTTCAAGCCTCAGTCAGGTCGTGTGTTTACTTCTAGTAAAGTAGATTGTGGGTTCAAGCCTGTCAGGTCGCGTGTTTACCTCTAGTAAAGTAGAATGTGGGTTCAAGCCTCAGTCAGGTTGCATGTTTACCTCTAGTAAAGTAGATTATGGGTTCAAGCCTCAGTCAGGTCGTGTGTTTTACCTCTAGTAAAGTAGATTGTGGGTTCAAGCCTCAGTCAGGTCGTGTGTTTACCTCTAGTAAAGTAGATTGTGGGTTCAAGCCTCAGTCAGGTCGTGTGTTTACCTCTAGTAAAGTAGATTGTGGGTTCAAGCCTCAGTCAGGTCGTGTGTTTACCTCTAGTAAAGTAGATTGTGGGTTCAAGCCTCAGTCAGGTCGTGTGTTTATCTCTAGTAAAGTAGATTGTGGGTTCAAGCCTCAGTCAGGTCGTGTGTTTACCTCTAGTAAAGTAGATTGTGGGTTCAAGCCTCAGTCAGGTCGTGTGTTTACCTCTAGTAAAGTAGATTGTGGGTTCAAGCCTCAGTCAGGTCGTGTGTTTACCTCTAGTAAAGTAGATTGTGGGTTCAAGCCTCAGTCAGGTCGTGTGTTTACCTCTAGTAAAGTAGATTGTGGGTTCAAGCCTCAGTCAGGTCGTGTGTTTACTTCTAATACAGTAGATTGTGGGTTCAAGCCTGTCAGGTCGTGTGTTTACCTCTAGTAAAGTAGAATGTGGGTTCAAGCCTCAGTCAGGTTGTGTGTTTACCTCTAGTAAAGTAGATTGTGGGTTCAAGCCTCAGTCAGGTCGTATGTTTACCTCTAGTAAAGTAGATTGTGGGTTCAAGCCTGTCAGGTCGTGTGTTTACCTCTAGTAAAGTAGATTGTGGGTTCAAGCCTCAGTCAGGTCGTGTGTTTACCTCTAGTAAAGTAGATTGTGGGTTCAAGCCTCAGTCAGGTCGTGTGTTTACCTCTAGTAAAGTAGATTGTGGGTTCAAGCCTCAGTCAGGTCGTGTGTTTACCTCTAGTAAAGTAGATTGTGGGTTCAAGCCTCAGTCAGGTCGTGTGTTTACCTCTAGTAAAGTAGATTGTGGGTTCAAGCCTCAGTCAGGTCGTGTGTTTACCTCTAGTAAAGTAGATTGTGGGTTCAAGCCTCAGTCAGGTCGTGTGTTTACCTCTAGTAAAGTAGATTGTGGGTTCAAGCCTCAGTCAGGTCGTGTGTTTACCTCTAGTAAAGTAGATTGTGGGTTCAAGCCTGTCAGGTCGTGTGTTTACCTCTAGTAAAGTAGAATGTGGGTTCAAGCCTCAGTCAGGTCGTGTGTTTACCTCTAGTAAAGTAGATTGTGGGTTCAAGCCTCAGTCAGGTCGTGTGTTTACCTCTAGTAAAGTAGATTGTGGGTTCAAGCGTCAGTCAATCAGGTCGTGTGTTTACCTCTAGTAAAGTAGATTGTGGGTTCAAGCCTCAGTCAGGTCGTGTGTTTACCTCTAGTAAAGTAGATTGTGGGTTCAAGCCTCAGTCAGGTCGTGTGTTTACCTCTAGTAAAGTAGATTGTGGGTTCAAGCCTCAGTCAGGTCGTGTGTTTACCTCTAGTAAAGTAGATTGTGGGTTCAAGCCTCAGTCAGGTCGTGTGTTTACCTCTAGTAAAGTAGATTGTGGGTTCAAGCCTCAGTCAGGTCGTGTGTTTACTTCTAATACAGTAGATTGTGGGTTCAAGCCTGTCAGGTCGTGTGTTTACCTCTAGTAAAGTAGAATGTGGGTTCAAGCCTCAGTCAGGTTGTGTGTTTACCTCTAGTAAAGTAGATTGTGGGTTCAAGCCTCAGTCAGGTCGTGTGTTTACCTCTAGTAAAGTAGATTGTGGGTTCAAGCCTGTCAGGTCGTGTGTTTACCTCTAGTAAAGTAGATTGTGGGTTCAAGCCTCAGTCAGGTCGTGTGTTTACCTCTAGTAAAGTAGATTGTGGGTTCAAGCCTCAGTCAGGTCATGTGTTTACCTCTAGTAAAGTAGATTGTGGGTTCAAGCCTCAGTCAGGTCGTGTGTTTACCTCTAGTAAAGTAGATTGTGGGTTCAAGCCTCAGTCAGGTCGTGTGTTTACCTCTAGTAAAGTAGATTGTGGGTTCAAGCCTCAGTCAGGTCGTGTGTTTACCTCTAGTAAAGTAGATTGTGGGTTCAAGCCTCAGTCAGGTCGTGTGTTTACCTCTAGTAAAGTAGATTGTGGGTTCAAGCCTCAGTCAGGTCGTGTGTTTACCTCTAGTAAAGTAGATTGTGGGTTCAAGCCTGTCAGGTCGTGTGTTTACCTCTAGTAAAGTAGAATGTGGGTTCAAGCCTCAGTCAGGTCGTGTGTTTACCTCTAGTAAAGTAGATTGTGGGTTCAAGCCTCAGTCAGGTCGTGTGTTTACCTCTAGTAAAGTAGATTGTGGGTTCAAGCGTCAGTCAATCAGGTCGTGTGTTTACCTCTAGTAAAGTAGATTGTGGGTTCAAGCCTCAGTCAATCAGGTCATGTGTTTACCTCTAGTAAAGTAGATTGTGGGTTCAAGCCTCAGTCAGGTCAAACCAAAGACAATAAAATTAGTATTTGTTGCTTCTCTGCTAAGGACTCTGCTTTAAGGAGTAAGAACAAAGACTGGTTGGCACAGAATCAGGATAATGTGTCCAAGTGAAGTGACATGTCTACCTGCGAACTGTTGTTTCAGTGAGCGATCATTATAAAGATCCAATTAAGCATGTTGGTCTAGAACAAAGCGAACCTCATCATCATCTCATTGAAAATTAACTTGTTCTAGTCATGATATAGCTGAAACATTGCCGAGTGAGCACTAAACAACGATCCCTCACTCTTACTGATGTATGGTACAACATCTACACTCGCTCCTTTTTACATTCTAGTTATTGATTTCTATATAAAATCATGATTTCTTCTGGGTTGGGGTTATGGTGCTTAACACCACGTTCAACAATATTTCAGCTATATAATTGTGGTGGTCAGTTTTACTGGTGGAGGAAAGCAGAGTACTTAGAGAAAACCTGTCACTGACAATTTATCACATAATGTTGTATCGAGTGCACCTGATTTCTTCTGAGCAAAATGTACGAGTACAATACATAAGTGATACATAAGGTTTAATATATCTTCTTCTTCTTTATATTACAACATCAAATAACTTACTTTTGTTTGTTTGCTTGATGGAGTTTAACGCCACTTTCAACAATATTTCAGTTATATCATGGTGATCAATTTTATTGGTGGAGGAAACCGGAGGACCCGGAGAAAACCACCAACCTGTCACAAGTCACTGACAAACTTTATCAAATAATGTTGTACACCTCACCCTGATCGAGATTCAAACTCACAACATTAGTGGTGATAGGCAGTGATTGCATAGGTAGTGGTAAATCCAATTACAATACGATCACGGCCAAGACGGCCCCAACTTACTTTTGACCAGGAGACATCTAATACATCAGCAGTATGTCCTCTAAAGGTACAGAATGGTTTTGGCATAAAAGGTACAATCATATCATCATGGTCGTGTCCTCCGCTAGCCTGATCCTAAGTATCCAAGAATATTACTTAGAGTGAACAGTATAAATCTGACAAAAATGTGTAAGTTAAACCACAAGAGGTAAACACAATTTTAAGATTAGTAATAATTTTTTTTAAATTGAAGAGACCTTAAATGAATAAATTTGATGATGTTGTATCTCTATGACTGGTTTGCATTGGACATATGTCTAATAAAAAACAGTAAAATAGGCAAACACTTACAGAACATAACCATTTACTTATATGCCTCAGAATTAAATAACTATCTCTTTAAAACTGGTATTTGATGTAGCTGGTGTTTTTTATTAGATCATATCACAAAATTTAGATATGTTGGATTTCAAGAATTCAATATGGTCACTCATTCAAAGTAGAACATTAAGTTACAACAGGTCAACTATAGATCGGACAGTAAACTGTAGCTAATTACCAGAAACTTGACATTTAACACTTACCAAGATATCACCAGAACTACCTGATATAAAGGAATGCAAACTCTCTTGTGAAGGAGCTCGTGATATTGTAACTGAAAATAAAAATCAATTTGTATTCCTCAATAAATACATTAATGAGTGAGATGGTGATGTAATGGTTAGTGATGGGAGTGAGATGATGATGTAATAGTTAGTGATAGGAGTGAGATGATGATGTAATGGTTAGTGATAGCAGTGAGATGGTGATGTAATGGTTAGTGATAGCAGTGAGATGGTGATGTAATGGTTAGTGATAGGAGTGAGATGATGATGTAATGGTTAGTGATAGGAGTGAGATGGTGATGTAATGGTTAGTGATAGGAGTGAGATGGTGATGTAATGGTTAGTGATAGGAGTGAGATGGTGATGTAATGGTTAGTGATAGGAGTGAGATGGTGATGTAATGGTTAGTGATAGCAGTGAGATGATGATGTAATGGTTAGTGATAGGAGTGAGATGGTGATGTAATGGTTAGTGATAGGAGTGAGATGGTGATGTAATGGTCAGTGATGGGAGTGAGATGATGATGTAATGGTTAGTGATAGCAGTGAGATGGTGATGTAATGGTTAGTGATAGCAGTGAGATGGTGATGTAATGGTTAGTGATAGGAGTGAGATGATGATGTAATGGTTAGTGATAGGAGTGAGATGGTGATGTAATGGTTAGTGATAGGAGTGAGATGGTGATGTAATGGTTAGTGATGGGAGTGAGATGGTGATGTAATGGTTAGTGATAGCAGTGAGATGGTGATGTAATGGTTAGTGATAGCAGTGAGATGGTGATGTAATGGTTAGTGATAGCAGTGAGATGGTGATGTAATGGTTAGTGATAGCAGTGAGATGGTGATGTAATGGTTAGTGATAGGAGTGAGATGATGATGTAATGGTTAGTGATAGGAGTGAGATGGTGATGTAATGGTTAGTGATAGGAGTGAGATGGTGATGTAATGGTTAGTGATAGGAGTGAGATGGTGATGTAATGGTTAGTGATAGGAGTGAGATGGTGATGTAATGGTTAGTGATAGGAGTGAGATGGTGATGTAATGGTTAGTGATAGGAGTGAGATGATGATGTAATGGTTAGTGATAGGAGTGATATGACGATGTAATAGTTAGTGATAGGAGTGTGATGATGATGTAATGGTTAGTGATGGGAGTGTGATGATGATGTAATGGTTAGTGATAGGAGTGAGATGGTGATGTAATGGTCAGTGATGGGAGTGTGATGATGATGTAATGGTTAGTGACAGGAGTGAGATGGTGATGTAATGGTCAGTGATAGGAGTGAGATGATGATGTAATGGTTAGTGATAGGAGTGAGATGATGATGTAATGGTTAGTGATAGGAGTGAGATGGTGATGTAATGGTCAGTGATGGGAGTGAGATGATGATGTAATGGTTAGTGATAGGAGTGAGATGGTGATGTAATGGTCACTGATAGGAGTGAGATGGTGATGTAATGGTTAGTGATAGGAGTGAGATGGTGATGTAATGGTTAGTGATAGGAGTGAGATGATGATGTAATGGTTAGTGATAGGAGTGAGATGGTGATGTAATGGTCAGTGATAGGAGTGAGATGATGATGTAATGGTTAGTGATAGGAGTGAGATGATGATGTAATGGTTAGTGATAGGAGTGAGATGGTGATGTAATGATTAGTGATAGCAGTGAGATGGTGATGTAATGGTCAGTGATGGGAGTGAGATGGTGATGTAATGGTCAGTGATGGGAGTGTGATGATGATGTAATGGTTAGTGATAGGAGTGAGATGGTGATGTAATGGTCAGTGATAGGAGTGAGATGATGATGTAATGGTTAGTGATAGGAGTGAGATGATGATGTAATGGTTAGTGATAGGAGTGAGATGGTGATGTAATGATTAGTGATAGCAGTGAGATGGTGATGTAATGGTCAGTGATGGGAGTGAGATGGTGATGTAATGGTCAGTGATGGGAGTGTGATGATGATGTAATGGTTAGTGATAGGAGTGAGATGGTGATGTAATGGTCAGTGATAGGAGTGAGATGGTGATGTAATGGTCAGTGATAGGAGTGAGATGGTGATGTAATGGTTAGTGATAGGAGTGAGATGGTGATGTAATGGTTAGTGATAGCAGTGAGATGGTGATGTAATGGTTAGTGATAGGAGTGAGATGGTGATGTAATGGTTAGTGATAGGAGTGAGATGGTGATGTAATGGTTAGTGATAGCAGTGAGATGATGATGTAATGGTTAGTGATAGGAGTGAGATGGTGATGTAATGGTTAGTGATAGCAGTGAGATGACGATGTAATAGTTAGTGATAGGAGTGTGATGATGATGTAATGGTTAGTGATAGCAGTGAGATGGTGGTGTAATGGTTAGTGATAGGAGTGAGATGGTGATGTAATGGTTAGTGATAGGAGTGAGATGGTGATGTAATGGTTAGTGATAGGAGTGAGATGGTGATGTAATGGTTAGTGATAGCAGTGAGATGGTGGTGTAATGGTTAGTGATAGGAGTGAGATGGTGATGTAATGGTTAGTGATAGCAGTGAGATGGTGATGTAATGGTTAGTGATAGCAGTGAGATGATGATGTAATGGTCAGTGATAGGAGTGAGATGGTGATGTAATGGTTAGTGATAGGAGTGAGATGGTGATGTAATGGTTAGTGATAGGAGTGAGATGGTGATGTAATGGTTAGTGATGGGAGTGATATGATGATGTAATGGTTAGTGATAGGAGTGAGATGGTGATGTAATGGTTAGTGATAGGAGTGAGATGGTGATGTAATGGTTAGTGATAGGAGTGTGATGATGATGTAATGGTTAGTGATAGGAGTGAGATGGTGATGTAATGGTTAGTGATAGGAGTGAGATGGTGATGTAATGGTTAGTGATAGCAGTGAGATGATGATGTAATGGTTAGTGATAGGACTGAGATGGTGATGTAATGGTCAGTGATAGGAGTGAGATGGTGATGTAATGGTTAGTGATAGGAGTGAGATGATGATGTAATGGTTAGTGATAGCAGTGAGATGATGATGTAATGGTTAGTGATAGGAGTGAGATGATGATGTAATGGTTAGTGATAGCAGTGAGATGGTGATGTAATGGTTAGTGATAGGAGTGAGATGGTGATGTAATGGTCAGTGATAGGAGTGAGATGGTGATGTAATGGTTAGTGATAGGAGTGAGATGGTGATGTAATGAGATGGTGATGTAATGGTTAGTGATAGGAGTGAGATGATGATGTAATGGTTAGTGATAGCAGTGAGATGGTGATGTAATGGTTAGTGATAGGAGTGAGATGATGATGTAATGGTTAGTGATAGCAGTGAGATGGTGATGTAATGGTTAGTGATAGGAGTGAGATGGTGATGTAATGGTTAGTGATAGGAGTGAGATGGTGATGTAATGGTTAGTGATAGGAGTGAGATGGTGATGTAATGGTTAGTGATAGCAGTGAGATGATGATGTAATGGTTAGTGATAGCAGTGAGATGGTGATGTAATGATTAGTGATAGGAGTGAGATGGTGATGTAATGGTTAGTGATAGCAGTGAGATGATGATGTAATGGTTAGTGATAGGAGTGAGATGGTGATGTAATGGTTAGTGATAGGAGTGAGATGATGATGTAATGGTTAGTGATAGGAGTGAGATGATGATGTAATGGTTAGTGATAGCAGTGAGATGGTGATGTAATGGTTAGTGATAGGAGTGAGATGGTGATGTAATGGTTAGTGATAGGAGTGAGATGGTGATGTAATGGTTAGTGATAGGAGTGAGATGATGATGTAATGGTTAGTGATAGCAGTGAGATGGTGATGTAATGGTCAGTGATAGGAGTGAGATGGTGATGTAATGGTTAGTGATAGCAGTGAGATGGTGATGTAATGGTTAGTGATAGCAGTGAGATGATGATGTAATGGTTAGTGATGGGAGTGTGATGATGATGTAATACTTAGTGATAGGAGTGAGATGGTGATGTAATGGTTAGTGATAGGAGTGAGATGGTGATGTAATGGTTAGTGATAGGAGTGAGATGGTGATGTAATGGTTAGTGATAGGAGTGAGATGATGATGTAATGGTTAGTGATAGGAGTGAGATGGTGATATAATGGTTAGTGATAGCAGTGAGATGGTGATGTAATGGTTAGTGATAGCAGTGAGATGATGATGTAATGGTTAGTGATAGGAGTGAGATGATGATGTAATGGTTAGTGATAGGAGTGAGATGGTGATGTAATGGTTAGTGATAGGAGTGAGATGGTGATGTAATGGTTAGTGATAGGAGTGAGATGGTGATGTAATGGTTAGTGATAGGAGTGAGATGGTGATGTAATGGTTAGTGATAGGAGTGAGATGCTGATGTAATGGTTAGTGATAGCAGTGAGATGATGATGTAATGGTCAGTGATGGGAGTGAGATGATGATGTAATGGTTAGTGATAGGAGTGAGATGGTGATGTAATGGTTAGTGATAGGAGTGAGATGGTGATGTAATGGTTAGTGATAGCAGTGAGATGGTGATGTAATGGTTAGTGATAGGAGTGAGATGGTGATGTAATGGTTAGTGATAGCAGTGAGATGGTGATGTAATGGTTAGTGATAGGAGTGAGATGGTGATGTAATGGTTAGTGATAGCAGTGAGATGGTGATGTAATGGTTAGTGATAGGAGTGAGATGGTGATGTAATGGTTAGTGATAGGAGTGAGATGGTGATGTAATGGTCAGTGATGGGAGTGAGATGATGATGTAATGGTTAGTGATAGGAGTGAGATTGTGATGTAATGGTTAGTGATAGGAGTGAGATGGTGATGTAATGGTTAGTGATAGCAGTGAGATGGTGATGTAATGGTTAGTCATAGGAGTGAGATGGTGATGTAATGGTTAGTGATAGCAGTGAGATGGTGGTGTAATGGTTAGTGATAGGAGTGAGATGGTGATGTAATGGTTAGTGATAGGAGTGAGATGGTGATGTAATGGTTAGTGATAGGAGTGAGATGGTGATGTAATGGTTAGTGATGGGAGTGAGATGATGTAATGGTTAGTGATAGGAGTGAGATGGTGATGTAATGGTTAGTGATAGCAGTGAGATGGTGATGTAATGGTTAGTGATAGCAGTGAGATGGTGATGTAATGGTTAGTGATAGGAGTGAGGTGGTGATGTAATGGTTAGTGATAGGAGTGAGGTGGTGATGTAATGGTTAGTGATGGGAGTGAGATGATGATGTAATGGTTAGTGATAGGAGTGAGATGGTGATGTAATGGTTAGTGATAGGAGTGAGATGGTGATGTAATGGTTAGTGATAGGAGTGAGATGGTGATGTAATGGTCAGTGATAGGAGTGAGATGGTGATGTAATGGTTAGTGATAGGAGTGGGATGATGATGTAATGGTCAGTGATGGCAGTGAGATGATGATGTAATGGTCAGTGATGGGAGTGAGATGATGATGTAATGGTTAGTGATGGGAGTGTGATGATGATGTAATGGTCAGTGATAGGAGTGAGATGGTGATGTAATGGTTAGTGATAGGAGTGAGATGGTGATGTAATGGTTAGTGATAGGAGTGAGATGGTGATGTAATGGTTAGTGATAGGGAGTGAGATGGTGATGTAATGGTCAGTGATGGGAGTGTGATGATGATGTAATGGTCAGTGATGGGGGTGAGATGGTGATGTAATGGTTAGTGATAGGAGTGAGATGGTGATGTAATGGTTAGTGATAGGAGTGAGATGGTGATGTAATGGTTAGTGATAGCAGTGAGATGGTGATGTAATGGTTAGTGATAGGAGTGAGATGGTGATGTAATGGTTAGTGATAGCAGTGAGATGGTGATGTAATGGTCAGTGGTAGGAGTGAGATGGTGATGTAATGGTTAGTGATAGGAGTGAGATGATGATGTAATGGTCAGTGATGGCAGTGAGATGATGATGTAATGGTCAGTGATGGGAGTGAGATGATGATGTAATGGTTAGTGATGGGAGTGTGATGATGATGTAATGGTCAGTGATAGGAGTGAGATGGTGATGTAATGGTTAGTGATAGGAGTGAGATGGTGATGTAATGGTTAGTGATAGCAGTGAGATGGTGATGTAATGGTTAGTGATTGGAGTGAGATGGTGATGTAATGGTTAGTGATAGGGAGTGAGATGGTGATGTAATGGTCAGTGATGGGAGTGTGATGATGATGTAATGGTCAGTGATGGGGGTGAGATGGTGATGTAATGGTTAGTGATAGGAGTGAGATGGTGATGTAATGGTTAGTGATAGGAGTGAGATGGTGATGTAATGGTTAGTGATAGCAGTGAGATGGTGATGTAATGGTTAGTGATAGGAGTGAGATGGTGATGTAATGGTTAGTGATAGCAGTGAGATGGTGATGTAATGGTTAGTGATGGGAGTGAGATGATGATGTAATGGTTAGTGATAGGAGTGAGATGGTGATGTAATGGTTAGTGATAGGAGTGAGATGATGATGTAATGGTTAGTGATAGGAGTGAGATGGTGATGTAATGGTTAGTGATAGGAGTGAGATGGTGATGTAATGGTTAGTGATAGGAGTGAGATGACGATGTAATGGTTAGTGATAGGAGTGAGATGGTGATGTAATGGTTAGTGATAGGAGTGAGATGGTGATGTAATGGTTAGTGATAGGAGTGAGATGATGATGTAATGGTTAGTGATAGGAGTGAGATGATGATGTAATGGTTAGTGATAGGAGTGAGGTGATGATGTAATGGTTAGTGATAGGAGTGAGATGATGATGTAATGGTTAGTGATAGGAGTGAGATGGTGATGTAATGGTTAGTGATAGGAGTGAGATGGTGATGTAATGGTTAGTGATAGGAGTGAGATGGTGATGTAATGGTTAATGATAGGAGTGAGATGATGATGTAATGGTTAGTGATAGGAGTGAGATGGTGATGTAATGGTCAGTGATAGGAGTGAGGTGGTGATGTAATGGTTAGTGATAGGAGTGAGATGGTGATGTAATGGTTAGTGATAGGAGTGAGATGGTGATGTAATGGTGAGTGATAGGAGTGAGATGGTGATGTAATGGTCAGTGATAGGAGTGAGATGGTGATGTAATGGTTAGTGATAGGAGTGAGATGGTGATGTAATGGTTAGTGATAGGAGTGAGATGGTGATGTAATGGTTAGTGATAGGAGTGAGATGGTGATGTAATGGTTAGTGATATGAGTGAGATGGTGATGTAATGGTTAGTGATAGGAGTGAGATGGTGATGTAATGGTTAGTGATAGGAGTGAGATGGTGATGTAATGGTTAGTGATAGCAGTGAGATGGTGATGTAATGGTTAGTGATAGCAGTGAGATGGTGATGTAATGGTCAGTGATAGGAGTGAGATGGTGATGTAATGGTTAGTGATAGGAGTGAGATGATGATGTAATGGTTAGTGATAGGAGTGAGATGGTGATGTAATGGTTAGTGATAGGAGTGTGATGATGATGTAATGGTCAGTGATAGGAGTGAGATGATGATGTAATGGTCAGTGATGGGAGTGAGATGGTGATGTAATGGTTAGTGATAGGAGTGAGATGGTGATGTAATGGTCAGTGATAGCAGTGAGATGGTGATGTAATGGTTAGTGATGGGAGTGAGATGGTGATGTAATGGTTAGTGATAGGAGTGAGATGGTGATGTAATGGTTAGTGATAGGAGTGAGATGGTGATGTAATGGTTAGTGATAGGAGTGAGATGATGATGTAATGGTTAGTGATAGGAGTGAGATGATGATGTAATGGTTAGTGATGGGAGTGAGATGATGATGTAATGGTTAGTGATAGCAGTGAGATGATGATGTAATGGTTAGTGATAGGAGTGAGATGGTGATGTAATGGTTAGTGATAGCAGTGAGATGATGATGTAATGGTTAGTGATAGGAGTGAGATGGTGATGTAATGGTTAGTGATGGGTGTGAGATGATGATGTAATGGTTAGTGATAGGAGTGAGATGATGATGTAATGGTCAGTGATAGGAATGAGATGATGATGTAATGGTCAGTGATAGGAGTGAGATGATGATGTAATGGTTAGTGATAGGAGTGAGATGGTGATGTAATGGTTAGTGATAGCAGTGAGATGGTGATGTAATGGTTAGTGATAGGGAGTGAGATGGTGATGTAATGGTTAGTGATGGGAGTGAGATGGTGATGTAATGGTTAGTGATGGGAGTGAGATGGTGATGTAATGGTTAGTGATAGCAGTGAGATGGTGATGTAATGGTCAGTGATAGGAGTGAGATGGTGATGTAATGGTTAGTGATAGGAGTGAGATGGTGATGTAATGGTTAGTGATAGGAGTGAGATGGTGATGTAATGGTTAGTGATGGGAGTGAGATGGTGATGTAATGGTTAGTGATAGCAGTGAGATGGTGATGTAATGGTCAGTGATTGGAGTGAGATGGTGATGTAATGGTTAGTGATAGGAGCGAGATGGTGATGTAATGGTTAGTGATAGGAGTGAGATGGTGATGTAATGGTTAGTGATAGGAGTGAGATGGTGATGTAATGGTTAGTGATAGCAGTGAGATGGTGATGTAATGGTCAGTGATAGGAGTGAGATGGTGATGTAATGGTTAGTGATAGCAGTGAGATGGTGATGTAATGGTCAGTGATAGGAGTGAGATGGTGATGTAATGGTTAGTGATAGGAGTGAGATGGTGATGTAATGGTTAGTGATAGGAGTGAGATGGTGATGTAATGGTTAGTGATAGGAGTGAGATGGTGATGTAATGGTCAGTGATAGGAGTGAGATGGTGATGTAATGGTTAGTGATAGCAGTGAGATGATGATGTAATGGTTAGTGATGGGAGTGAGATGGTGATGTAATGGTTAGTGATAGCAGTGAGATGGTGATGTAATGGTCAGTGATAGGAGTGAGATGGTGATGTAATGGTTAGTGATAGGAGTGAGATGGTGATGTAATGGTTAGTGATAGGAGTGAGATGATGATGTAATAGTTAGTGATAGGAGTGAGATGGTGATGTAATGGTTAGTGATAGGAGTGAGATGGTGATGTAATGGTTAGTGATAGGAGTGAGATGATGATGTAATGGTTAGTGATAGGAGTGAGATGGTGATGTAATGGTTAGTGATAGGAGTGAGATGATGATGTAATGGTTAGTGATAGGAGTGAGATGGTGATGTAATGGTTAGTGATAGTAGTGAGATGGTGATGTAATGGTTAGTGATAGGAGTGAGATGATGATGTAATGGTCAGTGATAGGAGTGAGATGATGATGTAATGGATAGTGATAGGGAGTGAGATGGTGATGTAATGGTTAGTGATGGGAGTGAGATGATGATGTAATGGTTAGTGATGGGAGTGAGATGATGATGTAATGGTTAGTGATCGCAGTGAGATGATGATGTAATGGTTAGTGATAGGAGTGAGATGGTGATGTAATGGTTAGTGATAGGAGTGAGATGGTGATGTAATGGTTAGTGATAGCAGTGAGATGGTGATGTAATGGTTAGTGATGGGAGTGAGATGGTGATGTAATGGTCAGTGATAGGAGTGAGATGGTGATGTAATGGTTAGTGATAGGAGTGAGATGGTGATGTAATGGTTAGTGATAGGAGTGAGATGGTGATGTAATGGTCAGTGATAGCAGTGAGATGGTGATGTAATGGTTAGTGATAGGAGTGAGATGGTGATGTAATGGTTAGTGATAGGAGTGAGATGGTGATGTAATGGTCAGTGATAGGAGTGAGATGGTGATGTAATGGTTAGTGATAGGAGTGAGATGGTGATGTAATGGTTAGTGATAGGAGTGAGATGGTGATGTAATGGTTAGTGATAGGAGTGAGATGGTGATGTAATGGTCAGTGATAGCAGTGAGATGGTGATATAATGGTTAGTGATAGGAGTGAGATGGTGATGTAATGGTCAGTGATAGGAGTGAGATGGTGATGTAATGGTTAGTGATAGGAGTGAGATGGTGATGTAATGGTTAGTGATAGGAGTTAGATGGTGATGTAATGGTTAGTGATAGCAGTGAGATGATGATGTAATGGTTAGTGATAGGAGTGAGATGGTGATGTAATGGTTAGTGATAGGAGTGAGATGGTGATGTAATGGTCAGTGATGGGAGTGAGATGGTGATGTAATGGTTAGTGATAGCAGTGAGATGATGATGTAATGGTTAGTGATAGGAGTGAGATGATGATGTAATGGTCAGTGATAGCAGTGAGATGGTGATGTAATGGTTAGTGATAGGAGTGAGATGGTGATGTAATGGTTAGTGATGGGAGTGAGATGATGATGTAATGGTTAGTGATAGGAGTGAGATAATGATGTAATGGTTAGTGATAGGAGTGAGATGGTGATGTAATGGTTAGTGATAGCAGTGAGATGGTGATGTAATGGTTAGTGATAGGGAGTGAGATGGTGATGTAATGGTTAGTGATGGGAGTGAGATGGTGATGTAATGGTTAGTGATGGGAGTGAGATGGTGATGTAATGGTTAGTGATAGCAGTGAGATGGTGATGTAATGGTCAGTGATAGGAGTGAGATGGTGATGTAATGGTTAGTGATAGGAGTGAGATGGTGATGTAATGGTCAGTGATAGGAGTGAGATGGTGATGTAATGGTTAGTGATAGGAGTGAGATGGTGATGTAATAGTTAGTGTTAGGAGTGAGATGATGATGTAATGGTTAGTGATAGGAGTGAGATGGTGATGTAATAGTTAGTGATAGGAGTGAGATGGTGATGTAATGGTTAGTGATAGGAGTGAGATGGTGATGTAATGGTTAGTTATAGGAGTGAGATGGTGATGTAATGGTTAGTGATAGGAGTGAGATGGTGATGTAATGGTTAGTGATAGGAGTGAGATGATGATGTAATAGTTAGTGATAGGAGTGAGATGGTGATGTAATGGTTAGTGATAGGAGTGAGATGGTGATGTAATGGTTAGTGATAGGAGTGAGATGATGATGTAATGGTTAGTGATAGGAGTGAGATGGTGATGTAATGGTTAGTGATAGGAGTGAGATGATGATGTAATGGTTAGTGATAGGAGTGAGATGGTGATGTAATGGTTAGTGATAGGAGTGAGATGGTGATGTAATGGTTAGTGATAGGAGTGAGATGATGATGTAATGGTCAGTGATAGGAGTGAGATGGTGATGTAATGGTTAGTGATGGGAGTGAGATGGTGATGTAATGGTTAGTGATGGGAGTGAGATGGTGATGTAATGGTTAGTGATAGCAGTGAGATGGTGATGTAATGGTCAGTGATAGGAGTCAGATGATGATGTAATGGTTAGTGATGGGAGTGAGATGATGATGTAATGGTTAGTGATAGGAGTGAGATGGTGATGTAATGGTTAGTGATAGCAGTGAGATGGTGATGTAATGGTTAGTGATAGCAGTGAGATGATGATGTAATGGTTAGTGATAGGAGTGAGATGGTGATGTAATGGTTAGTGATAGGAGTGAGATGGTGATGTAATGGTTAGTGATAGGAGTGAGATGGTGATGTAATGGTTAGTGATAGGAGTGAGATGGTGATGTAATGGTTAGTGATAGCAGTGAGATGATGATGTAATGGTTAGTGATAGGAGTGAGATGGTGATGTAATGGTTAGTGATGGGAGTGAGATGATGATGTAATGGTTAGTGATAGGAGTGAGATAATGATGTAATGGTTAGTGATAGGAGTGAGATGGTGATGTAATGGTTAGTGATAGCAGTGAGATGGTGATGTAATGGTTAGTGATAGGGAGTGAGATGGTGATGTAATGGTTAGTGATGGGAGTGAGATGGTGATGTAATGGTTAGTGATAGCAGTGAGATGGTGATGTAATGGTTAGTGATAGCAGTGAGATGGTGATGTAATGGTCAGTGATAGGAGTGAGATGGTGATGTAATGGTTAGTGATAGGAGTGAGATGGTGATGTAATGGTCAGTGATAGGAGTGAGATGGTGATGTAATGGTTAGTGATAGGAGTGAGATGGTGATGTAATGGTTAGTGATAGGAGTGAGATGGTGATGTAATGGTTAGTGATAGGAGTGAGATGGTGATGTAATGGTTAGTGATAGGAGTGAGATGGTGATGTAATGGTTAGTGATAGCAATGAGATGATGATGTAATGGTTAGTGATAGGAGTGAGATGATGATGTAATGGTTAGTGATAGGAGTGAGATGGTGATGTAATGGTTAGTGATAGCAGTGAGATGGTGGTGTAATGGTTAGTGATAGGAGTGAGATGGTGATGTAATGGTTAGTGATAGGAGTGAGATGGTGATGTAATGGTTAGTGATAGGAGTGAGATGGTGATGTAATGGTTAGTGATAGGAGTGAGATGATGATGTAATGGTCAGTGATAGGAGTGAGATGGTGATGTAATGGTTAGTGATGGGAGTGAGATGGTGATGTAATGGTTAGTGATGGGAGTGAGATGGTGATGTAATGGTTAGTGATAGCAGTGAGATGGTGATGTAATGGTCAGTGATAGGAGTGAGATGATGATGTAATGGTTAGTGATGGGAGTGAGATGATGATGTAATGGTTAGTGATAGGAGTGAGATGGTGATGTAATGGTTAGTGATAGCAGTGAGATGGTGATGTAATGGTTAGTGATAGCAGTGAGATGATGATGTAATGGTTAGTGATAGGAGTGAGATGGTGATGTAATGGTTAGTGATAGGAGTGAGATGGTGATGTAATGGTTAGTGATAGGAGTGAGATGGTGATGTAATGGTTAGTGATAGGAGTGAGATGGTGATGTAATGGTTAGTGATAGCAGTGAGATGATGATGTAATGGTTAGTGATAGGAGTGAGATGGTGATGTAATGGTTAGTGATGGGAGTGAGATGATGATGTAATGGTTAGTGATAGGAGTGAGATAATGATGTAATGGTTAGTGATAGGAGTGAGATGGTGATGTAATGGTTAGTGATAGGAGTGAGATGGTGATGTAATGGTTAGTGATGGGAGTGAGATGATGATGTAATGGTTAGTGATAGGAGTGAGATAATGATGTAATGGTTAGTGATAGGGAGTGAGATGGTGATGTAATGGTTAGTGATGGGAGTGAGATGGTGATGTAATGGTTAGTGATGGGAGTGAGATGGTGATGTAATGGTTAGTGATAGCAGTGAGATGGTGATGTAATGGTCAGTGATAGGAGTGAGATGGTGATGTAATGGTTAGTGATAGGAGTGAGATGGTGATGTAATGGTCAGTGATAGGAGTGAGATGGTGATGTAATGGTTAGTGATAGGAGTGAGATGGTGATGTAATGGTTAGTGATAGGAGTGAGATGGTGATGTAATGGTTAGTGATAGGAGCGAGATGGTGATGTAATGGTTAGTGATAGGAGTGAGATGGTGATGTAATGGTTAGTGATAGGAGTGAGATGATGATGTAATGGTTAGTGATAGGAGTGAGATGATGATGTAATGGTTAGTGATAGGAGTGAGATGGTGATGTAATGGTTAGTGATAGCAGTGAGATGGTGGTGTAATGGTTAGTGATAGGAGTGAGATGGTGATGTAATGGTTAGTGATAGGAGTGAGATGGTGATGTAATGGTTAGTGATAGGAGTGAGATGGTGATGTAATGGTTAGTGATAGCAGTGAGATGGTGATGTAATGGTTAGAGATAGCAGTGAGATGGTGATGTAATGGTTAGCGATAGGAGTGAGATGGTGATGTAATGGTTAGTGATGGGAGTGAGATGGTGATGTAATGGTTAGTGATGGGAGTGAGATGGTGATGTAATGGTTAGTGATAGCAGTGAGATGGTGGTGTAATGGTTAGTTATAGGAGTGAGATGGTGATGTAATGGTTAGTGATAGGAGTGAGATGGTGATGTAATGGTCAGTGATAGCAGTGAGATGGTGATGTAATGGTTAGTGATAGGAGTGAGATGATGATGTAATGGTTAGTGATAGGAGCGAGATGGTGATGTAATGGTCAGTGATAGGAGTGAGATGGTGATGTAATGGTTAGTGATAGGAGTGAGATGGTGATGTAATGGTTAGTGATAGCAGTGAGATGGTGATGTAATGGTTAGTGATAGGAGTGAGATGGTGATGTAATGGTTAGTGATGGGAGTGAGATGATGATGTAATGGTTAGTGATAGCAGTGAGATGGTGATGTAATGGTTAGTGATAGGAGTGAGATGGTGATGTAATGGTCACTGATAGGAGTGAGATGGTGATGTAATGGTTAGTGATAGGAGTGAGATGGTGATGTAATGGTTAGTGATGGGAGTGAGATGGTGATGTAATGGTTAGTGATAGGAGTGAGATGGTGATGTAATGGTCAGTGATAGGAGTGAGATGGTGATGTAATGGTTAGTGATAGTAGTGAGATGGTGATGTAATGGTTAGTGATAGGAGTGAGATGGTGATGTAATGGTTAGTGATAGCAGTGAGATGGTGGTGTAATGGTTAGCATGCTCTCTTCAAATGTGGTATATTGTGGGTTCATTCTCAGGTTGTCACCAAAAACTATAAAATTGTTACTTGTTGCTTCTCCGCTATGCATGGAGCATTTAGGAGTAAGAACAAAGACTTGTTGGCTTGGGATCAGGAAAACGTGTCTTAGTGGAGTGTCATGTCTACATGTGGACTGTTGTTTCAGTGGGATCAGGAAAATGTTTCTTAGTGGAGTGCCATGTCTACATGTGGACTGTTGTTTCAGTGGGATCAGGAAAACGTGTCTTAGTGGAGTGTCATGTCTACATGTGGACTGTTGTTTCAGTGGGTTAAGAAATATGTTTCTTAGTGGAGTGCCATGTCTACATGTGGACTGTTGTTTCAGTGGGATCAGGAAAACGTGTCTTAGTGGAGTGTCATGTCTACATGTGGACTGTTGTTTCAGTGGGATCAGGAAAACGTGTCTTAGTGGAGTGCCATGTCTACATGTGGACTGTTGTTTCAGTGGGATCAGGAAAACGTGTTTTAGTGGAGTGCCATTCTACATGTGGACTGTTGTTTCAGTGGGATCAGGAAAACGTGTCTTAGTGGAGTGTCATGTCTACATGTGGACTGTTGTTTCAGTGGGATCAGGAAAATGTGTCTTAGTGGAGTGTCATGTCTACATATGGACTGTTGTTTCAGTGGGACCAGGAAAACATGTCTTAGTGGAGTGCCATGTCTACATGTGGACTGTTGTTTCAGTGGGATCAGGAAAACGTGTCTTAGTGGAGTGTCATGTCTACATGTGGACTGTTGTTTCAGTGGGATCAGGAAAATGTTTCTTAGTGGAGTGTCATGTCTACATGTGGACTGTTGTTTCAGTGGGATCAGGAAAATGTGTCTTAGTGGAGTGCCATGTCTACATGTGGACTGTTGTTTCAGTGGGATCAGGAAAACGTGTCTTAGTGGAGTGTCATGTCTATATGTGGACTGTTGTTTCAGTGGGATCAGGAAAATGTTTCTTAGTAGAGTGTCATGTCTACATGTGGACTGTTGTTTCAGTGGGATCAGGAAAATGTGTCTTAGTGGAGTGTCATGTCTATATGTGGACTGTTGTTTCAGTGGGATCAGGAAAACGTGTCTTAGTGGAGTGCCATGTCTACATGTGGACTGTTGTTTCAGTGGGATCAGGAAAACGTGTCTTAGTGGAGTGCCATTCTACATGTGGACTGTTGTTTCAGTGGGATCAGGAAAACGTGTCTTAGTGGAGTGTCATGTCTACATGTGGACTGTTGTTTCAGTGGGAACAGGAAAATGTGTCTTAGTGGAGTGTCATGTCTACATATGGACTGTTGTTTCAGTGGGACCAGGAAAACGTGTCTTAGTGGAGTGCCATGTCTACATGTGGACTGTTGTTTCAGTGGGATCAGGAAAACGTGTCTTAGTGGAGTGTCATGTCTACATGTGGACTGTTGTTTCAGTGGGATCAGGAAAATGTTTCTTAGTGGAGTGTCATGTCTACATGTGGACTGTTGTTTCAGTGGGATCAGGAAAATGTGTCTTAGTGGAGTGCCATGTCTACATGTGGACTGTTGTTTCAGTGGGATCAGGAAAACGTGTCTTAGTGGAGTGTCATGTCTATATGTGGACTGTTGTTTCAGTGGGATCAGGAAAATGTTTCTTAGTAGAGTGTCATGTCTACATGTGGACTGTTGCTTCAGTAGGATCAGGAAAACGTGTCTTAGTGGAGTGTCATGTCTACATGTGGACTGTTGTTTCAGTGGGATCAGGAAAATGTTTCTCAGTGGAGTGTCATGTCTACATGTGGACTGTTGTTTCAGTGGGATCAGGAAAATGTGTCTTAGTGGAGTGCCATGTCTTCATGTGGACTGTTGTTTCAGTGGGATCAGGAAAACGTGTCTTAGTGGAGTGCCATTCTACATGTGGACTGTTGTTTCAGTGGGATCAGGAAAACGTGTCTTAGTGGAGTGCCATCTCTACATGTGGACTGTTGTTTCAGTGGGATCAGGAAAACGTGTCTTAGTGGAGTGCCATGTCTACATGTGGACTGTTGTTTCAGTGGGACCAGGAAAATGTTTCTCAGTGGAGTGTCATGTCTACATGTGGACTGTTGTTTCAGTGGGATCAGGAAAACGTGTCTTAGTGGAGTGCCATGTCTACATGTGGACGGTTGTTTCAGTGGGATCAGGAAAACATGTCTTAGTGGAGTGTCATGTCTACATGTGGACGGTTGTTTCAGTGGGATCAGGAAAACGTGTCTTAGTGGAGTGTCATGTCTACATGTGGACTGTTGTTTCAGTGGGATCAGTAAAATGTGTCTTAGTGGAGTGCCATGTCTACATGTGGACTGTTGTTTCAGTGGGATCAGGAAAACGTGTCTTAGTGGAGTCCCATCTCTACATGTGGACTGTTGCTTCAGTGGGATCAGGAAAATGTGTCTTAGTGGAGTGCCATGTCTACATGTGGACTGTTATTTCAGTGAGATCAGGAAAACGTTTCTTAGTGGAGTGTCATGTCTACATGTGGACTGTTGTTTCAGTGGGATCAGGAAAACATATCTTAGAGGAGTGTCATGTCTATATGTGGACTGTTGTTTCAGTGGGATCAGGAAAATGTGTCTTAGTGGAGTGCCATGTCTACATGTGGACTGTTGTTTCAGTGGGACCAGGAAAATGTTTCTCAGTGGAGTGTCATGTCTACATGTGGACTGTTGTTTCAGTGGGATCAGGAAAACGTGTCTTAGTGGAGTGCCATGTCTACATGTGGACGGTTGTTTCAGTGGGATCACGAAAACATGTCTTAGTGGAGTGCCATGTCTACATGTGGATGGTTGTTTCAGTGGGATCAGGAAAACGTGTCTTAGTGGAGTGTCATGTCTACATGTGGACTGTTGTTTCAGTGGGATCAGTAAAATGTGTCTTAGTGGAGTGCCATGTCTACATGTGGACTGTTGTTTCAGTGGGATCAGGAAAACGTGTCTTAGTGGAGTCCCATCTCTACATGTGGACTGTTGCTTCAGTGGGATCAGGAAAATGTGTCTTAGTGGAGTGCCATGTCTACATGTGGACTGTTATTTCAGTGAGATCAGGAAAATGTTTCTTAGTGGAGTGTCATGTCTACATGTGGACTGTTGTTTCAGTGGGATCAGGAAAACATATCTTAGAGGAGTGTCATGTCTATATGTGGACTGTTGTTTCAGTGGGATCAGGAAAATGTGTCTTAGTGGAGTGCCATGTTTACATGTGGACTGTTGTTTCAGTGGGATCAGGAAAACATGTCTTAGTGGAGTGCCATCTCTACATGTGGACTGTTGTTTCAGTGGGATCAGGAAAACATGTCTTAGTGGAGTGTCATGTCTACATGTGGACTGTTGCTTCAGTGGGATCAGGAAAATGTGTCTTAGTGGAGTGTCATCTCTACATGTGGACTGTTGTTTCAGTGGGATCAAGAAAACATGTCTTAGTGGAGTATCATGTCTACATGTGGACTGTTGTTTCATTGGGATCAGGAAAAAGGTTTCTTAGTGGAGTGTCATGTCTACATGTGGACTGTTGTTTCAGTGGGATCAGGAAAATGTGTCTTAGTGGAGTGTCATGTCTACACGTGGACTGTTGTTTTTTTAGTGGGATCAGGAAAACGTGTCTTAGTGGAGTGCCATGTCTACATGTGGACTGTTATTTCAGTGGGATCAGGAAAATGTTTCTTAGTGGAGTGTCATGTCTACATGTGGACTGTTGTTTCAGTGGGATCAGGAAAACATGTCTTAGTGGAGTGTCATGTCTACATGTGGACTGTTGTTTCAGTGGGATCAGGAAAATGTGTCTTAGTGGAGTGCCATCTCTACATGTGGACTGTTGTTTCAGTGGGATCAGGAAAATGTGTCTTAGTGGAGTGCCATCTCTACATGTGGACTGTTGTTTCAGTGGGATCAAGAAAACATGTCTTAGTGGAGTGTCATGTCTACATGTGGACTGTTGTTTCAGTGGGATCAGGAAAACGTGTCTTAGTGGAGTGTCATGTCTACATGTGGACTGTTGTTTTTTTAGTGGGATCAGGAAAACGTGTCTTAGTGGAGTGTCATGTCTACATGTGGACTGTTGTTTCAGTGGGATCAGGAAAATGTTTCTCAATGGAGTGTCATGTCTACATGTGGACTGTTGTTTCAGTGGGATCAGGAAAATGTGTCTTAGTGGAGTGTCATGTCTACATATGGACTGTTGTTTCAGTGGGACCAGGAAAACGTGTCTTAGTGGAGTGCCATGTCTACATGTGGACTGTTGTTTCAGTGGGATCAGGAAAACGTGTCTTAGTGGAGTGTCATGTCTACATGTGGACTGTTGTTTCAGTGGGATCAGGAAAATGTTTCTTAGTGGAGTGTCATGTCTACATGTGGACTGTTGTTTCAGTGGGATCAGGAAAATGTTTCTTAGTGGAGTGCCATGTCTACATGTGGACTGTTGTTTCAGTGGGATCAGGAAAACGTGTCTTAGTGGAGTGTCATGTCTATATGTGGGCTGTTGTTTCAGTGGGATCAGGAAAATGTTTCTTAGTAGAGTGTCATGTCTACATGTGGACTGTTGTTTCAGTGGGATCAGGAAAACGTGTCTTAGTGGAGTGTCATGTCTACATGTGGACTGTTGTTTCAGTGGGATCAGGAAAATGTTTCTCAGTGGAGTGTCATGTCTACATGTGGACTGTTGTTTCAGTGGGATCAGGAAAACGTGTCTTAGTGGAGTGCCATGTCTACATGTGGACTGTTGTTTCAGTGGGATCAGGAAAACGTGTCTTAGTGGAGTGCCATGTCTACATGTGGACTGTTGTTTCAGTGGGATCAGGAAAACGTGTCTTAGTGGAGTGCCATCTCTACATGTGGACTGTTGTTTCAGTGGGATCAGGAAAACGTGTCTTAGTGGAGTGCCATGTCTACCTGTGGACTGTTGTTTCAGTGGGACCAGGAAAATGTTTCTCAGTGGAGTGTCATGTCTACATGTGGACTGTTGTTTCAGTGGGATCAGGAAAACGTGTCTTAGTGGAGTGCCATGTCTACATGTGGACGGTTGTTTCAGTGGGATCAGGAAAACGTGTCTTAGTGGAGTGCCATGTCTACATGTGGACGGTTGTTTCAGTGGGATCAGGAAAACGTGTCTTAGTGGAGTGCCATCTCTACATGTGGACTGTTGCATCAGTGGGATCAGGAAAATGTGTCTTAGTGGAGTGCCATGTCTACATGTGGACTGTTATTTCAGTGAGATCAGGAAAATGTTTCTTAGTGGAGTGTCATGTCTACATGTGGACTGTTGTTTCAGTGGGATCAGGAAAACATATCTTAGAGGAGTGCCATGTCTACATGTGGACTGTTGTTTCAGTGGGATCAGGAAAATGTGTCTTAGTGGAGTGCCATGTTTACATGTGGACTGTTGTTTCAGTGGGATCAGGAAAACATGTCTTAGTGGAGTGCCATCTCTACATGTGGACTGTTGTTTCAGTGGGATCAGGAAAACATGTCTTAGTGGAGTGTCATGTCTACATGTGGACTGTTGCTTCAGTGTGATCAGGAAAATGTGTCTTAGTGGAGTGTCATCTCTACATGTGGACTGTTGTTTCAGTGGGATCAAGAAAACATATCTTAGTGGAGTGTCATGTCTACATGTGGACTGTTGTTTCAGTGGGATCAGGAAAAAGGTTTCTTAGTGGAGTGTCATGTCTACATGTGGACGGTTGTTTCAGTGAGATCAGGAAAATGTTTCTTAGTGGAGTGTCATGTCTACATGTGGACTGTTGTTTCAGTGGGATTAGGAAAACATATCTTAGAGGAGTGTCATGTCTACATGTGGACTGTTGTTTCAGTGGGATCAGGAAAATGTGTCTTAGTGGAGTGCCATCTCTACATGTGGACTGTTGTGTCAGTGGGATCAGGAAAACATGTCTTAGTGGAGTGTCATGTCTACATGTGGACTGTTGTTTCAGTGGGATCAGGAAAACGTGTCTTAGTGGAGTGCCATCTCTACATGTGGACTGTTGTTTCAGTGGGATCAGGAAAACATGTCTTAGTGGAGTGTCATGTCTACATGTGGACTGTTGCTTCAGTGGGATCAGGAAAATGTGTCTTAGTGGAGTGTCATCTCTACATGTGGACTGTTGTTTCAGTGGGATCAAGAAAACATGTCTTAGTGGAGTGTCATGTCTACATGTGGACTGTTGTTTCAGTGGGATCAGGAAAAAGCTTTCTTAGTGGAGTGTCATGTCTACATGTGGACTGTTGTTTCAGTGGGATCAGGAAAATGTGTCTTAGTGGAGTGTCATGTCTACAAGTGGACTGTTGTTTTCTTAGTGGGTCAGGAAAACGTGTCTTAGTGGAGTGCCATGTCTACATGTGGACTGTTATTTCAGTGGGATCAGGAAAACATGTCTTAGTGGAGTGTCATGTCTACATGTGGACTGTTGCTTCAGTGGGATCAGGAAAATGTTTCTTAGTGGAGTGCCATCTCTACATGTGGACTGTTGTTTCAGTGGGATCAAGAAAACATGTCTTAGTGGAGTGTCATGTCTACATGTGGACTGCTGTTTCAGTGGGATCAGGAAAAAGGTTTCTTAGTAGAGTGTCATGTCTACATGTGGACTGTTGTTTCAGTGGGATCAGGAAAACGTGTCTTAGTGGAGTGTCATGTCTACATGTGGACTGTTGTTTTTTCAGTGGGATCAGGAAAACGTGTCTTAGTGGTGTGTCATGTCTACATGTGGACTGTTGTTTCAGTGGGATCAGGAAAACGTGTCTTAGTGGAGTGCCATGTCTACATGTGGACTGTTGTTTCAGTGGGATCAGGAAAACGTGTCTTAGTGGAGTGTCATGTCTACATGTGGATTGTTGTTTCAGTGGGATCAGGAAAATGTTTCTCAGTGGAGTGTCATGTCTACATGTGGAATGTTGTTTCAGTGGGATCAGGAAAATGTGTCTTAGTGGAGTGTCATCTCTACATGTGGACTGTTGTTTCAGTGGGATCAAGAAAACATGTCTTAGTGGAGTGTCATGTCTACATGTGGACTGTTGTTTCAGTGGGATCAGGAAAAAGGTTTCTTAGTGGAGTGTCATGTCTACATGTGGACTGTTGTTTCAGTGGGATCAGGAAAATGTGTCTTAGTGGAGTGTCATGTCTACATGTGGACTGTTGTTTTTTTAGTGGGTCAGGAAAATGTGTCTTAGTGGAGTGCCATGTCTACATGTGGACTGTTATTTCAGTGGGATCAGGAAAATGTTTCTTAGTGGAGTGTCATGTCTACATGTGGACTGTTGTTTCAGTGGGATCAGGAAAACATGTCTTAGTGGAGTGTCATGTCTACATGTGGACTGTTGCTTCAGTGGGATCAGGATAATGTTTCTTAGTGGAGTGCCATCTCTACATGTGGACTGTTGTTTCAGTGGGATCAAGAAAACATGTCTTAGTGGAGTGTCATGTCTACATGTGGACTGCTGTTTCAGTGGGATCAGGAAAAAGGTTTCTTAGTAGAGTGTCATGTCTACATGTGGACTGTTGTTTCAGTGGGATCAGGAAAACGTGTCTTAGTGGAGTGTCATGTCTACATGTGGACTGTTGTTTTTTTAGTGGGATCAGGAAAACGTGTCTTAGTGGTGTTTCATGTCTACATGTGGACTGTTGTTTCAGTGGGATCAGGAAAACGTGTCTTAGTGGAGTGCCATGTCTACATGTGGACTGTTGTTTCAGTGGGATCAGGAAAATGTTTCTTAGTGGAGTGTCATGTCTACATGTGGACTGTTGTTTCAGTGGGATCAGGAAAACGTGTCTTAGTGGAGTGTCATGTCTACATGTGGACTGTTGTTTCAGTGGGATCAGGAAATCATATCTTAGTGGAGTGCCATGTCTAAATGTGTACTTTTGTTTCAGTGGGATCAGGAAAACGTGTCTTAGTGGAGTGTCATGTCTACATGTGGACTGTTGTTTCAGTGGGATCAGGAAAACATGTCTTAGTGGAGTGTCATGTCTACATGTGGACTGTTGTTTCAGTGGGATCAGGAAAACGTGTCTTAGTGGAGTGTCATGTCTACATGTGGACTGTTGTTTCAGTGGGATCAGGAAAACGTGTCTTAGTGGTGTGTCATGTCTACATGTGGACTGTTGTTTCAGTGGGATCAAGAAAACATGTCTTAGTGGAATGTCATGTCTACATGTGGACTGTTGTTTCAGTGGGATCAGGAAAAAGGTTTCTTAGTGGAGTGTCATGTCTACATGTGGACTGTTGTTTCAGTGGGATCAGGAAAATGTGTCTTAGTGGAGTGTCATGTCTACAAGTGGACTGGTGTTTTCTTAGTGGGTCAGGAAAACGTGTCTTAGTGGAGTGCCATGTCTACATGTGGACTGTTATTTCAGTGGGATCAGGAAAATGTTTCTTAGTGGAGTGTCATGTCTACATGTGGACTGTTGTTTCAGTGGGATCAGGAAAACATGTCTTAGTGGAGTGTCATGTCTACATGTGGACTGTTGCTTCAGTGGGATCAGGAAAATGTTTCTTAGTGGAGTGCCATCTCTACATGTGGACTGTTGTTTCAGTGGGATCAAGAAAACATGTCTTAGTGGAGTGTCATGTCTACATGTGGACTGCTGTTTCAGTGGGATCAGGAAAAAGGTTTCTTAGTAGAGTGTCATGTCTACATGTGGACTGTTGTTTCAGTGGGATCAGGAAAACGTGTCTTAGTGGAGTGTCATGTCTACATGTGGACTGTTGTTTTTTTAGTGGGATCAGGAAAACGTGTCTTAGTGGTGTGTCATGTCTACATGTGGACTGTTGTTTCAGTGGGATCAGGAAAACGTGTCTTAGTGGAGTGCCATGTCTACATGTGGACTGTTGTTTCAGTGGGATCAGGAAAACGTGTCTTAGTGGAGTGTCATGTCTACATGTGGATTGTTGTTTCAGTGGGATCAGGAAAATGTTTCTCAGTGGAGTGTCATGTCTACATGTGGAATGTTGTTTCAGTGGGATCAGGAAAATGTGTCTTAGTGGAGTGTCATCTCTACATGTGGACTGTTGTTTCAGTGGGATCAAGAAAACATGTCTTAGTGGAGTGTCATGTCTACATGTGGACTGTTGTTTCAGTGGGATCAGGAAAAAGGTTTCTTAGTGGAGTGTCATGTCTACATGTGGACTGTTGTTTCAGTGGGATCAGGAAAATGTGTCTTAGTGGAGTGTCATGTCTACATGTGGACTGTTGTTTTTTTAGTGGGTCAGGAAAATGTGTCTTAGTGGAGTGCCATGTCTACATGTGGACTGTTATTTCAGTGGGATCAGGAAAATGTTTCTTAGTGGAGTGTCATGTCTACATGTGGACTGTTGTTTCAGTGGGATCAGGAAAACATGTCTTAGTGGAGTGTCATGTCTACATGTGGACTGTTGCTTCAGTGGGATCAGGATAATGTTTCTTAGTGGAGTGCCATCTCTACATGTGGACTGTTGTTTCAGTGGGATCAAGAAAACATGTCTTAGTGGAGTGTCATGTCTACATGTGGACTGCTGTTTCAGTGGGATCAGGAAAAAGGTTTCTTAGTAGAGTGTCATGTCTACATGTGGACTGTTGTTTCAGTGGGATCAGGAAAACGTGTCTTAGTGGAGTGTCATGTCTACATGTGGACTGTTGTTTTTTTAGTGGGATCAGGAAAACGTGTCTTAGTGGTGTGTCATGTCTACATGTGGACTGTTGTTTCAGTGGGATCAGGAAAACGTGTCTTAGTGGAGTGCCATGTCTACATGTGGACTGTTGTTTCAGTGGGATCAGGAAAACGTGTCTTAGTGGAGTGTCATGTCTACATGTGGACTGTTGTTTCAGTGGGATCAGGAAAATGTTTCTCAGTGGAGTGTCATGTCTACATGTGGAATGTTGTTTCAGTGGGATCAGGAAAATGTGTCTTAGTGGAGTGTCAGGTCTACATGTGGACTGTTGTTTCAGTGGGATCAGGAAAATGTTTCTTAGTGGAGTGTCATGTCTACATGTGGACTGTTGTTTCAGTGGGATCAGGAAAACGTGTCTTAGTGGTGTGTCATGTCTACATGTGGACTGTTGTTTCAGTGGGATCAGGAAAACGTGTCTTAGTGGAGTGCCATGTCTACATGTGGACTGTTGTTTCAGTGGGATCAGGAAAACGTGTCTTAGTGGAGTGCCATCTCTACATGTGGACTGTTGTTTCAGTGGGATCAGGAAAACGTGTCTTAGTGGAGTGCCATGTCTACCTGTGGACTGTTGTTTCAGTGGGACCAGGAAAATGTTTCTCAGTGGAGTGTCATGTCTACATGTGGACTGTTGTTTCAGTGGGATCAGGAAAACGTGTCTTAGTGGAGTGCCATGTCTACATGTGGACGGTTGTTTCAGTGGGATCAGGAAAACGTGTCTTAGTGGAGTGCCATGTCTACATGTGGACTGTTGTTTCAGTGGGATCAGGAAAACGTGTCTTAGTGGAGTGTCATGTCTACATGTGGAATGTTGTTTCAGTGGGATCAGGAAAACGTGTCTTAGTGGAGTGCCATCTCTACATGTGGACTGTTGCATCAGTGGGATCAGGAAAATGTGTCTTAGTGGAGTGCCATGTCTACATGTGGACTGTTATTTCAGTGAGATCAGGAAAATGTTTCTTAGTGGAGTGTCATGTCTACATGTGGACTGTTGTTTCAGTGGGATCAGGAAAACATATCTTAGAGGAGTGTCATGTCTACATGTGGACTGTTGTTTCAGTGGGATCAGGAAAACATGTCTTAGTGGAGTGTCATGTCTACATGTGGACTGTTGCTTCAGTGGGATCAGGAAAATGTGTCTTAGTGGAGTGTCATCTCTACATGTGGACTGTTGTTTCAGTGGGATCAAGAAAACATATCTTAGTGGAGTGTCATGTCTACATGTGGACTGTTGTTTCAGTGGGATCAGGAAAAAGGTTTCTTAGTGGAGTGTCATGTCTACATGTGGACTGTTGTTTCAGTGAGATCAGGAAAATGTTTCTTAGTGGAGTGTCATGTCTACATGTGGACTGTTGTTTCAGTGGGATTAGGAAAACATATCTTAGAGGAGTGTCATGTCTACATGTGGACTGTTGTTTCAGTGGGATCAGGAAAATGTGTCTTAGTGGAGTGCCATCTCTACATGTGGACTGTTGTTTCAGTGGGATCAGGAAAACATGTCTTAGTGGAGTGTCATGTCTACATGTGGACTGTTGTTTCAGTGGGATCAGGAAAACGTGTCTTAGTGGAGTGCCATCTCTACATGTGGACTGTTGTTTCAGTGGGATCAGGAAAACATGTCTTAGTGGAGTGTCATGTCTACATGTGGACTGTTGCTTCAGTGGGATCAGGAAAATGTGTCTTAGTGGAGTGTCATCTCTACATGTGGACTGTTGTTTCAGTGGGATCAAGAAAACATGTCTTAGTGGAGTGTCATGTCTACATGTGGACTGTTGTTTCAGTGGGATCAGGAAAAAGGTTTCTTAGTGGAGTGTCATGTCTACATGTGGACTGTTGTTTCAGTGGGATCAGGAAAATGTGTCTTAGTGGAGTGTCATGTCTACAAGTGGACTGTTGTTTTCTTAGTGGGTCAGGAAAACGTGTCTTAGTGGAGTGCCATGTCTACATGTGGACTGTTATTTCAGTGGGATCAGGAAAATGTTTCTTAGTGGAGTGTCATGTCTACATGTGGACTGTTGTTTCAGTGGGATCAGGAAAACATGTCTTAGTGGAGTGTCATGTCTACATGTGGACTGTTGCTTCAGTGGGATCAGGAAAATGTTTCTTAGTGGAGTGCCATCTCTACATGTGGACTGTTGTTTCAGTGGGATCAAGAAAACATGTCTTAGTGGAGTGTCATGTCTACATGTGGACTGCTGTTTCAGTGGGATCAGGAAAAAGGTTTCTTAGTAGAGTGTCATGTCTACATGTGGACTGTTGTTTCAGTGGGATCAGGAAAACGTGTCTTAGTGGAGTGTCATGTCTACATGTGGACTGTTGTTTTTTTAGTGGGATCAGAAAAACGTGTCTTAGTGGTGTGTCATGTCTACATGTGGACTGTTGTTTCAGTGGGATCAGGAAAATGTTTCTTAGTGGAGTGTCATGTCTACATGTGGACTGTTGTTTCAGTGGGATCAGGAAAACGTGTCTTAGTGGAGTGTCATGTCTACATGTGGACTGTTGTTTCAGTGGGATCAGGAAAATGTTTCTCAGTGGAGTGTCATGTCTACATGTGGAATGTTGTTTCAGTGGGATCAGGAAAATGTGTCTTAGTGGAGTGTCATGTCTACATGTGGACTGTTGTTTCAGTGGGATCAGGAAAATGTTTCTTAGTGGAGTGTCATGTCTACATGTGGACTGTTGTTTCAGTGGGATCAGGAAAACGTGTCTTAGTGGTGTGTCATGTCTACATGTGGACTGTTGTTTCAGTGGGATCAGGAAAACGTGTCTTAGTGGAGTGCCATGTCTACATGTGGACTGTTGTTTCAGTGGGATCAGGAAAACGTGTCTTAGTGGAGTGCCATCTCTACATGTGGACTGTTGTTTCAGTGGGATCAGGAAAACGTGTCTTAGTGGAGTGCCATGTCTACCTGTGGACTGTTGTTTCAGTGGGACCAGGAAAATGTTTCTCAGTGGAGTGTCATGTCTACATGTGGACTGTTGTTTCAGTGGGATCAGGAAAACGTGTCTTAGTGGAGTGCCATGTCTACATGTGGACGGTTGTTTCAGTGGGATCAGGAAAACGTGTCTTAGTGGAGTGCCATGTCTACATGTGGACGGTTGTTTCAGTGGGATCAGGAAAACGTGTCTTAGTGGAGTGTCATGTCTACATGTGGAATGTTGTTTCAGTGGGATCAGGAAAACGTGTCTTAGTGGAGTGCCATCTCTACATGTGGACTGTTGCATCAGTGGGATCAGGAAAATGTGTCTTAGTGGAGTGCCATGTCTACATGTGGACTGTTATTTCAGTGAGATCAGGAAAATGTTTCTTAGTGGAGTGTCATGTCTACATGTGGACTGTTGTTTCAGTGGGATCAGGAAAACATATCTTAGAGGAGTGTCATGTCTACATGTGGACTGTTGTTTCAGTGGGATCAGGAAAACATGTCTTAGTGGAGTGTCATGTCTACATGTGGACTGTTGCTTCAGTGGGATCAGGAAAATGTGTCTTAGTGGAGTGTCATCTCTACATGTGGACTGTTGTTTCAGTGGGATCAAGAAAACATATCTTAGTGGAGTGTCATGTCTACATGTGGACTGTTGTTTCAGTGGGATCAGGAAAAAGGTTTCTTAGTGGAGTGTCATGTCTACATGTGGACTGTTGTTTCAGTGAGATCAGGAAAATGTTTCTTAGTGGAGTGTCATGTCTACATGTGGACTGTTGTTTCAGTGGGATTAGGAAAACATATCTTAGAGGAGTGTCATGTCTACATGTGGACTGTTGTTTCAGTGGGATCAGGAAAATGTGTCTTAGTGGAGTGCCATCTCTACATGTGGACTGTTGTTTCAGTGGGATCAGGAAAACATGTCTTAGTGGAGTGTCATGTCTACATGTGGACTGTTGTTTCAGTGGGATCAGGAAAACGTGTCTTAGTGGAGTGTCATCTCTACATGTGGACTGTTGTTTCAGTGGGATCAGGAAAACATGTCTTAGTGGAGTGTCATGTCTACATGTGGACTGTTGCTTCAGTGGGATCAGGAAAATGTGTCTTAGTGGAGTGTCATCTCTACATGTGGACTGTTGTTTCAGTGGGATCAAGAAAACATGTCTTAGTGGAGTGTCATGTCTACATGTGGACTGTTGTTTCAGTGGGATCAGGAAAAAGGTTTCTTAGTGGAGTGTCATGTCTACATGTGGACTGTTGTTTCAGTGGGATCAGGAAAATGTGTCTTAGTGGAGTGTCATGTCTACAAGTGGACTGTTGTTTTCTTAGTGGGTCAGGAAAACGTGTCTTAGTGGAGTGCCATGTCTACATGTGGACTGTTATTTCAGTGGGATCAGGAAAATGTTTCTTAGTGGAGTGTCATGTCTACATGTGGACTGTTGTTTCAGTGGGATCAGGAAAACATGTCTTAGTGGAGTGTCATGTCTACATGTGGACTGTTGCTTCAGTGGGATCAGGAAAATGTTTCTTAGTGGAGTGCCATCTCTACATGTGGACTGTTGTTTCAGTGGGATCAAGAAAACATGTCTTAGTGGAGTGTCATGTCTACATGTGGACTGCTGTTTCAGTGGGATCAGGAAAAAGGTTTCTTAGTAGAGTGTCATGTCTACATGTGGACTGTTGTTTCAGTGGGATCAGGAAAACGTGTCTTAGTGGAGTGTCATGTCTACATGTGGACTGTTGTTTTTTTAGTGGGATCAGGAAAACGTGTCTTAGTGGTGTGTCATGTCTACATGTGGACTGTTGTTTCAGTGGAATCAGGAAAATGTTTCTTAGTGGAGTGTCATGTCTACATGTGGACTGTTGTTTCAGTGGGATCAGGAAAACGTGTCTTAGTGGAGTGTCATGTCTACATGTGGACTGTTGTTTCAGTGGGATCAGGAAATCATATCTTAGTGGAGTGCCATGTCTAAATGTGTACTTTTGTTTCAGTGGGATTAGGAAAACGTGTCTTAGTGGAGTGTCATGTCTACATGTGGACTGTTGTTTCAGTGGGATCAGGAAAACATGTCTTAGTGGAGTGCCATGTCTACATGTGGACTGTTGTTTCAGTGGGATCAGGAAAACGTGTCTTAGTGGAGTGTCATGTCTACATGTGGACTGTTGTTTCAGTGGGATCAGGAAAACATGTCTTAGTGGAGTGTCATGTCTACATGTGGACTGTTGTTTCAGTGGGATCAGGAAAACATGTCTTAGTGGAGTGTCATGTCTACATGTGGACTGTTGTTTCAGTGGGATCAGGAAAACATGTCTTAGTGGAGTGTCATGTCTACATGTGGACTGTTGTTTCAGTGGGATCAGGAAAACGTGTCTTAGTGGAGTGTCATGTCTACATGTGGACTGTTGTTTCAGTGGGATCAGGAACACATGTCTTAGTGGAGTGCCATGTCTAAATGTGTACTTTTGTTTCAGTGGGATCAGGAAAACGTGTCTTAGTGGAGTGTCATGTCTACATGTGGACTGTTGTTTCAGTGGGATCAGGAAAACATGTCTTAGTGGAGTGTCATGTCTACATGTGGACTGTTGTTTCAGTGGGATCAGGAAAACGTGTCTTAGTGGAGTGTCATGTCTACATGTGGACTGTTGTTTCAGTGGGATCAGGAAAACATGTCTTAGTGGAGTGTCATGTCTACATGTGGACTGTTGTTTCAGTGAGTAAGCACTATAAAAAATTAAACTAAGCGTGTTGTCTAGTAGAAAGCAGATATCATCATATCATCAAATGTAACTTGTACTCATCATGATACAGCTGAAAACATTGCTCAGTTGGCATTAAACAACAATCACTCAAAATAAACAGGTGTATAACTCTACAACCATGGAATATTAAACAAATATCAACTTGGTATTGTGGGTAAAAACATTGTGCAAACATCTCAAAACATTTGGCGAAAAACAAAGAAAGCAAAAATTTGCAATTTGTCAATTTAGGGGCATAACTTTAGAAGCTTCAACTAAAGAGTGACCAAACTTGAACTAGAGATGGTTGGCAACAAACAATGTTTGATAAATTTCAAATGATTTGCAAAGCAGAACTTATTGCGCAGAAACCTGAAAAGTTTTTTTGTTATTTTTTTGGGGTAAAAAATACACTTAAGATGAAATTTAAGTTAGTGAATAGGACCATATTCATAAATTACCAGTAATAAAATCTATACAGAAAGGGATGCAAGCCATTGGGAATGAAAGAATGTCCTTTATATATAGGCTTAAAAGATGATAATTATCAACCAACAAGGGAACATGAAAGAAACAAACTGACATG
This sequence comes from Bathymodiolus septemdierum, assembly GCA_963383655.1. Taxonomy (NCBI): domain Eukaryota; kingdom Metazoa; phylum Mollusca; class Bivalvia; order Mytilida; family Modiolidae; genus Bathymodiolus; species Bathymodiolus septemdierum. The sequence goes on from OY726519.1 coordinate 769,192, forward strand.
AATTAATGTTGTTATATAGAGTGGTCATTCAGATTCCATACAACCACTATATAATGTCAACATTTCATTTTTATCCATCTGATCAAACAATATAAAAGAAATGACCAAACCAACAGAATCCTATAAACACCACTTTTCTCCGTTTGTAACAGATGGAGACTGGTCAAATGGGCATTTAAACAAGGCATGATGGGCCGCTTATATATGAACATATTAATTAACAATGGGACAACCTGAAAGGTAACGATGCCCAGTCTGGTTTTAAGATCCAGTCAGCTTCTGGTTGGCAAATAGATATTTTTGGTAGAAAATAAGAACAAATATTTTTTTTAAAGATTAAAACAAAAGTATATCCCATACTAACCATCAGCATATTTTTGCCTCATGTCATTAAAATAATTATAAGCAGATTTGAGCACCCATATTCTTAGAGTATTATCTTGACCTCCAGTAGCAAGTAATCTGCCACACGGAGAGAACTTCATGATCCACACAGCACCCTAGATTAAACAGAAAAACATTATACAAATAGTTTTATCACATAAACTTCAAGAACTTTATTGGTATGCATATTACCTTTTAAAAAGGGTTTAATGAAAATTATATACAAATCATGAATCCTTTGAGATATTTGATTAACATTTAAAGAAGAATATAACCACATTAGTGGTGTAATGGTTAGCGTGCTCGCCTCGAGTGTGGTAGATCGTGGGTTAGCGTGCTTGCCTCAAGTGTGGTAGATCGTTGCTCAGCTTGCTCGCCTCGAGTGTGGTAGATCGTGGGTTAGCGTGCTCACCTCAGTGTGGTAGATCGTGGGTTAGCGTGCTCACCTCGAGTGTGGTAGATCGTTGCTCAGCTTGCTCGCCTCGAGTGTGGTAGATCGTGGGTTAGCGTGCTCACCTCAAGTGTGGTAGATCGTTGCTCAGCTTGCTCGCCTCGAGTGTGGTAGATCGTGGGTTAGCGTGCTCGCCTCGAGTGTGGTAGATCGTTGCTCAGCTTGCTCGCCTCGAGTGTGGTAGATCGTGGGTTAGCGTGCTCGCCTCGAGTGTGGTAGATCGTTGCTCAGCTTGCTCGCCTCGAGTGTGGTAGATCGTGGGTTAGCGTGCTCACTTCGAGTGTGGTAGATCGTTGCTCAGCTTGCTCGCCTCGAGTGTGGTAGATCGTGGGTTAGCGTGCTCACCTCGAGTGTGGTAGATCGCTGCTCAGCTTGCTCGCCTCGAGTGTGGTAGATCGTGGGTTAGCGTGTTCACCTCGAGTGTGGTAGATCGTTGCTCAGCTTGCTCGCCTCGAGTGTGGTAGATCGTGGGTTAGCGTGCTCACCTCGAGTGTGGTAGATCGTTGCTCAGCTTGCTCGCCTCGAGTGTGGTAGATCGTGGGTTAGCGTGCTCACCTCGAGTGTGGTAGATCGTTGCTCAGCTTGCTCGCCTCGAGTGTGGTAGATCGTGGGTTAGCGTGCTCACCTCGAGTGTGGTAGATCGTTGCTCAGCTTGCTCGCCTCGAGTGTGGTAGATCGTGGGTTAGCGTGCTCACCTCGAGTGTGGTAGATCGTAGGTTAGCATGCTCACCTCGAGTGTGGTAGATCGCGGGTTTGAACCCTGGTCGGGTCAAACTAAAGACTATAAAATTGGTATTTGTTGCTTCTCTGTTAAGGACGCAGCATTAAGGAGAAAGAGCAAAGACTGGTTGGCTCGGAAATGTTTTAGGTGCTTTAGCACATCTAAGAATTTTATAATTTTAGTAACAGCTGCCTTCTTGGGTGGTGTTCAGACCTATTGGATATAATGTAGAATGAGGACCACCCAAGGACCATTACTGCTGATGAGTTTGGTTCATATTGTCCCAGTGGTTTCAGGGGAGAAGATTAAAATGTGAAAAGCTAAAGGACGATGGACACCGCATTATAGCAAAAGCTCAATCTGACTTTACATTCTGAGTTTCGTGTTGTGATGTTCGTTACGATATCAGCATAAAGACGATGCTCGGTTTGTCTTTACCTCCAGTTGTTTGTAGGAGAGCTCATGCCTTATTTACGTTAGGTGTGTTTGTTTGCATATAGTGGTGTCCAACACCTATCGTTTTGTGTTTTTCTTCGTCTTGTGTACCCTATATTGCCAGTTTCTCTGGGTTGTCCATTTTTGATTGCCCCTTCGGTATTCTCTAACGTTTATTTATTACATCAGCTTAACTTACAGTGTGTACACCACTCATGTCCTGTAACATCTGTAATTTATCAAAATCATGTGGCATTTTACTAGACTTGGCTTTTATCTAAAAAAAGAAAAAACAAGCTTTGTCATATCAGAGAATACAAAATAATAATAATTATTGAAAGTCAGATTAAAGTTGTTCCTTGAAAATCTCAAAGTACCAATATGGTTTGTTTATAATAACTACTAACTAAGTCTACAAGGATAATTTAAATATCTGCTTCATTAAAAGTAAAACTAGAGGCTCAGCACCTGTGTCGATCACGTTCCACTATGTTTTGAGCAAACTTTATACAGAACCTTCCATAGGTGCTTCCTACCAAATTTTGGTTCATTTGGTTACTTTGTTTCAGAGGAGAAGATTTTTAGAAATCAACCAATCAGAAACAAGAATTGCTTGTGGTGGCCATGTTTGTAACCGGATCGGGACGAAATTAGCATTCTTTATAGAAGACCTTCTATAGATGCTTCCCACCAAGTTTTGGTTCATTTGGCCAAGTGGTTTCAGAGGAGAAGATTTTTAGAAATTGACCAATCAGAAACAAGAATTGCCTGTTGTAGCCATGTTTGTTAATGAATCGGGCCGAAATGAGCAATCTTTATAGAGGACCTTCCAGAGATCCTCCATACCAAGCTTTGGATCATTTGGCCAAGCAATTTCAGATGAGTAGATTTTTTTAGAAATCGACCAATCAGAAACAAGAATTGGGAGTGGCGCCAATGTTTGTTAACGGATCGGGACAAAATGAGCATTTTTGAAAGACTTTTGGCCTGTGAAGGTATATGATAACTGAAGATTATAATAAACAAGTAATGTGACAATGTACTATATATATATATCTATAAATAGATTATAATTGCCTACATTCACCTATAAATAGATAATTACCTTAAACATTTTACCATCAAAAACAATTTCTTGTTCAACTGCAGTTTCTTCACTGTGTAAAACTGAAATATAGACAAAACATTAGAAGTTCATCTGTGTGTCTGATTGTGACACAGCAAGGATAAGTCAAATTAAAAAATAAATAAACTGCAATCAGTGCATTTACTGCCTATATAAAGGTGTATGTTTAAAGCTTGCTCTTATATGTATATCAGTAAAGGTAAAAGGTCAAATTCATTTAGTATCACAGTCTCCTGGTACCCTGTGTCTTATCTAGATCACAATAGACACTGGTCGAACACACCATGTTGTGGTCTTCCTATAATAGTGACTTCCAGCTATACAACTTATCTGAAGTCAGGATAACAAGGTTCCACAGTATTTATTAAAATGAATACTGTACATTATTGTAGAGGAAAATGGGAAGATATATTGATGAAGAGATAAAACCTCATTAAACACCTATGTCCAAATTACGGAATAAAGGAAAGGCTTTTTATTGCTTTTATGTAACAAGGTAATACAATAAAAGTGGTTTTGTATATTTTCAGAAATTTATACAGCTTAAATCGTAATCCTAATACAGAGTTGTCTGCTCATTATCACCGTAAATAATATTTGGATCATAGTGTTGATCTATTACAATCTAAATTGATTCATTATTGTTTGGCATGTAATCAGTAGTAAATCAGATGTACATGTATTAATTGATCTATTACAATCTAAATTGATTCATTATTGTTTGGCATGTAATCAGTAGTAAATCAGATGTACATGTATTAATTGATCTATTACAATCTAAATTGATTGATTATTGTTTGGCATGTAATCAGTAGTAAATCAGATGTACATGTATTAATTGATCTATTACAATCTAAATTGATTCATTATTGTTTGGCATGTAATCAGTAGTAAATCAGATATACATGTATTAATTGATCTATTACAATCTAAATTGATTCATTATTGTTTGGCATGTAATCAGTAGTAAATCAGATGTACATGTATTAATTGATCTATTACAATCTAAATTGATTCATTATTGTTTGGCATGTAATCAGTAGTAAATCAGATGTACATGTATTAATTGATCTATTACAATCTAAATTGATTGATTATTGTTTGGCATGTAATCAGTAGTAAATCAGATATACATGTATTAATTGATCTATTACAATCTAAATTGATTCATTATTGTTTGGCATGTAATCAGTAGTAAATCAGATGTACATGTATTAATTGATCTATTACAATCTAAATTGATTGATTATTGTTTGGCATGTAATCAGTAGTAAATCAGATGTACATGTATTAATTGATCTATTACAATCTAAATTGATTGATTATTGTTTGGCATGTAATCAGTAGTAAATCAGATATACATGTATTAATTGATCTATTACAATCTAAATTGATTGATTATTGTTTGGCATGTAATCAGCTGTAAATCAGATATACATGTATTAATTGATCTATTACAATCTAAATTGATTCATTATTGTTTGGCATGTAATCAGTAGTAAATCAGATGTACATGTATTAATTGATCTATTACAATCTAAATTGATTCATTATTGTTTGGCATGTAATCAGTAGTAAATCAGATGTACATGTATTAATTGATCTATTACAATCTAAATTGATTGATTATTGTTTGGCATGTAATCAGTAGTAAATCAGATGTACATGTATTAATTGATCTATTACAATCTAAATTGATTCATTATTGTTTGGCATGTAATCAGTAGTAAATCAGATATACATGTATTAATTGATCTATTACAATCTAAATTGATTCATTATTGTTTGGCATGTAATCAGTAGTAAATCAGATATACATGTATTAATTGATCTATTACAATCTAAATTGATTCATTATTGTTTGGCATGTAATCAGTAGTAAATCAGATGTACATGTATTAATTGATCTATTACAATCTAAATTGATTCATTATTGTTTGGCATGTAATCAGTAGTAAATCAGATGTACATGTATTAATTGATCTATTACAATCTAAATTGATTGATTATTGTTTGGCATGTAATCAGTAGTAAATCAGATATACATGTATTAATTGATCTATTACAATCTAAATTGATTGATTATTGTTTGGCATGTAATCAGTAGTAAATCAGATATACATGTATTAATTGATCTATTACAATCTAAATTGATTGATTATTGTTTGGCATGTAATCAGTAGTAAATCAGATGTACATGTATTAATTGATCTATTACAATCTAAATTGATTCATTATTGTTTGGCATGTAATCAGTAGTAAATCAGATATACATGTATTAATTGATCTATTACAATCTAAATTGATTGATTATTGTTTGGCATGTAATCAGTAGTAAATCAGATATACATGTATTAATTGATCTATTACAATCTAAATTGATTCATTATTGTTTGGCATGTAATCAGTAGTAAATCAGATGTACATGTATTAATTGATCTATTACAATCTAAATTGATTCATTATTGTTTGGCATGTAATCAGTAGTAAATCAGATATACATGTATTAATTGATCTATTACAATCTAAATTGATTCATTATTGTTTGGCATGTAATCAGTAGTAAATCAGATATACATGTATTAATTGATCTATTACAATCTAAATTGATTGATTATTGTTTGGCATGTAATCAGTAGTAAATCAGATGTACATGTATTAATTGATCTATTACAATCTAAATTGATTCATTATTGTTTGGCATGTAATCAGTAGTAAATCAGATATACATGTATTAATTGATCTATTACAATCTAAATTGATTCATTATTGTTTGGCATGTAATCAGTAGTAAATCAGATATACATGTATTAATTGATCTATTACAATCTAAATTGATTGATTATTGTTTGGCATGTAATCAGTAGTAAATCAGATGTACATGTATTAATTGATCTATTACAATCTAAATTGATTCATTATTGTTTGGCATGTAATCAGTAGTAAATCAGATATACATGTATTAATTGATCTATTACAATCTAAATTGATTGATTATTGTTTGGCATGTAATCAGTAGTAAATCAGATATACATGTATTAATTGATCTATTACAATCTAAATTGATTCATTATTGTTTGGCATGTAATCAGTAGTAAATCAGATGTACATGTATTAATTGATCTATTACAATCTAAATTGATTCATTATTGTTTGGCATGTAATCAGTAGTAAATCAGATATACATGTATTAATTGATCTATTACAATCTAAATTGATTCATTATTGTTTGGCATGTAATCAGTAGTAAATCAGATATACATGTATTAATTGATCTATTACAATCTAAATTGATTGATTATTGTTTGGCATGTAATCAGTAGTAAATCAGATGTACATGTATTAATTGATCTATTACAATCTAAATTGATTCATTATTGTTTGGCATGTAATCAGTAGTAAATCAGATGTACATGTATTAATTGATCTATTACAATCTAAATTGATTCATTATTGTTTGGCATGTAATCAGCTGTAAATCAGATGTACATGTATTAATTGATCTATTACAATCTAAATTGATTGATTATTGTTTGGCATGTAATCAGTAGTAAATCAGATGTACATGTATTAATTGATCTATTACAATCTAAATTGATTCATTATTGTTTGGCATGTAATCAGTAGTAAATCAGATGTACATGTATTAATTGATCTATTACAATCTAAATTGATTCATTATTGTTTGGCATGTAATCAGCTGTAAATCAGATGTACATGTATTAATTGATCTATTACAATCTAAATTGATTGATTATTGTTTGGCGTGTAATCAGTAGTAAATCAGATATACATGTATTAATTGATCTATTACAATCTAAATTGATTCATTATTGTTTGGCGTGTAATCAGTAGTAAATCAGATATACATGTATTAATTGATCTATTACAATCTAAATTGATTCATTATTGTTTGGCATGTAATCAGTAGTAAATCAGATGTACATGTATTAATTGATCTATTACAATCTAAATTGATTGATTATTGTTTGGCATGTAATCAGTAGTAAATCAGATGTACATGTATTAATTGATCTATTACAATCTAAATTGATTGATTATTGTTTGGCATGTAATCAGTAGTAAATCAGATATACATGTATTAATTGATCTATTACAATCTAAATTGATTCATTATTGTTTGGCATGTAATCAGTAGTAAATCAGATGTACATGTATTAATTGATCTATTACAATCTAAATTGATTGATTATTGTTTGGCATGTAATCAGCTGTAAATCAGATGTACATGTATTAATTGATCTATTACAATCTAAATTGATTGATTATTGTTTGGCATGTAATCAGTAGTAAATCAGATATACATGTATTAATTGATCTATTACAATCTAAATTGATTCATTATTGTTTGGCATGTAATCAGTAGTAAATCAGATGTACATGTATTAATTGATCTATTACAATCTAAATTGATTGATTATTGTTTGGCATGTAATCAGTAGTAAATCAGATGTACATGTATTAATTGATCTATTACAATCTAAATTGATTGATTATTGTTTGGCATGTAATCAGTAGTAAATCAGATGTACATGTATTAATTGATCTATTACAATCTAAATTGATTCATTATTGTTTGGCATGTAATCAGTAGTAAATCAGATGTACATGTATTAATTGATCTATTACAATCTAAATTGATTGATTATTGTTTGGCATGTAATCAGTAGTAAATCAGATGTACATGTATTAATTGATCTATTACAATCTAAATTGATTCATTATTGTTTGGCATGTAATCAGTAGTAAATCAGATGTACATGTATTAATTGATCTATTACAATCTAAATTGATTCATTATTGTTTGGCATGTAATCAGTAGTAAATCAGATGTACATGTATTAATTGATCTATTACAATCTAAATTGATTCATTATTGTTTGGCATGTAATCAGTAGTAAATCAGATGTACATGTATTAATTGATCTATTACAATCTAAATTGATTCATTATTGTTTGGCATGTAATCAGTAGTAAATCAGATGTACATGTATTAATTGATCTATTACAATCTAAATTGATTCATTATTGTTTGGCATGTAATCAGTAGTAAATCAGATGTACATGTATTAATTGATCTATTACAATCTAAATTGATTGATTATTGTTTGGCATGTAATCAGTAGTAAATCAGATGTACATGTATTAATTGATCTATTACAATCTAAATTGATTGATTATTGTTTGGCATGTAATCAGCTGTAAATCAGATGTACATGTATTAATTGATCTATTACAATCTAAATTGATTGATTATTGTTTGGCATGTAATCAGTAGTAAATCAGATGTACATGTATTAATTGATCTATTACAATCTAAATTGATTGATTATTGTTTGGCATGTAATCAGTAGTAAATCAGATGTACATGTATTAATTGATCTATTACAATCTAAATTGATTCATTATTGTTTGGCATGTAATCAGTAGTAAATCAGATATACATGTATTAATTGATCTATTACAATCTAAATTGATTCATTATTGTTTGGCATGTAATCAGTAGTAAATCAGATGTACATGTATTAATTGATCTATTACAATCTAAATTGATTGATTATTGTTTGGCATGTAATCAGTAGTAAATCAGATGTACATGTATTAATTGATCTATTACAATCTAAATTGATTGATTATTGTTTGGCATGTAATCAACTGTAAATCAGATGTACATGTATTAATTGATCTATTACAATCTAAATTGATTCATTATTGTTTGGCATGTAATCAGTAGTAAATCAGATGTACATGTATTAATTGATCTATTACAATCTAAATTGATTCATTATTGTTTGGCATGTAATCAGTAGTAAATCAGATGTACATGTATTAATTGATCTATTACAATCTAAATTGATTGATTATTGTTTGGCATGTAATCAGTAGTAAATCAGATATACATGTATTAATTGATCTATTACAATCTAAATTGATTCATTATTGTTTGGCATGTAATCAGTAGTAAATCAGATGTACATGTATTAATTGATCTATTACAATCTAAATTGATTGATTATTGTTTGGCATGTAATCAGTAGTAAATCAGATGTACATGTATTAATTGATCTATTACAATCTAAATTGATTCATTATTGTTTGGCATGTAATCAGTAGTAAATCAGATGTACATGTATTAATTGATCTATTACAATCTAAATTGATTCATTATTGTTTGGCATGTAATCAGTAGTAAATCAGATGTACATGTATTAATTGATCTATTACAATCTAAATTGATTGATTATTGTTTGGCATGTAATCAGTAGTAAATCAGATGTACATGTATTAATTGATCTATTACAATCTAAATTGATTGATTATTGTTTGGCATGTAATCAGTAGTAAATCAGATGTACATGTATTAATTGATCTATTACAATCTAAATTGATTCATTATTGTTTGGCATGTAATCAGTAGTAAATCAGATGTACATGTATTAATTGATCTATTACAATCTAAATTGATTGATTATTGTTTGGCATGTAATCAGTAGTAAATCAGATGTACATGTATTAATTGATCTATTACAATCTAAATTGATTCATTATTGTTTGGCATGTAATCAGCTGTAAATCAGATGTACATGTATTAATTGATCTATTACAATCTAAATTGATTGATTATTGTTTGGCATGTAATCAGTAGTAAATCAGATGTACATGTATTAATTGATCTATTACAATCTAAATTGATTCATTATTGTTTGGCATGTAATCAGCTGTAAATCAGATGTACATGTATTAATTGATCTATTACAATCTAAATTGATTGATTATTGTTTGGCATGTAATCAGTAGTAAATCAGATGTACATGTATTAATTGATCTATTACAATCTAAATTGATTCATTATTGTTTGGCATGTAATCAGTAGTAAATCAGATGTACATGTATTAATTGATCTATTACAATCTAAATTGATTGATTATTGTTTGGCATGTAATCAGTAGTAAATCAGATATACATGTATTAATTGATCTATTACAATCTAAATTGATTCATTATTGTTTGGCATGTAATCAGTAGTAAATCAGATGTACATGTATTAATTGATCTATTACAATCTAAATTGATTGATTATTGTTTGGCATGTAATCAGTAGTAAATCAGATGTACATGTATTAATTGATCTATTACAATCTAAATTGATTGATTATTGTTTGGCATGTAATCAGTAGTAAATCAGATGTACATGTATTAATTGATCTATTACAATCTAAATTGATTCATTATTGTTTGGCATGTAATCAGTAGTAAATCAGATGTACATGTATTAATTGATCTATTACAATCTAAATTTATTCATTATTGTTTGGCATGTAATCAGCTGTAAATCAGATGTACATGTATTAATTGATCTATTACAATCTAAATTGATTGATTATTGTTTGGCATGTAATCAGTAGTAAATCAGATGTACATGTATTAATTGATCTATTACAATCTAAATTGATTCATTATTGTTTGGCATGTAATCAGTAGTAAATCAGATGTACATGTATTAATTGATCTATTACAATCTAAATTGATTGATTATTGTTTGGCATGTAATCAGTAGTAAATCAGATATTACTTTGCTTACAGTACGATCCATTTTCTTAATTAACTCATACCTTGGTCAACTACAGATATTACTTTGTTTACAGTACAATCCATTTTCTTAATTAACTCATACCTTGGTCAGCTACAGATATTACTTTGCTTACAGTACAATCCATTTTCTTAATTAACTCATACCTTGGTCAACAACAGATATTACTTTGTTTACAGTACAATCCATTTTCTTAATTAACTCATACCTTGGTCAACAACAGATATTACTTTGCTTACAGTACAATCCATTTTCTTAATTAACTCATACCTTGGTCAACAACAGATATAACTTTGTTTACAGTACGATCCATTTTCTTAATTAACTCATACCTTGGTTAGCTACAGATATAACTTTGTTTACAGTACGATCCATTTTCTTAATTAACTCATACCTTGGTTAGCTACAGATATAACTTTCTTTACAGTACGATCCATTTTCTTAATTAACTCATACCTTGGTTAGCTACAGATATAACTTTGTTTACAGTACGATCCATTTTCTTAATTAACTCATACCTTGGTCAGCTACAGATATAACTTTGTTTACAGTACGATCCATTTTCTTAATTAACTCACACCTTGGTCAGCTACAGATATTACTTTGTTTACAGTATGATCCATTTTCTTAATTAACTCATACCTTGGTCAACTACAGATATAACTTTCTTTACAGTATGATCCATTTTCTTAATTAACTCATACCTTGGTCAGCTACAGATATAACTTTGTTTACAGTACGATCCATTTTCTTAATTAACTCATACCTTGGTCAACTACAGATATAACTTTGTTTACAGTACGATCCATTTTCTTAATTAACTCATACCTTGGTTAGCTACAGATATAACTTTGTTTACAGTATGATCCATTTTCTTAATTAACTCATACCTTGGTCAGCTACAGATATTACTTTGCTTACAGTACGATCCATTTTCTTAATTAACTCATACCTTGGTCAACAACAGATATTACTTTGTTTACAGTACGATCCATTTTCTTAATTAACTCATACCTTGGTCAACAACAGATATAACTTTGTTTACAGTACGATCCATTTTCTTAATTAACTCATACCTTGGTCAACAACAGATATTACTTTGCTTACAGTACGATCCATTTTCTTAATTAACTCATACCTTGGTCAACTACAGATATAACTTTGTTTACAGTACGATCCATTTTCTTAATTAACTCATACCTTGGTTAGCTACAGATATAACTTTGTTTACAGTACGATCCATTTTCTTAATTAACTCATACCTTGGTCAGCTACAGATATAACTTTGTTTACAGTACGATCCATTTTCTTAATTAACCCATACCTTGGTTAGCTACAGATATAACTTTGCTTACAGTACAATCCATTTTCTTAATTAACTCATACCTTGGTCAACTACAGATATAACTTTGTTTACAGTATGATCCATTTTCTTAATTAACCCATACCTTGGTTAGCTACAGATATAACTTTGTTTACAGTACGATCCATTTTCTTAATTAACCCATACCTTGGTTAGCTACAGATATAACTTTGTTTACAGTACGATCCATTTTCTTAATTAACTCATACCTTGGTCAGCTACAGATTTAACTTTGTTTACAGTACGATCCATTTTCTTTCCTAACATTTTCTTTAATCTTGATCTGGAAAAAAAATGAAACACTTTGTAAAAAAAGCTGTTCAGAAATCAACCATGTTAAATTAAAATAAGAAAATTAAAATCCATGTTAGACTGAAATAGGAATTGAGTGATTGTTGTTTAAGCAAGTGAGTAATTGTTCAGCTATATCATGGAGGGAACCAGTTACAATTGTTCAGCTATATCATGGAGGGAACCAGTTACAATTGTTCAGCTATATCATGGAGGGAACCAGTTACAATTGTTCAGCTATATCATGGAGGGAACCAGTTACAATTGTTCAGCTATATCATGGAGGGAACCAGTTACAATTGCTCAGCTATATCATGGAGGGAACCAGTTACAATTGCTCAGCTATATCATGGAGGGAACCAGTTACAATTGTTCAGCTATATCATGGAGGGAACCAGTTACAATTGTTCAGCTATATCATGGAGGGAACCAGTTACAATTGTTCAGCTATATCATGGAGGGAACCAGTTACAATTGTTCAGCTATATCATGGAGGGAACCAGTTACAATTGTTCAGCTATATCATGGAGGGAACCAGTTACAATTGTTCAGCTATATCATGGAGGGAACCAGTTACAATTGCTCAGCTATATCATAGAGGGAACCAGTTACAATTGTTCAGCTATATCATGGAGGGAACCAGTTACAATTGTTCAGCTATATCATGGAGGGAACCAGTTACAATTGTTCAGCTATATCATGGAGGGAACCAGTTACAATTGTTCAGCTATATCATGGAGGGAACCAGTTACAATTGTTCAGCTATATCATGGAGGGAACCAGTTACAATTGTTCAGCTATATCATGGAGGGAACCAGTTACAATTGTTCAGCTATATCATGGAGGGAACCAGTTACAATTGCTCAGCTATATCATGGAGGGAACCAGTTACAATTGTTCAGCTATATCATGGAGGGAACCAGTTACAATTGTTCAGCTATATCATGGAGGTAACCAGTTACAATTGTTCAGCTATATCATGGAGGGAACCAGTTACAATTGTTCAGCTATATCATGGAGGGAACCAGTTACAATTGTTCAGCTATATCATGGAGGGAACCAGTTACAATTGTTCAGCTATATCATGGAGGGAACCAGTTACAATTGTTCAGCTATATCATGGAGGGAACCAGTTACAATTGTTCAGCTATATCATGGAGGGAACCATTTACAATTGTTCAGCTATATCATGGAGGGAACCAGTTACAATTGTTCAGCTATATCATGGAGGGAACCAGTTACAATTGTTCAGCTATATCATGGAGGGAACCAGTTACAATTGCTCAGCTATATCATGGAGGGAACCAGTTACAATTGCTCAGCTATATCATGGAGGGAACCAGTTACAATTGTTCAGCTATATCATGGAGGGAACCAGTTACAATTGTTCAGCTATATCATGGAGGGAACCAGTTACAATTGTTCAGCTATATCATGGAGGGAACCAGTTACAATTGTTCAGCTATATCATGGAGGGAACCAGTTACAATTGTTCAGCTATATCATGGAGGGAACCAGTTACAATTGTTCAGCTATATCATGGAGGGAACCAGTTACAATTGTTCAGCTATATCATGGAGGGAACCAGTTACAATTGTTCAGCTATATCATGGAGGGAACCAGTTACAATTGTTCAGCTATATCATGAAGGGAACCAGTTACATTTTTCAGCTATATCATGGAGGGAACCAGTTACATATCAATATGATGCTGATCATGATGTTGTCCACTTTGCACTAGTCTAATATCCTTAGGTGGATTGTTATAGTACTAACTCCCTGAAACAACAGTCCTTAGAGATGTGACTTCACTTAGACACATTATTCTGATTCCTTAGAGATGTGACTCCACTTAGACACATTATTCTGATTCCTTAGAGATGTGACTCCACTTAGACACATTATTTTGATTCCTTAGAGATGTGACTCCACTTAGATACATTATTCTGATTCCGAGCCATTCAGTCTTTGCTACTATTCCTGAAGAGCGGAAAAGCAGCAAATATCAATTTCATAGTCTTTGGTTTGAGCAGACCACAGCTCACACCCAAAATCTATCGCAAACGAGGCAAGCACACTAACATTACACCAATGATGCAATTTGGGGGAATTGAAAAAACATTGAAAAGTGGACCATGTAGAATTAAAATAATGCTATCATCGGATAACATGCGACACAATAAGGATACCCTTAAAAATGTATATAAAGGAACTTTTACCCATAATGCCACCCAATTGTATTCTTAACACAAACTTACACTTTTTTCTTTGTTCCATGTTCTTCGTTGAGTGATCGTGTATCACACAGACTATCAGCATCCAACATGCTGTCATTGTCTGCTGTATTATGGTCCCTATATTCTTTAGTTAACCTCATTATATGTAGAGAGAGAGGATTCATCCCCTGAGGAATCTTTTCCTCCGCTACACTCAGTGGTACCTCTTCACCAGTATCTAAGTTAACCACCATTACAGAGTCTAAAATTTCCTATCAAAATACAACACAATTAAAGGTTATTTTTGACAAATTATTTTATATGAAATACTAGAGGCTCAGCACTGAGCTGAGCCTGTGTCGCTCACCTTTCATTCTGCTCTGAGGAAACTTAATACAGAACCTTCCATAGCCTATAGGTGCTCCCACCAAATTTCGGTTCGCTTTGGCAAAGCAGTTTCAGAGAAGAAGATTTTTAAAAAGCGACCAATTTAAAACAAGCATTGCCTGTGGCAGCCATGTTTGTTAACGGATCAAAAAACGAAATGAGCAATCTCTATAGAGGACCTTCCATAGATGCTTCTTACCAAGTTTCATATCATTTAGCCAAGTGGTTTCAGAGGAAAAGCTGTTTTAGAAATTGAACAATAAGAAACAAGAATTGCCTATGACGGCCATGTTTGTTAACGGAATAAAACGGAATGAGTAATTCCCATAGAGGACCTTCTATAGGTGATTCCCATCAAGTTTCGGTCTATTTGGCCAAGCTGTGTCAGAGTAAAAGATTTTTAGAAATTGACCAATCAGAAAAAAAAATTGTCTTTGGTGGCCAAGTTTGTTAACAGATTGGGACAAAATGAGCAATCTTTATAAGAGGACTTTCCATAGATGCTTCCTTAGTTCCTACCAAGCTTCGGATCATTTGGCCATGCGGTTTCAGAGGAGATTTTTAGAAATCTAGACCAATCAGAAACAAGAATCACCTGTGGTGGCTATGTTTGTTAATGGATTGGGACAGAATGAGCAATCTTTATAGAGGATCTTCCATAGATGCTTCCTACCAAGTTTCGGTTCATTTGGCCATGTGGTTTCAGAGGAGAAGATTTTTAGAAATAGACCAATCAGAAACAAGAATTGCCTGTGGTGGCCATGTTTGTTAATGGAATTGGAATGAAATGAGTACTCTTTATAGAGGATCTTCCATAGATGCTTCCTACCAAGTTTCGGTTCATTTGGCCAAGCGGTTTCAGAGGAGAAGAATTTAAAAAATCAGCCAATCAGAAACAAGAATCACCTGTGGTGGCCATGTTTGTTAATGGATCGGGACGGAATGGGCAATCTTTATAAGAGGACCTTCCATAGGTGCTGAGTTCTACTAAGTTTCGGATCATTTGGCTAAGCGGTTACAGAAGAGAAGAATTTTTTAAATCAGCCAATAAGAAACAAGAGTTGCCTGTGGCGGCCATGTTTGTTAACGGATCGGGACGAAATGAGCAATCTTTATAGAGGGCCTTCCATAGATGCTTCCGACCAAGTTTCAGTTCATTTGGCTGAGGGGTTTTAGAGACATATTTATCTGTAATTCAATTCATAGTATCTATATTTAAATTAAGAGTTATCTCCCTTTCCACACAAAAAATATTTTTTAGAAAGCATACAATCATAAACATGAATTGCCTGTGGCGGCCATGTTTGTTAATGGATCAGGATGAAATTAGCAATCTTTATAGAGAACCTTCCATAGATGCTTCCTAATAAGTTTCGGTTCATTTGGCCAAGCGGTTTCAGAGGAGAAGATTTTTAAAAATAGGCCAATCAGAAACAAGAATTGCCTGTGGTGGCCATGTTTATTAATGGATCGGGACAAAATGAGCAATCTTTATAGAGGACCTTCCATAGATGCTTCCTACAAATTTTCAGTTCATATGGCTGAGGGGTTTCAGAGGAGAAGATTAAAATGTGAAAAGTTAATGGACGACAGACGACGGACGACAAGTGATGACAAAAGCTCACTTTGCCTTTGGCAAGGTGAGGTAATAAAAAAAAGTCAAAAAAGAGGAGCGACATAAATAATGAGTGAGTGATTGTGATTTTTTTCTTACTGTATCGTGTTGAGAACCAGTTATTTTTATTAGTATGATGATAATAATTTTGCTTGGTTTCAACTAGAACAACATTTTGCTAGCTCAATAAAACCTTTGACATGTAGACATGTCACTCTTGTCACTCTAATCTAACACATTATTCTGACTAGATTTATGACAACCAGTGTTTCCTCTTTGCCCTTCATGACAACCAGTGTTTCCTCTTTGTTCTTCATGACAACCAGTGTTTCCTCTTTGTTCTTCATGACAACCAGTATTTTCTCTTTGTCCTTCATGACAACCAGTGTTTCCTCTTTGTCCTTCATGACAACCAGTGTTTCCTCTTTGTCCTTCATGACAACCAGTGTTTCCTCTTTGTCCTTTATGACAACCAGTGTGTTCTCTTTGTCCTTCATGATAACCAGTGTTTCCTCTTTGTCCTTCATGACAACCAGTGTTTCCTCTTTGTCCTTCATGACAACCAGTGTTTCCTCTTTGTCCTTCATGACAACCAGTGTTTCCTCTTTGTTCTTTATGCTGCATGCTTAGCGAAGAAGCAGTAAACATCAAATTTATAGTCTTTAGTTTCAAGTGATCAAGGAGCTGTCAACTACAATTTAAGTTGTCCCACGGTAACCATTCTGTGTACAGATGGATGACAACAACAACAACAACAACGCCATATCATAATATGACAACATATTGTTTGCAGTCGTATAAAAAAAATCATGAAAGATGTAGCTTGAAGGTGAACGAAAATCAAGATTTTATTCTACATCACTGATGGTGGTTCTTCCTCTCAGTCAATTTGAGGTTTTCACAATGATATACATGAATTATAACTCATTATACCCCAAAATGAGTTTAAAATTGCTCCTTATCTGCTGAGTAAACAACTATAACACTCTCATCATGATATAGTAATTTCACATAATAAAGTCAACTTATAAAACAGAAGTCTGATAATTTGACTCTTTATTCCAACAGTGAGACAATAATATTGAATATCTTACTAGTGATAAAATCTTTTTTGACAATTCAAGCAGCATGTTAGTGGCTATTCTTAAAGTGCTAGTGTTTAATACACACACACGACATCTACCCAGATTATTATTTAAAGTGTTAGTGTTTAATACACACACACACATGATATCTACCAAGACTAATATTTAAAGTGCTAGTGAATACTAGTGTTTAATACACACACATACACAAAATCTACCAAGATTAATATTTAAAGTGTTAGTGTTTAATACACACACACACACACACGACATCTACCCAGATTAATATTTAAAGTGTTATGTGTTTAATACACACACACACACACGACATCTACCAAGATTAATATTTAAAGTGCTAGTGCTTAATACACACACACACACACGATTTCTATCCAGATTAATATTTAAAGTGTTAGTGTTTAATACACACACACACACACACACACAAAATCTACCAAGATTAATATTTAAAGTGCTGGTGTTTAATACACACACACATACACACGACATCTACCAAGATTAATATTTAAAGTGCTAGTGTTTAATATACACACACACGACATCTACCAAGATTAATATTTAAAGTGTTAGTGTTTAATACAAACACACACACGACATCTACCAAGATTAATATTTAAAGTGCTAGTGCTTAATACACACACACACACAAAATCTACCAAGATTAATATTCAAAGTGCTGGTGTTTAATACACACACACATGACATCTACCAAGATTAATATTTAAAGTGTTAGTGTTTAATACACACACACATGACATCTACCCAGATTAATATTTAAAGTGCTAGTGTTTAATACACACACACACGACATCTACCAAGATTAATATTTAAAGTGCTAGTGTTTAATACACACACACGACATCTACCAAGATTAATATTTAAAGTGTTAGTGTTTAATACACACACACACACGACATCTACCAAGATTAATATTTAAAGTGTTAGTGTTTAATACAAACACACACACGACATCTACCAAGATTAATATTTAAAGTGCTGGTGCTTAATACACACACACACACACACGATTTCTACACAGATTAATATTTAAAGTGTTAGTGTTTAATACACACACACACGACATCTACCAAGATTAATATTTAAAGTGTTAGTGTTTAATACAAACACACACACGACATCTACCAAGATTAATATTCAAAGTGCTGGTGTTTAATACACACACACATGACATCTACCAAGATTAATATTTAAAGTGTTAGTGTTTAATACACACACACATGACATCTACCCAGATTAATATTTAAAGTGCTAGTGTTTAATACACACACACACGACATCTACCCAGATTAATATTTAAAGTGTTAGTGTTTAATACAAACACACACACACGATATCTACCAAGATTAATATTTAAAGTGCTAGTGTTTAATACACACACACACGACATCTACCAAGATTAATATTTAAAGTGTTAGTGTTTAATACACACACACACGACATCTACCAAGATTAATATTTAAAGTGTTAGTGTTTAATACAAACACACACACGACATCTACCAAGATTAATATTTAAAGTGCTAGTGCTTAATACACACACACACACACACGATTTCTACACAGATTAATATTTAAAGTGCTAGTGTTTAATACACACACACACGACATCTACCAAGATTAATATTTAAAGTGTTAGTGTTTAATACACACACACACGACATCTACCAAGATTAATATTTAAAGTGTTAGTGTTTAATACACACACACACGATATCTACCCAGATTAATATTTAAAGTGTTAGTGTTTAATACACACACACACAAAATCTACCAAGATTAATATTTAAAGTGCTAGTGTTTAATACACACACACACGACATCTAACAAGATTAATATTTAAAGTGCTGGTGTTTAATACACATACACACACACGACATCTACCAAGATTAATATTTAAAGTGCTGGTGTTTAATACACACACACACAAAATCTACCAAGATTAATATTTAAAGTGCTAGTGTTTAATACACACACACACACATGACATCTACCCAGATTAATATTTAAAGTGCTAGTGTTTAATACACACATACATGACATCTACCAAGATTAATATTTAAAGTGTTAGTGTTTAATACACACACACACACACACACACACACACACGACATCTAACAAGATTAATATTTAAAGTGCTGGTGTTTAATACACACACACACAAAATCTACCAAGATTAATATTTAAAGTGCTAGTGAATACTAGTGTTTAATACACACACACACACACACATATATACACACGACATCTACCAAGATTAATATTTAAAGTGTTAGTGTTTAATACAAACACACACACGACATCTACCCAGATTAATATTTAAAGTGCTAGTGCTTAATACACACACGATTTCTACCCAGATTAATATTTAAAGTGTTAGTGTTTAATACACACACACACACACAAAATCTACCAAGATTAATATTTAAAGTGCTGGTGTTTAATACACACACACACACACGACATCTACCAAGATTAATATTTAAAGTGTTAGTGTTTAATACACACACACACACAAAATCTACCAAGATTAATATTTAAAGTGCTGGTGTTTAATACACACACACACACACACGACATCTACCAAGTTTAATATTTAAAGTGCTAGTGTTTAATACACACACACACAACATCTACCCAGATTAATATTTAAAGTGCTAGTGTTTAATACACACACACATGACATCTACCAAGATTAATATTTAAAGTGTTAGTGTTTAATACACACACACACGATATCTACCCAGATTAATATTTAAAGTGTTAGTGTTTAATACACACACACACGACATCTACCAAGATTAATATTTAAAGTGCTAGTGTTTAATACACACACACACGACATCTACCCAGATTAATATTTAAAGTGTTAGTGTTTAATACACACACACACGATATCTAGCAAGATTAATATTTAAAGTGTTAGTGTTTAATACACACACACACGACATCTACCAAGATTAATATTTAAAGTGTTAGTGTTTATTATAAACACACACACGACATCTACCAAGATTAATATTTAAAGTGCTAGTGCTTAATACACACACACACACACACACACGACATCTACCCAGATTAATATTTAAAGTGTTAGTGTTTAATACACACACACACAAAATCTACCAAGATTAATATTTAAAGTGTTAGTGTTTAATACACACACACACACACACACACACACGACATCTACCCAGATTAATATTTAAAGTGTTAGTGTTTAATACACACACACACACAAAATCTACCAAGATTAATATTTAAAGTGCTGGTGTTTAATACACACACACACACACGACATCTAACAAGATTAATATTTAAAGTGCTGGTGTTTAATACACACACACACACACGACATCTACCAAGATTAATATTTAAAGTGCTGGTGTTTAATACACACACACACAAAATCTATCAAGATTAATATTTAAAGTGTTAGTGTTTAATACACACACACACGACATCTACCCAGATTAATATTTAAAGTGTTAGTGTTTAATACACACACACACGACATCTACCCAGATTAATATTTAAAGTGTTAGTGTTTAATACACACACACGATATCTACCAAGATTAATATTTAAAGTGTTAGTGTTTAATACACACACACACGACATCTACCAAGATTAATATTTAAAGTGTTAGTGTTTATTACAAACACACACACGACATCTACCAAGATTAATATTTAAAGTGCTAGTGCTTAATACACACACACACACACACACACGACATCTACCCAGATTAATATTTAAAGTGTTAGTGTTTAATACACACACACACGACATCTACCCAGATTAATATTTAAAGTGCTAGTGTTTAATACACACACACACGACATCTAACAAGATTAATATTTAAAGTGCTAGTGTTTAATACACACACACACACACACACACGACATCTACCCAGATTAATATTTAAAGTGCTAGTGTTTAATACACACATACATGACATCTACCAAGATTAATATTTAAAGTGTTAGTGTTTAATACACACACACACACGACATCT
This sequence comes from Bathymodiolus septemdierum, assembly GCA_963383655.1. Taxonomy (NCBI): domain Eukaryota; kingdom Metazoa; phylum Mollusca; class Bivalvia; order Mytilida; family Modiolidae; genus Bathymodiolus; species Bathymodiolus septemdierum. The sequence continues at coordinate 790,933 of OY726519.1, forward strand.
AACAAGATTAATATTTAAAGTGTTAGTGTTTAATACACACACACACGACATCTAACAAGATTAATATTTAAAGTGTTAGTGTTTAATACACACACACACGATATCTACCCAGATTAATATTTAAAGTGCTAGTGTTTAATACACACATACATGACATCTACCAAGATTAATATTTAAAGTGTTAGTGTTTAATACACACACATACGACATCTAACAAGATTAATATTTAAAGTGCTGGTGTTTAATACACACACACACACACACACGACATCTACCAAGATTAATATTTAAAGTGCTGGTGTTTAATACACACACACGACATCTACCAAGATTAATATTTAAAGTGTTAGTGTTTAATACACACACACATGACATCTACCAAGATTAATATTTAAAGTGTTAGTGTTTAATACACACACACATACACGACATCTACCAAGATTAATATTTAAAGTGCTGGTGTTTAATACACACACACACACACACACGATTTCTACCCAGATTAATATTTAAAGTGCTGGTGTTTAATACACACACACACATACACAACATCTACCAAGATTAATATTTAAAGTGCTGGTGTTTAATACACACACACACACACACGACATCTACCAAGATTAATATTTAAAGTGTTAGTGTTTAATACACACACACATGACATCTACCAAGATTAATATTTAAAGTGTTAGTGTTTAATACACACACACATACACGACATCTACCAAGATTAATATTTAAAGTGCTGGTGTTTAATACACACACACACACACACACGATTTCTACCCAGATTAATATTTAAAGTGCTGGTGTTTAATACACACACACACATACACAACATCTACCCAGATTAATATTTAAAGTGCTGGTGTTTAATACACACACACACACACACAACATCTACCCAGATTAATATTTAAAGTGCTGGTGTTTAATACACACACACACACACACACGACATCTACCCAGATTAATATTTAAAGTGCTAGTGTTTAATACACACATAAGATCTACCAAGATTAATACGAGTAGAAAGGGTGAGTGTACAATTAGCATTGGGAATAGGCTAAAAAAAAAAAAAAATTATCGGATGCCTGTCACCGATTCAATTTTCAACTATAATGGGAATGTGTTGTTTGTTAAAGAAATTAACTGAAAATATTTTTGTTAGGTACAAATGTAGTTGATGACTTAGCTTTCAGTGTTAAATCACTCATAATTGTAGTTTATTATTATAAAACATGTGTTAGCCTCCATAACCTTGATGAGTCTATGTCAGTTTTAAGTGTTGAAAGGGATAATTTACTGTCTCTTACAAATGTTTGTAAGACATACATTCAAAATACAAAACAGATTTGGACAAACTGTATTTCTACAAAAGTGTGAGATGATCGATTTTGAAATATTATAATTGACTGTCGTTGAAATTCAAATAATCAACCAATTTTTCTATGATAATCGATGATCGGAACACAACTATGCACAATACATCAATGCATGCTATGTACAAAGACGGTACTGGGTAAGTGAGTGAGTACTTATTGTGTAACACTTAAACAGCAGTCAGCTATTTCATGGTGAGTAATTATTGTGTAACACTTTTCATGGTGAGAACAAGTAATATTTTCATGAGATGATGATGTCCGCTTTGTGCTAGACCAACATGCCGAGTTGAATTTTTATAGTGCTAGTTCACTGAAACAACAGTTCATGGGCAGACATGTCGCTAACTAAGACACATTATTCTGAGCCAACCAGTCTCTTACTTCTTAGTGATGACGCTCTGTGGAGAAGCAACAAATACCACTTTTATAGTTTTGGTTTGATTCTGAAGCCTACCAAACGAGACAAGAACAGTAACCATGACACCACCGATACTGGAACTGGTATTTACCTGATCAGTAAGGAGTCGACCAGAGTTTGAGCGAGGTCTCAGCATCTGTATACTGGTACTAGGAGATGATTCAGAATCTGACGATGCCTTTAACCTCTCTTCAGATTTGTTTATTTTCATCTTGTTGTCTGGTTTATCAGAATTTACAGCATTCTTATCTACATCCTGAAATGTTAAATTATTTTTATTAACACATAGATACACCTAGTTACATCATTCTTTGTCTTTTGATACAATATAAGCTTTCTGCCAATCATATATATTTCAAAACTATTTACCACACAAGCAAATTTAACAAAACTATCATATATCACAAAGCTTTAACACTGGATGCTCCCTCGTTGTATAGCCTCATCTCTACCCCTTTCATTAATATCACCAGAATTAAGTAGATCAAATTCAAATTTCTTTCATTCAAATGGATCAACAATGAGAGTACCATTATTATTCCATATGTCATAGTTAGGGTTGATCTATTATTAACAGGTCATCATGATCATATGATTAGGGTTGATCTATTATTAACGGGTCATCATGATCATATGATTAGGGTTGATCTATTATTAACGGGTCATCATGATCATATGATTAGGGTTGATCTATTATTAACAGGTCATCATGATCATATGATTGGGGTTGATCTATTATTAATGGGTCATCATGATCATATGATTAGGGTTGATCTATTATTAACAGGTCATCATGATCATATGATTAGGGTTGATCTATTATTAATGGGTCATCATGATCATATGATTAGGGTTGATCTATTATTAACGGTCATCATGAACATATGATTAGGGTTGATCTATTATTAACAGGTCATCATGATCATATGATAGTTAGATCTATTATTAACAGGTCATCATGATCATATGATTAGGGTTGATCTATTATTAACAGGTCATCATGATCATATGATTAGGGTTGATCTATTATTAATGGGTCATCATGATCATATGATTAGGGTTGATCTATTATTAATGGGTCATCATGATCATATGATTAGGTTTGATCCATTATTAACAGGTCATCACGATCATATGATAGTTAGATCTATTATTAATGGGTCATCATGATCATATGATTAGGGTTGATCTATTATTAACAGGTCATTATGATCATATGATAGTTAGATCTATTATTAACAGGTCATCATGATCATATGATTAGGGTTGATCTATTATTAATGGGTCATCATGATCATATGATTAGGATTGATCTATTATTAACAGGTCATCATGATCATATGATTAGGGTTGATCTATTATTAACAGGTCATCATGATCATATGATTAGGGTTGATCTATTATTAACAGGTCATCATGATCATATGATTAGGGTTGATCTATTATTAATGGGTCATGATGATCATATGATAGTTATGTTATTTTCCCTGTAATAGTTAGGATCTATTATTAACGTGTCATGATGATCATATGATAGTTATGTTATTTTCCCTGTAATAATTAGGATCTATTATTAACGTGTCATGATGATCATATGATAGTTATGTTATTTTCCCTGTAATAGTTAGGATCTATTATTAACGTGTCATCATGATCATATGATAGTTAGATCTATTATTAACGGGTCATCATGATCATATGATTAGGGTTGATCTATTATTAACAGGTCATCATGATCATATGATTAGGGTTGATCTATTATTAATGGGTCATGATGATCATATGATAGTTATGTTATTTTCCCTGTAATAGTTAGGATCTATTATTAACGTGTCATGATGATCATATGATAGTTATGTTATTTTCCCTGTAATAATTAGGATCTATTATTAACGTGTCATGATGATCATATGATAGTTATGTTATTTTCCCTGTAATAGTTAGGATCTATTATTAACGTGTCATCATGATCATATGATAGTTAGATCTATTATTAACAAGTCATCATGATCATATGATTAGGGTTGATCTATTATTAACAGGTCATCATGATCATATGATAGTTAGATCTATTATTAACGGGTCATCATGATCATATGATTAGGGTTGATCTATTATTAACGGGTCATCATGATCATATGATAGTTAGATCTATTATTAACGGGTCATCATGATCATATGATAGTTAGATTTACATTATCATCACTAATGTCATCAGTTTATAATAATGGTGAGGTATACTCAATACATTTTGTAAAGCTCATGGTGAGGTGTACTCAATACATTTTGTAAAGCTCATGGTGAGGTATACTCAATACATTTTGTAAAGCTCATGGTGAGGTATACTCAATATATTTTGTAAAGCTCATGGTGAGGTATACTCAATACATTTTGTAAAGCTCATGGTGAGGTGTACTCAATACATTTTGTAAAAATTTGTCAGTGAATTGCGGCAGGTCAGTTGTTTTCACCAGGTACTCTGGTTTCCTCACCAATAAAACTGACAGCCACGATATAACTGAAATATTGTTACCCTAAAAGTGGAATTAACACCCTAACCCTACACCTCCAATATATTATTAATTTAGAGGCTGAGTGGGCTGAACCTATGTCACTCACCAATCATTTTGTTTTGAGGAAACTTTATACAGAATCTTCCATAGGTGTTTCCTACCAAATTTCAATTAATTTGGCCAAATGGTTTTAGAGAAGATTTTTTTTTAATTGGCCAATAACAAACAAGAACTGCCTATGGAGGCATATTAGTTGTTACAACTTGTATGATCGGCAGGAAAGTTTGTACATGATCTCCCAAAACATCATTCCTACAAAGAAACAATTCATTGTGCCTCCTAGTTTCAGAGGAGATTTTTTTAAATTTCAGCTAATAAGAAACAAGAGTTGCTCGTGGAGACCATGTTTTTTTGTCCAATCGGGATGAAATAAGGAAATCTAGCTTATAGAGGACCTTCCATAAATTTTCCTGTATTTGGCCAAGTGGTTTCGGAGAAGATGATTTTTAGAACTGCCTGTGGAGGCAATTTTTGTAACGTATCAGGACGAAATTAGCAACCTTCCATAGATGCTTCCTACCAAGTTCAGGCCTCTACATTAACATATTTTTCAACTTGTCCCTTCGGACAACTAACTAAAAAAAGTACTTGTCCGACTCAATCTTTCAGTTGTCCGAAAAAATTAATAAAAATTACAAAAACTAGAGAATAATTATCCAGAGCTCCCACTACTTTCAAATTAGAGGGATAAGTGACTTCTCTTTCAGAGCTCACAGGGAGAAGTGGGGAGACTTCTGGGAGAAGTCAATTGCGATTAATCGAAACATTGTTTCACGACTCCTTTGACGTTACCCTGCCCAAATTTAGTAAATAGTTAAAGCTGCCTGAACTGATTTGTTCTGGATTTTTTTTTTATTCATAACTACCTTAAGGACATATATTCAATGTCACATTTTTATTTCTGTCTACCTTGATTGGAGTCTTGCATACCAGTGATATGTACCCTCCTCCTTTTTTCCTTTTGAAATATTACTGTGTTGTGATCCAATACCACACAAATTGTAATAACTCATATTTGTGTTATATAAATCCTTGTTTCTGGTAAAAAAAAATATACCTAGATACTGTATATACCAGTATCTAGGTATATTTTTTTTACCAGAAACAAGTGCCTGTGATATAAATAAAGCAAAGTATTTTATTTAAATTCACATAGAAATAACAATTTTAGTGGATCTTTTCAACCAGATCAGGAAAAAGTTTGTAATATTTGTCCATTTCAAAGGTTTCAATATTTCCCAAAAGCCTAAATCAAGTCCGCTATTGCACAAAAGACAAGTTTAAATTTGGCGCCAAATTGATATCCTATAATTTTTACGTGTTCGTTCCGGATTGATTCTTGTTCTTATATTTCAAATATTTATATTTCCGTTCATTAAAGCGTTTCTGAGATTGCGACTTTAAGTTTGTCAATGTCCTTGAACTTCATCAAAGCATGATAAATGATATCAATAAAAGAGTTTTGAACTGGCGTTTCACTTTAGTTTTAATCAAAATAAATTATGGACAAATTGGAAATCAAACAGGACTCTTTTATACAACAAACCCAGTATTTTATACCAGTAGAAATACATTTGTCCGTTGTACCGGCACGTTTGGGAATCTGATTTTTTCACTTGTCCCGTCGGACAACCGTAATACAAGATCTACTTGTCCGACGTCAGTTTTCACTGGTACCGGACAATCGGACAAACGTTAATGTCGAGGCCTGAAGTTTCAGTTCATTTGGCCAATCAGTTTCAGAGAAGAAACAAGATTTGGCAATGGTGGCCATGTTTGTTAACTGATCAGGATGAAATTATCAATCTTTATAGAGGACCTTCCATAGAAGCTTCATACCAAGTTTAGGTTCATTTGGCTAGACAGTAGTAGAAGAGATTTTGCTTTAGAAATTGATCAACCAGAAACTAGATTTACCTATGGCAGCCATGTTTGTAAACGGATCGGGAGGAAATTATCAATCTTTATAGAGGATCTTCCATAGATGTTTCATTCTAAGTTTCGGTTCATTTGGCTAGCAAGAATATTTAAGAAATTGACCAATCAGAAACAAGAATTGCCTATGGCGGCCATGTTATTTAAATAATACAAACCTCAGTTCTAATGTGACGACCTCCACCTAAGGCACTTTGAAGATCTAAAGAGAAGATTAAATCTCTAGTTAATTTGTCAACAGTTGAGGTAGGAGTTGGTAGAGTAAGAGAGGTTCGATTGCTCCATTCTGATGGACTATCTGAAGACAGCTGTAAAAGGCAGATCATTCATGTAATAGTCATTATACATATATATAATCTAGATGTTCAATATCATACCAATAGTTCATGGCACTCAGGGCCATATAGCAGTTTATGGACGGATCAGTCACCCCCAAAAATATTATATGGATCTCATCTCTGCTTTGGTACATATAATACTTTGGGGTGACAGACCGGTCCATAAATTGTGATTTGGCCCAAAGTACCATGAACTATTTGTTATATTATACACAACCGACCAAAAATACTTCAATCAGAACACAATTGGATGCATTATATGGACATTCTTAAATCATATACTAAAACAATCCTTAAAATTATAGAACAACTGGAAATCTAAGTATCACCATTGAAGTTTAATTTCAAGCAGACACATCCTTTAAGGACTAAACAAAGAACCAAAATACACCATACATGTAGACTCAGAAACACCATACATGGAGACTCAGAAACAACATACATGTAGACTCAGAAACAACAAGCTTAAGAGCACATTTAATGGTTTCATTCTTTGTTCAATGTAATATCTGTCAATATGCTATATTGGACCGGGCCCAGACAAATATACTATATATTGGACCAGCTTGCTTACAAAGACAAATAGTGTAAATAAAAACATAAAGTATAATAATTTGACTTAATGTTTAACTTTTTTAATTAAACAATACTAAACAATACCACATTATTATCAGTTAATGGTAGTGGCAAAAATATTCTTTAAATATTTGTTATTTATGCAAATGACATTATTGTAAAAATCAGTTTCAACTGAGAAATCAAACACTGAATACTAAAAAAACCTTTGTGATTATTAAAATCTTAAATATTATTTTATAAATCAGCTTCAACTGAGAAATCAAAAGCTGAATAATTAAAAAAAATGCCTTGGCCCTTTGTCATGTCGTATATATTTTAAATATTAACTGCATTCGTGGATTTTTTGAGCATGGTTTTATCTATTCTAAATCATAAGAGTATAGTATATATATATACAGGTTGTACAAACAAACTTTATATGTATGGTATAATATCATTAATTTGTTGTATGGTATAATATCATTAATTTGTTGTATGGTATAATATCATTAATTTGTTGTATGGTATAATATCATTAATTTGTTGTATGATATAATATCATTAATTTGTTGTATGGTATAATATCATTATTCTGTTGTATGGTATAATATCATTAATTTGTTGTATGGTATAATATCATTAATTTGTTGTATGGTATAATATCATTAATTTGTTGTATGGTATAATATCATTATTCTGTTGTATGGTATAATATCATTAATTTGTTGTATGGTATAATATCATTAATTTGTTGTATGGTATAATATCATTAATTTGTTGTATGGTATAATATCATTAATTTGTTGTATGGTATAATATCATTAATTTGTTGTATGATATAATATCATTAATTTGTTGTATGGTATAATATCATTATTCTGTTGTATGGTATAATATCATTAATTTGTTGTATGGTATAATATCATTAATTTGTTGTATGGTATAATATCATTAATTTGTTGTATGGTATAATATCATTATTCTGTTGTATTGTATAATATCATTAATTTGTTGTATGGTATAATATCATTAATTTGTTGTATGGTATAATATCATTAATTTGTTGTATGGTATAATATCATTAATTTGTTGTATGATATAATATCATTAATTTGTTGTATGGTATAATATCATTATTCTGTTGTATGGTATAATATCATTAATTTGTTGTATGGTATAATATCATTAATTTGTTGTATGGTATAATATCATTATTCTGTTGTATTGTATAATATCATTAATTTGTTGTATGGTATAATATCATTAATTTGTTGTATGGTATAATATCATTAATTTGTTGTATGGTATAATATCATTAATTTGTTGTATGGTATAATATCATTAATTTGTTGTATGATATAATATCATTAATTTGTTGTATGGTATAATATCATTAATTTGTTGTATGGTATAATATCATTATTCTGTTGTATGGTATAATATCATTAATTTGTTGTATGGTATAATATCATTAATTTGTTGTATGGTATAATATCATTAATTTGTTGTATGGTATAATATCATTTTTCTGTTGTATTGTATAATATCATTAATTTGTTGTATGGTATAATATCATTAATTTGTTGTATGGTATAATATCATTAATTTGTTGTATGGTATAATATCATTAATTTGTTGTATGGTATAATATCATTATTCTGTTGTATGGTATAATATCATTAATTTGTTGTATGGTATAATATCATTAATTTGTTGTATGGTATAATATCATTAATTTGTTGTATGGTATAATATCATTATTCTGTTGTATTGTATAATATCATTAATTTGTTGTATGGTACAATATCATTAATTTGTTGTATGGTATAATATCATTAATTTGTTGTATGGTATTTTATCACCGGTTTGAAAATTATAACAACTTTTGATTGGTTAAAACCGCAGGTATAAAAAACCCATATTCCCGGGTGATGCTAGGCCATATTACTGGGTGTAACTAGCCACTTAATCAATAAAATGTTGCTATAATTTTCAAAACGGGGATAATATGACGTTAATGCTCGCGACGTTGCGCTCCAAAATCAAATTTAGTTAATTTTGGCAATATATTAAATATAAAGCTGTTACTTTGATCAACTGTAGGGTACCTACACCGGGTAAAAAACACTCGAAACTTTCATATTTTTTACTTATTCTTTCCAAAAACAAAGAAAATGTCACTTTTACGTGGACCGTCGGGGTCCAAAATGTCTTATTTTTTACTATAACCGGGGATAAATTCGTTATCTACATTCATATCCATAGATATGAATATTTTAACACCCTTCAGTAGCCTGTACACCCTTCGGCTGTGCCTCAGGATGTACTTGGCTACTTCAGGGTGTTAAAATCTCCATATCTATGGATAGGAACGTAAATAACTTATAATATCATTAATTTGCTGTATGGTTTAATATCATTAATTTGTTGTATGGTATAATATCATTAATTTGTTGTATGGTATAATATCATTAATTTGTTGTATGGTATAATATCATTAATTTGTTGTATGGTATAATATCATTAATTTGTTGTATGGTATAATATCATTAATTTGTTGTATGGTATAATATCATTAATCTGTTGTATGGTATATTATTATATGACTTCAGACAATGTCTTTTCTGATTGGCTGATGTTCTTAGTAACGTTCTTTGACAAAACGTTATAATCACCTCACGCGATGTAACGCGCAGTGAATAAAACATCGTGATAAAAGCTTATTTTATGGGTAAAAGCAACATATAAAATGTGTCATATAATAAAACAATTAATGACTTTCAATTCAATGGATACCAGGATTTATTAACCCAAGAATAATATATTTACCTCGGCCATCTGGGTTAATAAATCCTTTTATCTAACATTATATACGTTTTCCTTTGAAATTAACGAAAGTTGCCTGTCTGATACAAGATGTTGTATCACCCCACTGTGGTGATAAAAGAATGGCGCGACGTTGCACGAGACGTTCTCTGTCGACTACTTTGACATGACATCATACCATTGGAATGTGAGACAAAACACAGTAACCTGACGTTGGTGAATGAATGGAAAAAATAACGTGACGTCATACACAAAATGTAGTCTCCCTCAGAGTATTGCACACATTTTAATTCAACTCTTGCTATTTGTTTAAAATTTGTTTTTATTGAAATATTAGATAAATTTATTACATTACATAGTGTGGTGGTACAAGACTTTGTATCAGGTCTTGTCTGTTGCGTGAACTAACCGCATCACAGCTCGTAGTGATACTGGTTCACACAACAGACTCGACCTGATACAAAGTCTTGTACCACCACACTATGTATGTAATGGGTATGTATCCACCTCATTAAAAGTCATTAATTGTATAATATCATTAATCTGTTGCATTGTATAATATTATTAATTTGTTGTATGGTATAATATTATTAATCTGATATCATTCTTAAAATTTGATTGGTAGATACCAAATCACATGATATACATGTACTATATAAACAAAGGTTGCACTGTCAACGATTTTTGTAATATAGAAAATAGCAGATTGCATGGTGTTACTAAAAATAAACATAAATTTTTCCCAAATCATGACCACGTTGTTAAATCAGACCAATGAGATCCGACATATAGTAATACGCATGCAATATACAAAAAAAAGTCAAAATTTTCAAATTTGTTTTCCAAAATTTCAAAAATTTTCATAAAATTTCAAAAATTATACCGTATTTAGGGTTGCATAATGCGCACCCCCTCTTGGCCTTGAAAATCTCCAGAAAAAAACTAGTTCGTGTCTATAATGTGCATGGACTTTTGAAAAAAATTGTCGTCGGAAATGTAAGAATTAAATATCAATCGTATATATTTTTCAGTCCTTTGAGCATGTTTCATTTGCTGGGAGAATTTAAGAACCATTTATCTCTTTTCATCTTCAATAAAGTTGCAAAATATTAAATGTGTTGGGTTTTATTGGCGTTTTCATATGATGTTTTTATTATCCGGATGTTGTGTAATGGATTCGAAATCTAGTACAGCATCGGTAAATACAAGTTTAAATTCCGGATCTGAACATAAATTAACGCAGTTGATAGTTGAAGAAGACAGAAAATAATGATATAGAATAAAGAAAGGCAAACAATTGTCACTTATTATGACATTGTTGAACATTGCTAAGCTTGTGAGGAGTTGTTGAAAATACGGTTGTTACATACATCAAAGAGTGCCGACAATCCGTTATTTTTTTGTATTTTTAAAGTTGACCAAATAATTAATGATCATGAATGAACTACAAACAATGCCTTATTATTTAGTGATGAAATAGCATCCAAACCATGCAATCATAACAGATTGTTATATGTTGTAATTTTGTGTTAATCGGATTTAACTTCACCTGGGAGCAATCAAACTATTAGACTTGACATAAAAATTGACAAATACATTTTATTATTTCTTTTCTTTTTATTTCAATCACTATCAGTCTTGTGTAAACACAGTCTGACAGTCTAATTATACATTAAGTAATTATGACACATTTACACTTGCAAACATTAACTTATCGGCAAGATTATTGATTATTTTACACATGGCTAGATATAGTCAGACGTTTATATTTAGTTTATTTTCGTATCTATCAAAGGTAAATATTTACAAGTACAATATATTTAGTTTATTTTCGTATCTATCAAAGGTAAATATTTACAAGTACAAAACAAAACTGCACTAGACAGTTTTAATTCTTCAATAATTAAAACATAGTAGATGCAATTAATTATTTTGTGGAATAGTGTCCAAACAATTTAAGAAATATTTAACTTTGCATGTTGACAATAGTTAACGAAAAAACATGGCGGACATGTGATTTCCCGGTCTGGGAAAGAGTGAGACACATTGTTCCTGTTTATAATGCGCACCCCTCCTACAAAATAAAGAATCTGGGCAAAATCCTGCGCATTATGCAACCCTAAATACGGTAAAATTTTAATTTTTTTTTTCAAAATTTCAAAAATTTCAAAATATTAAATACACAATTTTCATAAAATTTCGTAAAGTTTCAAAATGATAAAATTTTCAAAAAGATTAAAAAATTTCAAAGTTTTCATAAAATTTCAAAATTTTAATATTTAAATAATAATATTGAAAAATGCTGGTTTGCTGACACATGGTCACATGATTTTTCCTTATATTAACAACTTAACATCATAAAACATGTCACACATAAACATAAACCTGGACAGTACAATAGCAGGGTTAATGAATGTTTTTAATCAGCTGACTATTAGCTATTATTACTCTTCATGTAAGAAACTTTCATTATAATTGACATGATATTATCGAAACATAATTTTACAAAGAATAAATAGCATTGTTGCATAGTTGGAGTCATTACTATGCTGATGGGCAGAGCTTAGAACAATGTTACGTCATTTAAATAGGTGGTCTAAACGGGATCACCTGAGCACTTTTAACAGTGTACAATTTACAATGTATTATACGTTTTTCTTTAACGTTGATGCTGTCGTCTGTCAAAACAATGGCCAGTTCCAGGTTTGGAAATTAAATATTTGACAGTTCATTGTTATTGTTGAAATTAAATATTTCTTGAATTTAAATGAATATTATTTGCCAATCTTTATACTATCAATACATTTACAATAATATTGTGTTGTCCATGTTATATGCCGAAATATGTCCCAAGGTTAGAAGGCATAATGCATGACCCCTGGATAACACAATATTATTGTATAAATATAAGAAGGAAGAATTTGTTGGTTAAAAAAACATTAAAAAATGTGCTTCCTGTAAAACATAAGTTATCCTGATATTTGCATAAAAGTGTAATGAAATCAGTGAACTGTGAAATCTAGGGTTAAACTACAGCAATCGTTTTTATAGTGTGAATCATACAAGAGCACATGTATTACTGGTGCAATATGTATATAATAGTCAACAGGGTCAAAGATAGTTTGTCAGAAAACAAAGAAGAGAAAAGTGCAGAATACCTTCTTTCTCTTCTGTTTATTGGTTGAAAAAAAAAAGAAATGTGATTGGCAATAACTCTACATGGATCTTAATACTAGTACTAATATTTACTGAAAGAGAGAGAGAGTTAATATCATGGTACCTGTTTATATACACCAACTAACTATTATAAATCACCCACTGTAATATATTGTACTAATTAGCAGGCACTATGTTTCTGTGTAAGATTCAAAATATGCCCACATTTATTTTTTCAGCATGTATATGAATCCTGTTTGTAATTTACTGTTTTAGCCAACAATGAAAAGTTCAAGATAAATATATGTTAAGGTATATCAATATTATTTGTCACAGTATTATCAGTTTTATTTGCCATGCTATATCAGTTTTATTTGACACAGTATATCAGTTTTATTTGTCACAGTATATTAGTTGTATTTGTCCCAGTATATCAGTTTTATTTGTGACAGTATATCAGTTTTATTTGTCATGCTATATCAGTTTTATTTGACACAGCATATCAGTTTTATTTGTCACAGTATATCAGTTGTATTTGTCCCAGTATATCAGTTTTATTTGTCACAGTATATCAGTTTTATTTGTCACAGTATATCAGTTTTATTTGTCCCAGTATATCAGTTTTATTTGCCACAGTATATCAGTTGTATTTGTCCCAGTATATCAGTTTTATTTGTCACAGTATATCAGTTTTATTTGTCACAGTATATCAGTTTTATTTGTTACAGTATAGCAGTTTTATTTGTCACGCTATATCAGTTTTATTTGACACAGTATGTCAGTTTTATTTGTCACAGTATATCAATATTATTTGTCACAGTATATCAGTTTTATTTGTCACGGTATATGAATATTATTTGTCACAGTATATCAGTTTTATTTGTCACGGTATATGAATATTATTTGTCACAGTATATCAGTTTTATTTGTCACGGTATATGAATATTATTTGTCACAGTATATCAGTTTTTTTGTCATGGTATATCAATATTATTTGTCAAGCTATATAAGTTTTATTTGTCATGGTATATCAATATTATTTGTCACAGTATATCAGTTTTGCTTGTCCCGGTGTCATATGGTATTTTGAACCCTATGGTAAATTGCCAGGGTCAATTTTCATCCATGGTATATTGAACCCCCTTATTGAAAACTGACCCCCCTGTATGGTAAATTGAACCCTCATGGTATTTTGACCCCCACCACCATTTCTCATCAAGAGATAGGCAGGGAGGTCAAAATATCATGTATAGGGGGGTCAATATTCCATGGGTAGGAGGGTCAAAATACCATGGATAGGGGGGTCGATATACCATCTGGGCATGGGTATGGGGGTCGATATACCATGGATAGGGGGGTCGGTATACCATGGGTAGGAGGGTCAAAATACCATTTATCAAATAATAAGGAATTTCGCTTTTTTTCTCATTGGCATTTTCCCAACTCTACCTCAGAGTTAGCTGTGGAACCGTAGTCCTTTATGGTCCTTTTTTTCTTCTTTTTTTTTGGGGGGGGGGGGGGGACCATAAAGCTACGGATTTCACCCTATCAAAAATTTGCGGAACTGTGAACAAGAATTCATCGCACCTTTCAACAGTAATTTTCACAGCAAAACGCTTTGTGAGAGTGGAGTCATGTGGATAACTCATTTCGTTACATATTTATCTATCGCTTTTCATATTTACTCACTTATTATTATTCATTTCTAGCTCATTATAATAAAAAATGCTTCGATATTAACTGATTCCCGCCATCTTGTCTTTGTGGTATTCTCGCTTTGAGGTCACATGACTTTTGAGAGATGACTCTAACAGCAAAACACGTGTTCGGTTTGTTTACATGAAAAACTTGAAAATGTTGAATGAGAGTTCACCTCAGTTGGAATAATTATAGAAGAAAATAACATTTCTGGTTAATATATGTAAAATATTTCCCTCTAGGTTGAATAAATATAAGATTAAAAATCGCTGTGCAAAACCTCCGGTAAAACGTAAATAAACCGAACACGTGTTTTGCTGTTAGAGTCATCTCTCAAAAGTCATGTGACCTCAAAGCGAGAATACCACAAAGACAAGATGGCGGGACTAAGTAGGTGAAATCAGTTAATATCGAAACATGTTTTATTATAATGAGCTAGAAATGAATAATAATAAGTAAGTAAACATGAAAAGCGATAGATAAATATGTAATGAAACGAGTTATCCACATGACTCTGCTCTCACAAAGCGTTTTGTTGTGAAAATTCTTGCAAATTTTTGATAGGGTGAAATCCGTCCGCCAATAAAAAAGTGCCATCAAGGGCTACGGTTCCGCAGCTACCTCAGAGTGAGTACACCTTGCGTGAGGTATATTCGGTCAAAAATGTCAAAATTTCAAAATTTTACAAAATTTCAAAAATTTTCAAAATTTTCAAAATTTTCATCAATCAGTAAATAACAAACTGGCTTTTGATCACGTTTTTGACACTATTACCCAGGATATATGAGGTTAGGTAAATAGGTGTTAAAATTGAAGTTGATGCATTATATTATAGTGTCATGATTGAATGCTAAATAAACATGTCATTTGCTAATTAACAAAAGGTTAATTTGAATAAACTTTATTAACTGACAAAAAAGTTTAAAGACATCTTTATTGATCAATTATATCTTTATATCTTCATTTACAATCTCATAATATTTATTTTGCTGTATTTTTTGTCCATGGTATATCAAACTGCCTACCCATGGTATTTTGAACCCCCTTATCCATGGTATATCGACCCCCTACCCATGGTATATCGACCCCTCTACCCATGGTATATCAACCCCCCCCTATCCGTGGTATATCGACTCCCCTACCCATGGTATTTTGACCCCCCTACCCATGGTATATCGACCCCCCTACCCATGGTATATCGAGCCCCCTACCCACGGTATTTTGACCCTCTACCCATGGTATATCGACCCCCCCTATCCATGGTATTTTGATCCCCCTAATCATGTTATATTGACCCCCCTACCCATGGTATATCGACTCCCCTACCCATGGTATATTGAACCCCCTACCCATGGTATATTGACCCCCATACCCATGGTATATCGACCCGCCTACCCATGGTATTTTGACACCCTACCCATGGTATATCGACCCCCCTATCCATGGTATTTTGACCCCCCTACCCATGGTATATCGACCCCCCTATCCATGGTATTTTGACCCCCCTACCCATGGTATATTGACTCCCCTACCCATGGTATATCGACCCCCCTACCCATGGTATATCGACCCCCCAACCCATGGTATTTTGACCCTCCTGCCCATGGAATATCGATCCCCCTACCTATGGTATATCAAACCCTCTCTTATGGTATTATGAACTCCTCTCTTTTGGTAGAAATGAGGGGAGGTTCAAAATACAATGACAAAAAATTGACCCCAGAGTCAAAATACCATATGGAAAATTGAACCCGGGGTCAAAATATCATATGAAAATTGAAAAAAACATGTGTACATTATGCTAACAATGTCAGCAACTGTTTTATCCTTCTTCCAAGTAATGTAGATATTTCTCTAGCAACCCTGCATGCAATACAATCTAATTATAACTCAATAAATAAGCAAACATTTGACCTGATGTACACTGAATCGTGTGTAACACACATGTATTTTAAAAGCTTGTGATGAATTACCACAGAAATTGTTCCATATAGATATATCTTTATTTAATTTTATTTAGAGATATGAAAATTATACCATATCAATCAATGCATGTTAATTGAGTTAAAAGCATTAAAATTTGATTGGATTAATTTTTTTCAAAAACAAACTTTTCTTATTTCTTCCTTGTTTCTCCATCTAAAAATTCCTACAAAAATCTGAAAAATATAGAAAAACCACCATAGTAATTATCTGAAAGACAGAAAAACCACCATAGTAATTATCTGAAAGACAGAAAAACCACCATAGTAATTATCTGAAAGACAGAAAAACCACCATAGTAATTATCTGAAAGACAGAAAAACCACCATAGTAATTATCTGAAAGACAGAAAAACCACCATAGTAATTATCTGAAAGACAGAAAAACCACCATAGTAATTATCTGAAAGACAGAAAAACCACCATAGTAATTATCTGAAAGACAGAAAAACCACCATAGTAATTATCTGAAAGACATAGAAAAACCACCATAGTAATTATCTGAAAGACAGAAAAACCACCATAGTAATTATCTGAAAGACAGAAAAACCACCATAGTAATTATCTGAAAGACAGAAAAACCACCATAGTAATTATCTGAAAGACAGAAAAACCACCATAGTAATTATCTGAAAGACAGAAAAACCACCATAGTAATTATCTGAAAGACATAGAAAAACCACCATAGTAATTATCTGAAAGACAGAAAAACCACCATAGTAATTATCTGAAAGACAGAAAAACCACCATAGTAATTATCTGAAAGACAGAAAAACCACCATAGTAATTATCTGAAAGACAGAAAAACCACCATAGTAATTAGTAAAGAATAGATCATTAACTGCTCATTGATACAATTGAAGACTCACTATACCAGGTGGCAACATTTTCATTCTGGGTTCAGTGAAATCACTCTACTTTTAAGCCTAAGGCAAGGTTTCAATATTTGGACATCAGCAGAAATCACACTTTTCTGAGTATATTTACACATATGTAAGCACCCTTATTACTGAAATTTTATCTACAGGGTTTGATATTCAATATCATATTCAAAGTTGTAGATGTCATCTTTTATAAGATCATTGAGCAACATGTTTGCTTTGTGAAAGCTAGGGGGACATGTGGTAACAGAGACACATTAACAAAACAGGAAGCTATCTGGAAGTCTCCCACATTTTCTCTCATTTCACCTTTAAGTCTTCTGAAAGAGAAGACAAGTTGCCATATTGTAACCAAGTATAATGAGCCCTGATTCATCAAAATCTAAACCAGAGGCTCTCAAGAGCCTGTATCGTTCACCTGGTAATAAAAAAAACCAATTGGTCCTATGTAAAAACTATGTCCTGCAGTGGTAGTCATCTTGGAATTACGATCAACATAAAAAACACAAAGTTTGTAAAGGACCTTCCAATGATTGATGCACAGTTTAGGTTCAATCAGTGCAATAGCTTCAGAGAAGAATATATTTCTGTATTTTCCCCATATGGTTCTGTGTTAATACTATGACCTGTGGTGGCAGCCATCTTGGATTTCCGATCGGCATAAAAAACACACACCTTGTAGAGGACCTTCCAATGATCATTCCTGGGCAGTTTGGTTTCAACTGTCCAAGTGGTTTCAGAGAAGAAGCGTTTTGAAACATTTTTCCCATCGGGTCCAATCTTAAACTAAGTCCTGCCGTAGCTGCCATTTTGAATTTCATATCGGAACAAAAAATGTAGTTTGTAGAGGACCATCCAATGAACATTCATGTACAGTTTGGCTTTAATAATATTTGTAGTTTCTGAGAAGAAGGCATTTGAACATTTTCCCATAGGGTCCAATGTTAATCTATGTATTGCGGTGGTGGCCATCTTGGATTTCCGATCGGCATAAAAAACAAAAAATTTGTAGAGGACCTTCCAATGATCATTCCTGGGCAGTTTGGTTTCAACTGTCCTAGTGGTTTCAGAGAAGAAGCGTTTTGAAACATTTCCCCCATAGGGTCCAATGTTAAACTAAGTCCTGCCGTAGCCGCCATTTTGAATTTCATATCGGAACAAAAAACGTAAAGTTTGTAGAGGTCCATCCAATGAACATTCATATACAGTTTGGCTTTAATCATATTTGTAGTTTCTGAGAAGAAGGCATTTGAACATTTTCCCATAGGGTCCAATGTTAATCTATGTCCTGTGGTGGTGGCCATCTTGGATTTCCGATCGGCATAAAAAACACACACCTTGTAGAGGATCTTCCAATGATCATTCCTGGACAGTTTGGTTTCAATTATCCAAGTGGTTTCAGAGAAGAAGCGCTTTGAAACATTTTTCCCATCGGCTCCAATGTTAAACTAAGTCCTGCCGTAGCCGCCATTTTGAATTTCATATCGGAACAAAAAACGTAAAGTTTGTAGAGGACCATCCAATGAACATTCATGCACAGGTTGGCTTTAATAATATTTGTAGTTTCTGAGAAGAAGGCATTTGAACATTTTCCCATAGGATCCAATGTTAATCTATGTCCTGCGGTGGGGGCCATCTTGGATTTCCGATCAGCATAAAAAACACACACCTTGCATAGAACCTTCCAATGATCATTCCTGGGCAGTTTGGTTTCAATTGTCCAAGTGGTTTCAGAGAAGAAGCGTTTTGAAACATTTTCCCCATCGGGTCCAATCTTAAACTAAGTCCTGCCGTAGCCGCCATTTTGAATTTCATATCGGAACAAAAAACGTAAAGTTTGTAGAAGACCATCCAATGAATATTCATGTACAGTTTGGCTTTAATCATATTTGTAGTTTCTGAGAAGAAGGCATTTGAACATTTTCCCATAGGGTCCAATGTTAATCTATGTCCTGCGGTGGTGGCCATCTTGGATTTCCGATCGGCATAAAAAACACACACCTTGTAGAGGATCTTCCAATGATCATTCCTGGGCAGTTTGGTTTCAATTATCCAAGTGGTTTCAGAGAAGAAGCGTTTTGAAACATTTTTCCCATAGGGTCCAATGTTAAACTAAGTCCTGCCGTAGCCGCCATTTTGAATTTCATATCGGAACAAAAAACGTATATTTTGTAGAGGACCATCCAACGAACATTCATGTACAGTTTGGCTTTAATCATATTTGTAGTTTCTGAGAAGAAGGCATTTGAACATTTTCCCATAGGGTCTAATGTTAATCTATGTATTGCGGTGGCGGCCATCTTGGATTTCCGATCGGCATATAAAACATAAAATTTGTAGAGAACCTTCCAATGATCATTCCTGGGCAGTTTGGTTTCAACTGTCCAAGTGGTTTCAGAGAAGAAGCGTTTTGAAACATTTCCCCCATAGGGTCCAATGTTAAACTAAGTCCTGTCGTAGCCGCCATTTTGAATTTCATATCGGAACAAAAAACGTAATGTTTGTAGAGGACCATCCAATGAACATTCATGTACAATTTGGCTTTAATCATATTTGTAGTTTCTGAGAAGAAGGCATTTGAACATTTTCCCATAGGGTCCAATGTTAATCTATGTCCTGCGGTGGTGGCCATCTTGGATTTCCGATCGGCATAAAAAACACACACCTTGTAGAGGATCTTCCAATGATCATTCCTGGACAGTTTGGTTTCAATTGTCCAAGTGGTTTCAGAGAAGAAGCGTTTTGAAACATTTTCCCCATCGGCTCCAATGTTAAACTAAGTCCTGCCGTAGCCGCCATTTTGAATTTCATATCGGAACAAAAAACGTAAAGTTTGTAGAGGACCATCCAATGAACATTCATGCACAGGTTGGCTTTAATAATATTTGTAGTTTCTGAGAAGAAGGCATTTGAACATTTTCCCATAGGATCCAATGTTAATCTATGTCCTGCGGTGGTGGCCATCTTGGATTTCCGATCAGCATAAAAAACACACACCTTGCATAGAACCTTCCAATGATCATTCCTGGGCAGTTTGGTTTCAATTGTCCAAGTGGTTTCAGAGAAGAAGCGTTTTGAAACATTTTCCACATCGGGTCCAATCTTAAACTAAGTCCTGCCGTAGCCGCCATTTTGAATTTCATATCGGAACAAAAAACGTAAAGTTTGTAGAGGACCATCCAATGAACATTCATGTACAGTTTGGCTTTAATCATATTTGTAGTTTCTGAGAAGAAGGCATTTGAACATTTTCCCATAGGGTCCAATGTTAATCTATGTCCTGCGGTGGTGGCCATCTTGGATTTCCGATCGGCATAAAAAACACACACCTTGTAGAGGATCTTCCAATGATCATTCCTGGGCAGTTTGGTTTCAATTATCCAAGTGGTTTCAGAGAAGAAGCGTTTTGAAACATTTTTCCCATAGGGTCCAATGTTAAACTAAGTTCTGCCGTAGCCGCCATTTTGAATTTCATATCGGAACAAAAAACGTATATTTTGTAGAGGACCATCCAACGAACATTCATGTACAGTTTGGCTTTAATCATATTTGTAGTTTCTGAGAAGAAGGCATTTGAACATTTTCCCATAGGGTCTAATGTTAATCTATGTATTGCGGTGGCGGCCATCTTGGATTTCCGATCGGCATATAAAACATAAAATTTGTAGAGAACCTTCCAATGATCATTCCTGGGCAGTTTGGTTTCAACTGTCCAAGTGGTTTCAGAGAAGAAGCGTTTTGAAACATTTCCCCCATAGGGTCCAATGTTAAACTAAGTCCTGTCGTAGCCGCCATTTTGAATTTCATATCGGAACAAAAAACGTAATGTTTGTAGAGGACCATCCAATGAACATTCATGTACAATTTGGCTCTAATCATATTTGTAGTTTCTGAGAAGAAGGCATTTGAACATTTTCCCATAGGGTCCAATGTTAATCTATGTCCTGCGGTGGTGGCCATCTTGGATTTCCGATCGGCATAAAAAACACACACCTTGTAGAGGACCTTCCAATGATCATTCCTGGGCAGTTTGGTTTCAATTATCCAAGTGGTTTCAGAGAAGAAGCATTTTGAAACATTTTTCCCATAGGGTCCAATGTTAAACTAAGTCCTGCCGTAGCCGCCATTTTGAATTTCATACCGGAACAAAAAACGTAAAGTTTGTAGAGGACCATCTAATGAACATTCTTGTACAGTTTGGCTTTAATAATATTTGTAGTTTCTGAGAAGAAGGCATTTGAATATTTTCCCATAGGGTCCAATGTTAATCTATGTCCTGCGGTGGCGGCCATCTTGGATTTCCGATCGGCATAAAAAACAGAAACTTTGTAGAGGACCTTCCAATGATCATTCCTGGGCAGTTTGGTTTCAATTGTCCAAGTGGTTTCAGAGAAGAAGCATTTTGAAACATTTTTCCCATAGGGTCCAATGTTAAACTAAGTCCTGCCGTAGCCGCCATTTTGAATTTCATATCGTAACAAAAAACCTTAAGATTGTAGAGGACCGTCCAATGAACATTCATGTACAGTTTGGCTTTAATCATATTTGTAGTTTCTGAGAAGAAGGCATTTGAACATTTTCCCATAGGGTCCAATGTTAATCTATGTCCTGCGATGGCGGCCATCTTGGATTTCCGATCGGCATAAAAAACAGTAACTTGGTAAAGGACATTCCAATGATCATTCATTTACAGTTTGGGTTCAGTCAGTTCATTAGTTTCAGAGAAGAAGATCTTTGAAATTTCAGCCAATCAGAGCATATTATTGGCCCTGGCAGCCATATTGAATATCCAACTGGAACGAAAAACAGTAACTTTGTAGAGGACCATCCAAGGAACATTCCTGCTAAGTTCAGTTCCAATCGGCCAAGTGGTTTCGGAGAAGAAGCTTGAAATGTGAAAAGTTTACAGACGACGGACGCCAAGTGATGGCAATAGTTCACATGGATCTTTGGTCCAGGTGAACTAAAAAGAATATAAAAATCAAAATATTGTTTACCAATTAGATTTTTGCCAGAAAACAGGTAGATATGAGATAGAAGGTAGATATTTTTATTTTATTTCATACACTAGATTTTTGTTAGGTAAATACTTAGAAATTATAAAAACTATTCTATTATTGTCTTCTCCTGAGAGAACTGTTTTCCTATACCCCATCAGACAACACTATAGGGAAACTGTTCCTAAAGGAGAAGACAATAATATGCTTAGTACATAAAATCTCATTCTAGACCAAAAAGAAAAAACACACTTAGTTTACATTGCCAAACTTTGCCATGGTGACAGCAACGATAACCAGACTACAGTGCCATTTATTTTAAGGGAGGTAAAAATATATCAAAACTACAACTTCGTTGCGGGGGGGCATAATAAAACTAAAAATCTATTACACACTAACACAGGTATCGCCCCGGTAGGTAATCATTTCAAACTGGTATAGTTATCATCACTAGGTATAATTGCCAAAATTAAGCATGAACTGTTCAAAAATACAATGTAGTAAACTCTAATCATCCAATCAAATTAAAGCATTCTCAAATATGTTATACTAGTTTACTACATATCATTTATTTTACTTCATGCACATTTTTTAATACTTTATATTTAAAATGACTATCTATTCATTAATGCCTTTTCCATGGAGCCTGCGTCTCATAACAGATATTTTTTAAATCTTTGTTTATTTTCTAATTCATGGTTCAATGTCTATTTTTACATGAAAAGATTTAATTTTTTTTTTTTTTTTAAAGTTAATCAACTAAAGATTCCAAGAGAGGTGTACCTGAAGGGTTTCCCTTAAGACACATACATATAGGTCAAGAATATTTTCAGATTATTTGAAAGGTCAGATGTCAATTATTTAACTAGGATTATAGATGCCATTCTACTGCCTCAATACAACAATAAATTATATATTGATAAATATCATTCTAAGGCTTCAATACAACAATAAATTATATATTGATAAATACCATTCTTAGGCCTCAATACAACAATAAATTATATATTGATAAATACCATTCTTAGGCCTCAATACAACAATAAATTATATATTGATAAATACCATTCTTAGGCCTCAATACAACAATAAATTATATATTGATAAATACCATTCTTAGGCCTCAATACAACAATAAATTATATATTGATAAATACCATTCTAAGGCTTCAATACAACAATAAATTATATATTGATAAATACCATTCTTAGGCCTCAATACAACAATAAATTATATATTGATAAATACCATTCTTAGGCCTCAATACAACAATAAATTATATATTGATAAATACCATTCTTAGGCCTCAATACAACAATAAATTATATATTGATAAATACCATTCTTAGGCCTCAATACAACAATAAATTATATATTGATAAATACCATTCTTAGGCCTCAATACAACAATAAATTATATATTGATAAATACCATTCTTAGGCCTCAATACAACAATAAATTATATATTGATAAATACCATTCTAAGGCTTCAATACAACAATAAATTATATATTGATAAATAATACCATTCTAAGGCTTCAATACAACAATAAATTATATATTGATAAATAATACCATTCTAAGGCTTCAATACAACAATAAATTATATATTGATAAATAATACCATTCTAAGGCTTCAATACAACAATAAATTATATATTGATAAATAATACCATTCTAAGGCTTCAATACAACAATAAATTATATATTGATAAATAATACCATTCTAAGGCTTCAATACAATAGTAAATAACTACCTCACTACTTGATCTTTTCTTCATCCTAGGAGGTGCCACAGGAAATGTCAGAGTATTATGAGGTGCTGAGGGGTATTGTAGCGTTGACGGAGGTGTCCTTGTTTTTGTAATTCTTATAATATCTGGTTCATTTGAAGCCACTAAGACTTCATTGACTATAGCGTCAGATTCTGGTATACCAAGGTTAACACACACATCACTTGTTGATGAGTTCACAGAGGAATTAGAATGGCTGCTCCTGGGGTCTTGTACCGTAAGATTAGCTTGTACTGGAGATCTTCCTGGCTTACTGGATACAACATCAGCAGTAGCCATAGAATTAGAACGACTAGATCGAGTTTCTGGAATGGTAATATTGGCTTGTAAAGTTGTTGGTTTCCCGGCTTCACATAAATTAGACATTAAACTAGCACTACTGGTGCCAGGAATGGACACATTGATGTTTTCTGTGTAGACAGTTAATTTGATAGAGACAGGGTCTTTCATGGAGTCTTGGGATCCATCAGAATCTCCTGGTAAAGAGTTTGTATCATGTTTATCATCCTCGTCCATTTCAATTTGAATTTTGTCAGTTCTGTCTGAAACAAGTTGTCTCATGTGTTCTAATTTCTTCCTACGTTTTTCATTCTCTTTTCTCTTCTTTTCTTCAACCTAAGAAGATGGAAAATTAACACAACAGTATAAAATATTTGTGCAATCCGTCACCATTAAACTACATTATGTGATAAAGTTTGTGTGTGATTTGTTGTGGTCTTCTCTACCAATAAAACTGACCGCTATGATATAACTGAAATAATGTAGAAAGTGGCGTTAAACACCATAACCCATAACCCTAACTCACTAAAGTTGTGAGTTCGAATCCCACTCATGGCGAGCTGTACTCAATACAACATTATGTGATAAAGTTTGTAAGTGACTTGCGACAGGTCTGTGGTTTTCTCCGGGTACTCCAGTTTCCTCCACCAAAACTGACCGCCGAAATATTGTTGAAAGTGGTGATAAATACCATAACCCTAACCCTGGCAGTAGACAGTGTTAAAAACTAGTTACATCACTTGTCATTCTTGTAAATAGTTTGTCTTTATTTATCTTTTTATCTCAGATGAACAATTATTAAAAGAAAGGTTAAACAGTGATGGTCAATAATTCCATCAATATCAACAAAACGAACAATCACCTCTCATCTTAAATCACTGAACACAAAAAATACTATGACATTAGAAATCCAGGTTCCCTATGATGAAATAAACCTTTTTAAGCATTCTAAACTTTACAAGTACATGTATATTAAAAATTCAGGTTCCCTATGATGAAATAAACCTTTATGAACATTCTAAAGTACATGTATATTAAAAATTCAGGTTCCCTATGATGAAATAAACCTTTATGAACATTCTAAACTTTACAAGTACATGTATATTACTTTAAACATAAGAGTAAAACTGATTTTCTTCTAAATATTTAGACTTGGAGACTAGAATGTGAGAACAATCTGACATACTGCATCTTTTTCTCTCTTCTTTCTCTTCAATTCTTCCAACTGTCTCTGGTATTCAGCATCTTCATTTCTTCTCCTGAAATATTTACCAAATATTATCTTTATTTCATAAACAAATCTTCAGTAATATCAAAAGTGTTCTTAATTCATCAACTCTGGTATCGTTTCTATCTCTGATGATAAAAAAAGGTTTATCAGCAAAATGTACTATACATGTCTAGTATATATATATAAACGTCTGAAAAAGTAGCCAACGTATGAACCTACGGGATGTCGGATCGGAAACAAGTGTTAACAATTCTGTGCAAACAAACAAAAATGATAAATAAACGTCTAAAATGTTAGCACAATGATATCAAAAAAAGATGTTAAAATGTTAACATCTTTTTTTGATATCGTTATGCTAACATTTTAGACATTTATATATATATATATATATATATATATATATATATATATATCTCTTCAAAGTCACCCCAAAAATGAATCCCATTTATATCACCTATTTGAATAGAGCAAGAGTTTTATATTTCCCTAAAGAAATATGTTGTGTCTATGCAAATTATAGACAATTCATGATCATGATCAGAACACAATTTTTACAGTTTGAAGATACAGGTCGTAACCATCGGCTGTCGCCCATCATTGTTAAATAAATAAATAAATACAAAATTTAGATTAAAAAGAAACGTATGAACAGCCATGCTAGTAACATAGTTCAGTTTCTATTATATTTTGATATTTTTTACAGCATTAGCTACTTTTCGGTCACAAGAATTACAAGATTGCATTGCAAGTAAAAGTGATAAAACCAGTTAGAACTGGAATAAAAGACTGCTTTAAAACATTACAGATTATAACATTATATAATATAATATTACATCAACTTAAACATGGGGTTATGGGGGGTCAAGTTGTGAAGGTCAGTGATTAAAATTAAAATCAAAATAAAAGTTTAAGACCTAAATTTGTTTAGACCACAATTAGAATTACAATTGTAAGGTACCATGGTATATTTTGTTTAGATCATAATTAGAATTACAATTGTAAGGTACCATGATATATTTTGTTTAGACCATAATTAGAATTACAATTGTAAGGTACCATGGTATATTTTGTTTAGACCATAATTAGAATTACAATTGTAAGGTACCATGATATATTTTATTTAGACCATAATTAGAATTACAATTGTAAGGTACCATGGTATGTTTTGCTCATTACGAAAATAAATCCAGTTAACAAATTCTTGCATCATTGTGACTCTAAGTAGGAAACCTTTCATAAACCTTTAATTGTTACAATAGTTCTATAAAGAACATGTATAACACTAGTAATATTATCTATATACAGAATGGTAAGATTTACTGCTCAGAGATAAATGGATCATGCATATTCAGGACGAGATATTCAGCTTGGTATATTGTATATATGAAGAGAAGATGATACAGCTTACATAACAACAGGTTGGTCTCTGCTCATCTGTCCTGTATTACCAATGTTAACTCTAGAATTATCACAATTAAATATATTTTTCAAATATAACTACACACACACTGTATTATCATCAGTAACCATGATTGATTACAGCTCTTATTTCTTCACGAACCATGCATAAATTTATTGGACAAATTTGTACTCATGAATAAAGCATGAGATGATTTCATTGGTTGCATTACAAAATCCTATTGCTATATACAAAATGTATATCCATTAATTAGATCACATCTATCATTATCTGTTAAAACATATTAATAGGAAAATTTGAGTGCTATTTTGTTATGGAAACAAAAATTCAAACTGAGTAAAAGCTGTATTTAATTTTTATTTGTTCTGTCTACATACATTGTTTACCTATATACAGTATTAGACCAGCGGTAGAAAATCAAAAAATAAAATGTAATGAACCCATGGGCTACACACCTATATCATATGTCATTGGAAAGAGGAATGACGGGACTCTCAGAATAATGATGCCGTAAAAGTCGGAAGTGGTCACGTTTTTGCATAATTAAGGTCAAAGGTCAAGAAAAATTTGGTTTTCGCTTTCGACTTTCGTTCGAAAAGTGCATTTGGGTGATTTTCAAAAAAATGAAGACTTTGTGTGACATAGAGGGTGAAATTTCAAATTGGACAAATTGACATAATTTTGGTCGTAAAATAATGTCAATATGATATATTTTTCAGATTCAGTTGCTCAGTGCAATAAATGAAGACAAAAAAAAAAAATTCAACTTTTATTAGCAACAAAGTGTTAAAATGATAACAAATACAGACTTACTTCCTCAGAGGTATCATTTTCTTTTGGGTATGGCAAGAGACCTAAATGTATTTCCATTTGATAATGATATGAAATAGGCACATTTTGGTACCAAACTTTGTATATATCATGAGAAAACAGTTTCAGTATCAAAGAAACACTATTTTTACTATATATTTTAAAAAATCTAGTAATTAAAGTTTTCATACAAGCATAAACTAGAGGTTCCCAGGAGCCTGTATAGCTCACCTGGGTATAATAACAACATCAGTCAATAAAACTTGATAACTTCGACAAAAAAAATTAACAAATGTAGCCTTCGTCATTGCAGACCCCTTCTACAATAAAATGTGGGCAGAGGTTCCCCCTTTAATGTAAGTTATCAAAATTGCTGTAAAAAAACATATATGTCAATGATTCTCAAAATTTAGCTTTTCCTACTTCACATTTTGTAATAGAGTTGCTTCCCTTTGATTATTTGAGTAACCAAAAGCAGTGAGTCAACAAAAAAATGCATTTCAAGAGGAATAACTCTTGACAGTTGTCACATATTTTTAACTGTGGGAAATTTTTTGTAGATCTTGACATGCTGAACATTTTTGCAGTGTAAACTTTCCCTCTATCTCTAATAGTTTTTGAGATACAAGTTGATAGTATTAAAATTGAGAACATTTTGATGAAAAAAGGGCAATAACTCCAAAATGGGTAATAGGATTTACTTCAAAATTGCAGGGTAGGAAGATCTTGACATGCTGCAAATTTTTGCAATTTAAACTTAACCTTTATCTCTTTTTTTTTTTTATAAATTTGATGAAAAAAGGGCAAGAACTCCAAGATGGGTAATCAGATTTACTTCAAAATTGCAGATAAAAAAAAATTGATCGAAGGGACGAACCGCCAGACACATTTTTGGAAGAGAACCATCCAATGACTATTTCATCAAAATTTTGTTCTTATTGAGCAAATGGTTTCAGACAAAAAGATTTTTATGGGAATTTCCCATAGGGTCCTATGTTAAATTAAGTTCGACTGTGGCGGCCATCTTGGTCGGTGTTCTGAAATGCCAGACACAATTTTGGAAGAGGACCACCCAAGGATCATTTCAGCAAAGTTTGGTTGAGATTGGCACAGTAGTTTCAGAGGAGAAGATTTTTTTTTAATTTCATCCCCCCTTTTTTCTAATTTGCATAATCGGTCAAAATAGGCAAAAGTTCAAAGTTCATAAAAAATCCCGTAATATATGTTAAAAAGCTCATCATTATGCTTATACAGTTCAAATTTGGGCACTTTCTGGCTTAAAATAGAGCAGTTTTGGCCATTTGAAGAAATTTCTATTTTTAGTCATGGCGGCCATCTTGGATACAGGACGGCGCTGATGGACACAATTTTGAAAGGGGACCACCTAAGGATCATTTCAGCAAAGTTTGGTTGAGATTGGCACAGTAGTTTCAGAGGAGAAGATTTTTTTTAATTTCATCCCCCCTTTTTTCTAATTTGCATAATCGGTCAAAATAGGCAAAAGTTCAAAGTTCATAAAAAATCCCATAATATATGTTAAAAAGCTCATCATTATGCTTATACAGTTCAAATTTGGGCACTTTCTGGCTTAAAATAGAGCAGTTTTGGCCATTTGAAGAAATTTCTATTTTTTAGTCATGGCGGCCATCTTGGATACAGGACCGCACTGACGGACACAATTTTGAAAGGGGACCACCCAAGGATCATTTCAGCAAAGTTTGGTTGAGATTGGCACAGTAGTTTCAGAGGAGAAGATTTTTTTTTAATTTCATCCCCCCTTTTTTCTAATTTGCATAATCGGTCAAAATAGACAAAAGTTCAAAGTTCATAAAAATCCCGTAATATATGTTAAAAAGCTCATCATTATGCTTATACAGTTCAAATTTGGGCACTTTCTGGCTTAAAATAGAGCAGTTTTGGCCATTTGAAGAAATTTCTATTTTTAGTCATGGCGGCCATCTTGGATACAGGACGGCGCTGATGGACACAATTTTGAAAGGGGACCACTCAAGGATCATTTCAGCAAAGTTTGGTTGAGATTGGCACAGTAGTTTCAGAGGAGAAGATTTTTTTAAATTTCATCCCCCCTTTTTTCTAATTTGCATAATCGGTCAAAATAGGCAAAAGTTCAAAGTTCATAAAAAATCCCATAATATATGTTAAAAAGCTCATCATTATGCTTATACAGTTCAAATTGGGGCACTTTCTGGCCTAAAGTAGAGCAGTTTTGGCCATTTGAAGAAATTTCTATTTTTAGTAATGGTGGCCATCTTGGATACAGGACGGCGCTGATGGACACACTTTTGAAAAGGGACCACCCAAGGATCATTTCAGCAAAGTTTGGTTGAGATTGGCACAGTAGTTTCAGAGGAGAAGATTTTTTTAAATTTCATCCCCCCTTTTTTCTAATTTGCACAATCGGTCAAAATAGGCAAAAGTTCAAAGTTCATAAAAAATCCCATAATATATGTTAAAAAGCTCATCATTATGCTTATACAGTTCAAATTTGGGCACTTTCTGGCTTAAAATAGAGCAGTTTTGGCCATTTGAAGAAATTTCTATTTTTAGTAATGGCACCCATCTTGGATACAGGACGGCACTGACGGACACAATTTTGAAAGGGGACCACCCAAGGATCATTTTAGCAAAGTTTGGTTGAGATTGGCACAGTAGTTTCAGAGGAGAAGATTTTTTTTAAATTTCATCCCCCCTTTTTTCTAATTTGCATAGTCGGTCAAAATAGGCAAAAGTGCAAAGTTCATTAAAAATCCCGTAATATATGTTAAAAAGCTCATCATTATGCTTATACAGTTCAAATTTGGGCACTTTCTGGTTTAAAATAGAGCAGTTTTGGCCATTTGAAGAAATTTCTATTTTTAGTCATGGCGGCCATCTTGGATATAGGACAGCGCTGACGGACACAATTTTGAAAAGGGACCACCCAAGGATCATTTCAGCAAAGTTTGGTTGAGATTGGCACAGTAGTTTCAGAGGAGAAGATTTTTTTTTAATTTCATCCCCCCTTTTTTCTAATTTGCATAATCGGTCAAAATAGGCAAAAGTTCAAAGTTCATAAAAAATCCTGTAATATATGTTAAAAAGCTCATCATTATGCTTATACAGTTCAAATTTGGGCACTTTCTGGCTTAAAATAGAGCAGTTTTGGCCATTTGAAGAAATTTCTATTTTTAGTCATGGCGGCCATCTTGGATACAGGACGGCGCTGATGGACACAATTTTGAAAGGGGACCACCTAAGGATCATTTCAGCAAAGTTTGGTTGAGATTGGCACAGTAGTTTCAGAGGAGAAGATTTTTTTTAATTTCATCCCCCCTTTTTTCTAATTTGCATAATCGGTCAAAATAGGCAAAAGTTCAAAGTTCATAAAAAATCCCATAATATATGTTAAAAAGCTCATCATTATGCTTATACAGTTCAAATTTGGGCACTTTCTGGCTTAAAATAGAGCAGTTTTGGCCATTTGAAGAAATTTCTATTTTTTAGTCATGGCGGCCATCTTGGATACAGGACCGCACTGACGGACACAATTTTGAAAGGGGACCACCCAAGGATCATTTCAGCAAAGTTTGGTTGAGATTGGCACAGTAGTTTCAGAGGAGAAGATTTTTTTTTAATTTCATCCCCCCTTTTTTCTAATTTGCATAATCGGTCAAAATAGACAAAAGTTCAAAGTTCATAAAAATCCCGTAATATATGTTAAAAAGCTCATCATTATGCTTATACAGTTCAAATTTGGGCACTTTCTGGCTTAAAATAGAGCAGTTTTGGCCATTTGAAGAAATTTCTATTTTTAGTCATGGCGGCCATCTTGGATACAGGACGGCGCTGATGGACACAATTTTGAAAGGGGACCACTCAAGGATCATTTCAGCAAAGTTTGGTTGAGATTGGCACAGTAGTTTCAGAGGAGAAGATTTTTTTAAATTTCATCCCCCCTTTTTTCTAATTTGCATAATCGGTCAAAATAGGCAAAAGTTCAAAGTTCATAAAAAATCCCATAATATATGTTAAAAAGCTCATCATTATGCTTATACAGTTCAAATTTGGGCACTTTCTGGCCTAAAATAGAGCAGTTTTGGCCATTTGAAGAAATTTCTATTTTTAGTAATGGTGGCCATCTTGGATACAGGACGGCGCTGATGGACACACTTTTGAAAAGGGACCACCCAAGGATCATTTCAGCAAAGTTTGGTTGAGATTGGCACAGTAGTTTCAGAGGAGAAGATTTTTTTTTAATTTCATCCCCCCTTTTTTCTAATTTGCATAATCGGTCAAAATGGGTAATGGGATTTACTTCAAAATTGCAGGGTAGGTAGATCTTGACATGCTGCACATTTTTGCAATTTAAACTTAACATCTATCTCTAAATAGTTTTTGAAATATAAGACGAAAAGTATTAAAATTTAAAAAAATGTTAATTAAAAAAGGGCAATAACTCCAAGATCGGTAATCAAATTTACTTCAAAATTGCAGGGTAGGTAGATCTTGACATGCTGAACATGTTTGCAGTTTCAACTTACCACCTGTCTCTTATAGTTTTTGAAATAAAGGACGAAAAGTATTAAAATTTTGATGAAAAAAGGGAAATAACTCCAAAATGGGTAATGGGATTTACTTCAAAATTGCACGGTGGGTAGGTCTTGATAT
The DNA here is from genome assembly GCA_963383655.1 of Bathymodiolus septemdierum. Classification (NCBI taxonomy): domain Eukaryota; kingdom Metazoa; phylum Mollusca; class Bivalvia; order Mytilida; family Modiolidae; genus Bathymodiolus; species Bathymodiolus septemdierum. The sequence continues at coordinate 823,883 of OY726519.1, forward strand.
GCCGCGCATTTTTGCAATTTAAAGTTAACCTTTATCTCTTATAGTTTTTGAAATATAAGACGAAAAATATTAAAATTTTACAAATTTGATGAAAAAAGGGAAATAACTCCAAGATGAGCAATCAGATTTACTTCAAAATTGCAGGGTAGGTAGATCTTGATGTGCTGATCATTTTTACCCCATGTCAGATTTTTGATATTATTAACGGTTTTTGAGTTATTACCCAAAACCTGCAATTTTACCATATGTTCTATTTTTAGTAACAGTGGCCATGTTGGTTGGTGCACGGCATCACCGGACACAATTTTGAAACTAGACACCCTAGTGATGATTCAGACCAAGTTTGGTTTCCATTGGTTTAGTACTTTCAGAGGAGAAGATTTTTGAAAAAGTTTACGACGTACGACGGACGACGACGACGGACGCCAAGTGATGGCAATAGCTCACCTGACCCTTTGGGTCAGGTGAGCTAAAAATATGATCTAATGAGGCTTAATAGTTGTAAATCAATTATTTATATATGCCTAATAAATATAACAAAAGCTAAGTTAAGTTGATCATTGGTGGTATAAACTAGAGGTAACCAAATGAAAATACTGTCCATTTTTTTATGTTTTGTCACACTCCTGACACATTTTTCTAAAAGATAAATACACCTATTATCAAGCTAAATGCAATCATCGTTGGTTTTTACTGAAAAAAGGTTTCCCTTGAATATATTTCATTTTTGCATTGTTATGATGTTATTTCAATCATATTTTATCATATTCTAAGTAATACTATCATAATTATAAAAAATGACAACTGAATTTTCAACCATTTATATATCTTTTCAAGAGTATAGTGCTCCCCAGACAATTACAAGCAGTTTTATGGAGGCTATATGCTTACAAAATAATCTATTTCTTAAATAAAATTGTCACACTCCTGACTTCCTCTCGAAAATAATATAACCAACTTATTCTTTCCAAACTAAAAGTTTTATTTCTTCAAAAGCTTATATTTCTTACAGTTAACAGTAAATATTAAAAGAAGATTCAAAATTATGTTTTTGCTTTTTCTAATGATGAGTGTGCTAATTATTTGCCCTTTAGGAATTTATCTTATCAAAAATGGTTAAAATGGATTTGAAATTTATTAAAACTAGTAATTGATCATCTTTTCTTAGTATAAAATTACTTTTTAGTGGTTTTCAAATTAGTTTCCCCATGTTTCTCAATAATTTACTCTGCAAAAAAACTTCCTACTGCAATTGCAATCTACATTTAATGTTTTTATGTCAGGAATTATTGATAAATTTTCAAAAATGCTATATCAAAAGAATGAAAATGTTTTATGAAAGGCAAGATATATTAAAGTAAGTATTCTGTTTATCTAAAGCAACATACATAAATTTTTCATTTGGAAAAAAATCCATATTTTGACATGTTTTAAGAAAATATAACCCTTTATCATCACTTATTATGAGAAAGGTGTCATGCAATATACAAAAATACTATAATTATTACTTATTGTTTATATGTAATTAAATTGAAAACATTGTGGAAGTTTGTAGAAGCATGGTTTATTATTTTTTTTATTTAAAAGATATGCCTATTAAAAGTGTCACACTCCTGACATTAGTTATTTTGATTTCCTAGCTATGCTATGTCATATATCAGAGCTATTTCCAACTTTTTTTTTTTGATTGGATCTGGAGCTTTTGGAAAATAAAGAAAATTTTGAATTATTAAAGCATACAACATAGTACTATACAACTAAGATAAAATGTCACACTCCTGACATTTTTTGTGTCTCTCCTTATGCAAGCCCAATTTTACAACTATCATATTCATCCAGTCTAATACTACTAAATTATTATAACTTAATGTTTTCTACAACATATTTTGACTTTTCTGAACTAATTAGTCTCAACAATGAAAAACTATTAAGGTTTAATTTGACATCTGTACAATTTTCCAAGTTAAATTTATTCGCGTACACTAATTTAAAAAATAGAATAATTTTTTGTCGCAAAATCATAGGGTCACAAAGCATCTAGATATTTGAAGTAAAATGGTATGAAATTATAGAATACCATCTTTCTTTAATATATTCTTTATTTTATTTTTTCTATCATCGAGGTAAGTTGAGGCAATTTAAAGTTCATCACGCTAAAACGTCACACCCCTGACAAATTTGACCAGTTTTTAGAGGATAACTTTTTAATGGAAGAGCAATCTCCATGACACTTTGCATGAAGATAACTGTTACCATTGTGCTTGTTTTAAGATATTTACTTTTCTTTCATATCATTTAATATTCAAATAATTCTCTGAAAATGAAAAGTCTTCATTTTTTTGAAAATCACCCATTTTCCTTAAAAATGAAATTCAATTCGACAAGTTTGATGGTTTTTATTTGATGGACCACATATTAAATTAGATTATTGAACCAAAATTCAAAAATGAATGACGTCAATTGACGTCGAAATGACTGTTTTTGGATGGGAATGTGATTTTTCAATGTAAGTGACTCGTATTTGCTTCCATAAAACAATGCCCTTGACCCAAGGTCATCCCTATTTACGTAATAATGACGTTTATTTATGTTTCATTATATTTTGTATATAGACTGTTTCGATACAAGGAAGTAAATCAAAACATACCCGATTCGCCCAACACAGGTATTTTTTTGTAAGTCTGTATTTTGTCAGTCCCTAAATAGCTATGAGCATTGTACATCTCATGTGAACCCTTGTAGTTTTTTTTATTAAAGTGATTCCTAAATAAAAACACCCTTTTAGATATTTAGAACGCTTAAAACGTAAATATACATGTTTCATTCACCATCGTAGTCCGAAACCCAATTATTATCAGATTGGGTGTTTGGATAATGCATTTGATCTGGTCAATCGCATATGGAGATATTCAGGGAATCAAATAAATACAGTTGTTTTTATGATTTGTTTAAAAAAAGAACTCTTGCGTGCTTACGCATCGTCATCTTCGATATATGTCCTGTGTGTAAAAACTGTAATCACATTGTGACAGAGGTCTAATGCTTGGCAAGGACAAAGTTCTGTGCAAGACAAATTCTGTTCACAACAAACACAACCTTTACTACAAACGGAGGCATACGAGGTCCTGCAAAAAGTCAGATGACATTTGACCTTCAAACAATATTGGTTCAAGACCAAACTTTCCATCTTTGCAACCATGCTCAAGAGGTGATCCAACTGCTGGCTTTGGAATATGTGCAATTAACCATATCTTTGTTTTGTGCGAAGATCTAAGAACATGCTGTTTAAATGTGTCTTCACTCAGAGGAAGTCTCACCAAAGTAGAATCTTCGACAGTTTCCAATTTCACCCGCAATTTGTTCAGATCGATATGGCATCGTTTCGACTTTCCCTTCGGATCATACAGCCTTGATATTAGTTTTCAGCTTAGATCGACTGAATCATTCTATTCGAGACAAATCACTAAACTGATTGGGTGTCTCTTTCAGAGCTTTGAACATAGAGTTCTTCCCGATACCAAATAACGAAGAAGTGGTATCACACCCAGTTAGAGCATGATCAGCTGGCAAGATCTCACATACAACGGAGCTCAATGACTTACATAACTCGTGTACAGGGATATAACGTGTACAGGGATATAACGTCTACAGGGATATAACGTCTACAGAGATATAACGTCTACAGGGATATAACGTCTACAGGGATATAACGTGTACAGGGATATAACGTCTACAGGGATATAACGTCTACAGGGATATAACGTGTACAGGGATATAACGTCTACAGAGATATAACGTCTACAGGGATATAACGTCTACAGGGATATAACGTCTACAGGGATATAACGTGTACAGGGATATAACGTCTACAATCCTTAGTGCTCGTAATAAGTCCTGTTTGAAACCAAAGCTCACTTGTGTTTTTCATATTTGGAAAATAATGTACTAAAAGGACAAGAACGTTTGTATCTGGGGATTTCACAACGATGCGACCTTGAACGTTATTCTCTTGATACAGTTTGTCAGAATGCAGTGCATGCAAAATTATGCGGGTATCCGCCTCTTCTTGTGTGCTTGCCAAACAACTGTGCAATCTAACATACCATGCTGATTCAACATTTTAACTGTTTCAGGATTAGAAAATAAACCAGCCAGGTAAAGTGATTGCCCTTCTTGGAGAGAACTGTTCTGACGAATATGTTTGGCAATGTAATCGCCGAGAAATCTAATAATATTTTCACCAGAACTAATAAACTTTTTCCAGTCAGGAATAACCCTACCTTCAATCAAATGCAGTGAAAACAGATTTGGATCGACGGTCCCGTTCTGCCTTTTTGACAGAGTTTTGAATGTCATATCTATCAAAGATATCGACGACAACGGATGTAAACTGAAAACAAGAGATCTGATTTTTTACAGAATCAAGTGCCATCTCACCAAAGGTTCTAAACCTTTTTGCATTTATTGACTGCAACAAAGGCATGTCATCTCTGATCAGAGTTGTTCTGGAAATATCAAAAAATGGGCAGTGTTTGTATTATAGAAACGTTCTGTTCCAGTTGATGTACAATATCTGCCTTACTGGTTTTGCGCATTGTGCCATCGTCGTGAAACAATTATGTTGGAATCGGACCAATTGGAAAAGACAGAACCTTTTCAACAGTAACGTCCTCTCGACAATTTGCAAGAACCAGTTCCCGACGAAAAACTAGCTCAGGATTCATATGAACAGTGACTGTGTCCCCAGAACGACACTTCGGCTTAGTTTTGTGAGTCATATCTTCGAATGACTTCAACTTGGACCGTGTACTAGGATTGTAGAAACTACGAAACTGGCCCTCAGACAAAGAACCATCAACAAGTGATGTGACCATTTTTGTACCTTCTTCAACACAATTCAATAATGATTCTTGAACTTCCCTAGATGGAAGAAGTTTAAGTTGGCTACCAAACTGTGCAATTTTCTGGAAAACACTCACAACAGTTCCGACAAATGATTTTCTAACAACTTGTAAACATTAATCAAATTCTCTACAAACAATATTTCAAACCATCTTTTGTAACTAAAACGTTACAATTAAAAACAGCAAATGTTAACAATGAAGGATGACAACAATTAAATACAGATAACACAAGAATATAAGTAATTATCAAGAAAATATGCTTTGGTCTCGATGCAATAAGATTTGATCAGACTGAGGATTATAACTTTAAAAAGTCAGGGGAAAAATATCCGGAATCATTTTCTACTTTCGATATGTTGATGTGCATTTAAAAACGGTCCAAACCTCTTAAACTAGTAGAAATTGGCGATATAATGATAATGTTTTATGTAAACTATGTTTACACTTTTGTTTTTAAAAAAGTTTGAGATCAATTTAATGAAAGCATTTCTTCTGACATAATTTTAAAAATGACCGTTAAAATATTTAACACATCTGCTGGTTTCAAAGAAGCCAAACTGATGAAATAAAAGTTATTTTAATAAGATATTTTGAATTATTTTATTTATTTATGTTAGATTTAAAAACTACAAGCGCAACAAATTGCCGAAGATGCATAAATCATGTATAATATTGATTTTACTGAGTATGATCGGACTTTCTCCAAAAACGCAGTAATCCTAGAAAAATGTAGATTTCGTGATAACGTGACCATACGATTTTCTTACGGCATGTTAAATTTATTAGTTAAAAACATAATCTAGCGTTTGAGAGTATATTTAGGTGTGTAGTCGATGGGTTGATTTAACTCTTTAAATAAGCGACTTTTTAGATTTCGCCGCTGGCCTATATGTAGTTAAGACTAAACCAAGTATATGTTCTATACTAGAATGGAATGCAGTGTCCTACATTTTCTATACTAGAATGGAATGCAGTGTCCTACATTTTCTATACTAGAATGGAATGCAGTGTCCTACATTTTCTATACTAGAATGGAATGCAGTGTCCTACATTTTCTATACTAGAATGGAATGCAGTGTCCTACATTTTCTATACTAGAATGGAATGCAGTGTCCTACATTTTCTATACTAGAATGGAATGCAGTGTCCTACATTTTCTATACTAGAATGGAATGCAGTGTCCTACATTTTCTATACTAGAATGGAATGCAGTGTCCTACATTTTCTATACTAGAATGGAATGCAGTGTCCTACATTTTCTATACTAGAATGGAATGCAGTGTCCTACATTTTCTATACTAGAATGGAATGCAGTGTCCTCCATTTTCTATACTAAAATGGAATGCAGTGTCCTACATTTTCAATACTAGAATGGAATGCAGTGTCCTACATTTTCTATACTAGAATGGAATGCAGTGTCCTACATTTTCTATACTAGAATGGAATGCAGTGTCCTACATTTTCAATACTAGAATGTAATGCAGTGTCCTACATTTTCTATACTAGAATGGAATGCAGTGTCCTACATTTTCAATACTAGAATGGAATGCAGTGTCCTACATTTTCTATACTAGAATGGAATGCAGTGTCCTACATTTTCTATACTAGAATGGAATGCAGTGTCCTATATTTTCTATACTGGAATGGAATGCAGTGTCCTATATTTTCTATACTAGAATGGAATGCAGTGTCCTACATTTTCTATACTAGAATGGAATGCAGTGTCCTACATTTTCTATACTAGAATGGAATGCAGTGTCCTATATTTTCTATACTAGAATGGAATGCAGTGTCCTACATTTTCTATACTGGAATGGAATGCAGTGTCCTACATTTTCTATACTAGAATAGAACAGTGTCCTACATTTTCTATACTAGAATGGAATGCAGTGTCCTACATTTTCTAAACTAGAATGGAATGCAGTGTCCTACATTTTCTATACTAGAATGGAACAGTGTCCTACATTTTTTATACTAGAATGGAATGCAGTGTCCTATATTTTCTATACTAGAATGGAATGCAGTGTCCTACATTTTCTATATTGGAATGGAATGCAGTGTCCTACATTTTCTATACTAGAATGGAACAGTGTCCTACATTTTCTATACTAGAATAGAATGCAGTGTCCTTCATTTTCTAAACTAGAATGGAATGCAGTGTCCTACATTTTCTATATTGGAATGAAATGCAGTGTCCTATATTTTCTATACTAGAATGGAATGCAGTGTCCTATATTTTCTATACTAGAATGGAATGCAGTGTCCTATTTTTTCTATACTAGAATGGAATGCAGTGTCCTATATTTTCTATACTAGAATGGAATGCAGTGTCCTACATTTTCTATACTGGAATGGAATGCAGTGTCATACATTTTCTATACTAGAATAGAACAGTGTCCTACATTTTCTATACTAGAATGGAATGCAGTGTCCTACATTTTCTAAACTAGAATGGAATGCAGTGTCCTACATTTTCTATACTAGAATGGAATGCAGTGTCCTACATTTTCTATACTAGAATGGAACAGTGTCCTACATTTTTTATACTAGAATGGAATGCAGTGTCCTATATTTTCTATACTAGAATGGAATGCAGTGTCCTACATTTTCTATATTGGAATTGAATGCAGTGTCCTACATTTTCTATACTAGAATGGAACAGTGTCCTACATTTTCTATACTAGAATGGAATGCAGTGTCCTACATTTTCTATACTAGAATGGAATGCAGTGTCCTACATTTTCTATATTGGAATGGAATGCAGTGTCCTACATTTTCTATACTAGAATGGAATGCAGTGTCCTATATTTTCTATACTAGAATGGAATGCAGTGTCCTACATTTTCTATACTAGAATGGAATGCAGTGTCCTACATTTTCTATACTAGAATGGAATGCAGTGTCCTTCATTTTCTATACTAGAATGGAATGAAGTGTCCTACATTTTCTATACTAGAATGGAATGCAGTGTCCTATATTTTCTATACTAGAATGGAATGCAGTGTCCTACATTTTCTATACTAGAATGGAATGCAGTGTCCTACATTTTCTATACTACAATGGAATGCAGAGTCCTATATTTTCTATACTAGAATGGAATGCAGTGTCCTATATTTTCTATACTGGAATGGAATGAAGTGTCCTACATTTTCTATACTAGAATGGAATGCAGTGTCCTACATTTTCTATACTAGAATGAAACAGTGTCCTACATTTTCTATACTAGAATGGAATGCAGTGTCCTACATTTTCTATACTAGAATGGAATGCAGTGTCCTTCATTTTCTATACTAGAATGGAATGCAGTGTCCTACATTTTCTATACTAGAATGGAACAGTGTCCTATATTTTCTATACTAGAATAGAATGCAGTGCCCTACATTTTCTATACTAGAATGGAATGCAGTGTCCTACAATTTCTATACTAGAATGGAATGCAGTGTCCTACATTTTCTATGCTACAATGGAATGCAGTGTCCTACATTTTCTCTACTAGAATGGAATGCAGTGTCCTTCATTTTCAATACTAGAATGGAATGCAGTGTCCTACATTTTCTATACTAGAATGGAATGCAGTGTCCTACATTTGCTATACTAGAATGGAATGCAGTGTCCTATATTTTCTATACTAGAATGGAACAGTGTCCTACATTTTCTATACTAGAATGGAATGCAGTGTCCTATATTGTCTATACTAGAATGGAATGCAGTGTCCTACATTTTCTATACTAGAATGGAATGCTGTGTCCTACATTTTCTATACTAGAATGGAATGCAGTGTCCTACATTTTCTATACTAGAATGGAATGCAGTGTCCTACATTTTCTATACTAGAATGGAATGCAGTGTCCTACATTTTCTATACTAGAATGGAATGCAGTGTCCTACATTTTCTATACTAGAATGGAATGCAGTGTCCTACATTTTCTATACTAGAATGGAATGCAGTGTCCTCCATTTTCTATACTAAAATGGAATGCAGTGTCCTACATTTTCAATACTAGAATGGAATGCAGTGTCCTACATTTTCTATACTAGAATGGAATGCAGTGTCCTACATTTTCTATACTAGAATGGAATGCAGTGTCCTACATTTTCAATACTAGAATGTAATGCAGTGTCCTACATTTTCTATACTAGAATGGAATGCAGTGTCCTACATTTTCAATACTAGAATGGAATGCAGTGTCCTACATTTTCTATACTAGAATGGAATGCAGTGTCCTACATTTTCTATACTAGAATGGAATGCAGTGTCCTATATTTTCTATACTGGAATGGAATGCAGTGTCCTATATTTTCTATACTAGAATGGAATGCAGTGTCCTACATTTTCTATACTAGAATGGAATGCAGTGTCCTACATTTTCTATACTAGAATGGAATGCAGTGTCCTATATTTTCTATACTAGAATGGAATGCAGTGTCCTACATTTTCTATACTGGAATGGAATGCAGTGTCCTACATTTTCTATACTAGAATAGAACAGTGTCCTACATTTTCTATACTAGAATGGAATGCAGTGTCCTACATTTTCTAAACTAGAATGGAATGCAGTGTCCTACATTTTCTATACTAGAATGGAACAGTGTCCTACATTTTTTATACTAGAATGGAATGCAGTGTCCTATATTTTCTATACTAGAATGGAATGCAGTGTCCTACATTTTCTATATTGGAATGGAATGCAGTGTCCTACATTTTCTATACTAGAATGGAACAGTGTCCTACATTTTCTATACTAGAATAGAATGCAGTGTCCTTCATTTTCTAAACTAGAATGGAATGCAGTGTCCTACATTTTCTATATTGGAATGAAATGCAGTGTCCTATATTTTCTATACTAGAATGGAATGCAGTGTCCTATATTTTCTATACTAGAATGGAATGCAGTGTCCTATTTTTTCTATACTAGAATGGAATGCAGTGTCCTATATTTTCTATACTAGAATGGAATGCAGTGTCCTACATTTTCTATACTGGAATGGAATGCAGTGTCATACATTTTCTATACTAGAATAGAACAGTGTCCTACATTTTCTATACTAGAATGGAATGCAGTGTCCTACATTTTCTAAACTAGAATGGAATGCAGTGTCCTACATTTTCTATACTAGAATGGAATGCAGTGTCCTACATTTTCTATACTAGAATGGAACAGTGTCCTACATTTTTTATACTAGAATGGAATGCAGTGTCCTATATTTTCTATACTAGAATGGAATGCAGTGTCCTACATTTTCTATATTGGAATTGAATGCAGTGTCCTACATTTTCTATACTAGAATGGAACAGTGTCCTACATTTTCTATACTAGAATGGAATGCAGTGTCCTACATTTTCTATACTAGAATGGAATGCAGTGTCCTACATTTTCTATATTGGAATGGAATGCAGTGTCCTACATTTTCTATACTAGAATGGAATGCAGTGTCCTATATTTTCTATACTAGAATGGAATGCAGTGTCCTACATTTTCTATACTAGAATGGAATGCAGTGTCCTACATTTTCTATACTAGAATGGAATGCAGTGTCCTTCATTTTCTATACTAGAATGGAATGAAGTGTCCTACATTTTCTATACTAGAATGGAATGCAGTGTCCTATATTTTCTATACTAGAATGGAATGCAGTGTCCTACATTTTCTATACTAGAATGGAATGCAGTGTCCTACATTTTCTATACTACAATGGAATGCAGAGTCCTATATTTTCTATACTAGAATGGAATGCAGTGTCCTATATTTTCTATACTGGAATGGAATGAAGTGTCCTACATTTTCTATACTAGAATGGAATGCAGTGTCCTACATTTTCTATACTAGAATGAAACAGTGTCCTACATTTTCTATACTAGAATGGAATGCAGTGTCCTACATTTTCTATACTAGAATGGAATGCAGTGTCCTTCATTTTCTATACTAGAATGGAATGCAGTGTCCTACATTTTCTATACTAGAATGGAACAGTGTCCTATATTTTCTATACTAGAATAGAATGCAGTGCCCTACATTTTCTATACTAGAATGGAATGCAGTGTCCTACAATTTCTATACTAGAATGGAATGCAGTGTCCTACATTTTCTATGCTACAATGGAATGCAGTGTCCTACATTTTCTCTACTAGAATGGAATGCAGTGTCCTTCATTTTCAATACTAGAATGGAATGCAGTGTCCTACATTTTCTATACTAGAATGGAATGCAGTGTCCTACATTTGCTATACTAGAATGGAATGCAGTGTCCTATATTTTCTATACTAGAATGGAACAGTGTCCTACATTTTCTATACTAGAATGGAATGCAGTGTCCTATATTGTCTATACTAGAATGGAATGCAGTGTCCTACATTTTCTATACTAGAATGGAATGCTGTGTCCTACATTTTCTATACTAGAATGGAATGCAGTGTCCTACATTTTCTATACTAGAATGGAACAGTGTCCTACATTTTCTATACTAAAATGGAATGCAGTGTCCTATATTTTCCATATTAGAATGGAATGCAGTGTCCTACATTTTCTATACTAGAATGGAATGCAGTGTCCTTCATTTTCTATACTAGAATGGAATGCAATGTCCTACATTTTCTATACTAGAATGGAATGCAGTGTCCTACATTTTCTATACTAGAATGGAATGCAGTGTCCTACATTTTTTATACTAGAATGGAACAGTGTCCTATATTGTCTATACTAGAATGGAATGCAGTGTCCTACATTTTCAATACTAGAATGTAATGCAGTGTCCTACATTTTCTATACTAGAATGGAATGCAGTGTCCTACATTTTCAATACTAGAATGGAATGCAGTGTCCTACATTTTCTATACTAGAATGGAATGCAGTGTCCTTCATTTTCTATACTAGAATGGAATGCAGTGTCCTACATTTTCTATATTGGAATGGAATGCAGTGTCCTACATTTTCTATACTAGAATGGAATGCGGTGTCCTATATTTTCTATACTAGAATGGAATGCAGTGTCCTACATTTTCTATACTAGAATGGAACAGTGTCCTACATTTTCTATACTAGAATGGAATGCAGTGTCCTACATTTTCTATACTAGAATGGAATGCAGTGTCCTACATTTTCTATATTAGAATGGAATGCAGTGTCCTTCATTTTCTATACTAGAATGGAATGCAGTGTCCTTCATTTTCTATACTAGAATGGAATGCAGTGTCCTACATTTTCTATACTAGAATGGAATGCAGTGTCCTACATTTTCAATACTAGAATGGAATGCAGTGTCCTACATTTTCTATACTAGAATGGAATGCAGTGTCCTACATTTTCTATACTAGAATGGAATGCAGTGTCCTACATTTTCTATACTAGAATGGAATGCAGTGTCCTTCATTTTCTATACTAGAATGGAATGCAGTGTCCTACATTTTCTATATTAGAATGGAATGCAGTGTCCTACATTTTCTATACTAGAATGGAATGCAGTGTCCTTCATTTTCTATACTAGAATGGAATGCAGTGTCCTACATTTTCTATACTAGAATGGAATGCAGTGTCCTACATTTTCTATACTAGAATGGAACAGTGTCCTACATTTTCTATACTAGAATGGAATGCAGTGTCCTTCATTTTCTATACTAGAATGGAACAGTGTCCTACATTTTCTATACTAGAATGGAATGCAGTGTCCTACATTTTCTATACTAGAATGAAACAGTGTCCTACATTTTCTTTACTAGAATGGAATGCAGTGTCCTACATTTTCTATACTAGAATGGAATGCAGTGTCCTTCATTTTCTATACTAGAATGGAATGCAGTGTCCTACATTTTCTATACTAGAATGGAACAGTGTCCTACATTTTCTATGCTAGAATGGAATGCAGTGTCCTACATTTTCTATACTAGAATGGAATGCAGTGTCCTACATTTTCTATACTAGAATGGAATGCAGTGTCCTACATTTTCTATACTAGAATGGAATGCAGTGTCCTACATTTTCTATGCTAGAATGGAATGCAGTGTCCTACATTTTCTATACTACAATGGAATGCAGTGTCCTACATTTTCTATACTAGAATGGAATGCAGTGTCCTACATTTTCTATACTAGAATGGAATGCAGTGTCCTACATTTTCTATACTAGAATGGAATGCAGTGTCCTTCATTTTCTATACTAGAATGGAATGCAGTGTCCTTCATTTTCTATACTAGAATGGAATGCAGTGTCCTACATTTTCTATACTAGAATGGAATGCAGTACTAGTGTCCTATATTTTCTATACTAGAATGGAATGCAGTGTCCTACATTTTCTATACTAGAATGGAACAGTGTCCTACATTTTCTATACTAGAATGGAATGCAGTGTCCTACATTTTCTATACTAGAATGGAATGCAGTGTCCTACATTTTCTATACTAGAATGGAACAGTGTCCTACATTTTCTATACTAGAATGGAATGCAGTGTCCTTCATTTTCTATACTAGAATGGAATGCAGTGTCCTACATTTTCTATACTAGAATGGAACAGTGTCCTTCATTTTCAATACTAGAATGGAATGCAGTGTCCTACATTTTCTATACTAGAATGGAATGCAGTGTCCTACATTTTCTATACTAGAATGGAATGCAGTGTCCTATATTTTCTATACTAGAATGGAATGCAGTGTCCTACAATTTCTATACTAGAATGGAATGCAGTGTTCTACATTTTCTATACTAGAATGGAATGCAGTGTCCTACATTTTCTATACTAGAATGGAATGCAGTGTCCTTCATTTTCTATACTAGAATGGAATGCAGTGTACTACATTTTCTATACTAGAATGGAATGCAGTGTCCTACATTTTCTATACTAGAATGGAATGCAGTGTCCTATATTTTCTATACTAGAATGGAATGCAGTGTCCTACATTTTCTATACTAGAATGGAACAGTGTCCTACATTTTCTATACTAGAATGGAATGCAGTGTCCTACATTTTCTATATTAGAATGGAATGCAGTGTCCTACATTTTCTATATTAGAATGGAATGCAGTGTCCTTCATTTTCTATACTAGAATGGAATGCAGTGTCCTTCATTTTCTATACTAGAATGGAATGCAGTGTCCTACATTTTCTATACTAGAATGGAATGCAGTGTCCTACATTTTCTATACTAGAATGGAATGCAGTGTCCTACATTTTCTATACTAGAATGGAATGCAGTGTCCTACATTTTCTATACTAGAATGGAATGCAGTGTCCTTCATTTTCTATACTAGAATGGAATGCAGTGTCCTACATTTTCTATACTAGAATGGAACAGTGTCCTACATTTTCTATACTAAAATGGAATGCAGTGTCCTATATTTTCCATATTAGAATGGAATGCAGTGTCCTACATTTTCTATACTAGAATGGAATGCAGTGTCCTTCATTTTCTATACTAGAATGGAATGCAATGTCCTACATTTTCTATACTAGAATGGAATGCAGTGTCCTACATTTTCTATACTAGAATGGAATGCAGTGTCCTATATTTTCTATACTAGAATGGAACAGTGTCCTACATTTTCTATACTAGAATGGAATGCAGTGTCCTACATTTTCAATACTAGAATGGAATGCAGTGTCCTACATTTTCTATACTAGAATGGAATGCAGTGTCCTACATTTGCTATACTACAATGGAATGCAGTGTCCTATATTGTCTATACTAGAATGGAATGCAGTGTCCTACAATTTCTATACTAGAATGGAATGCAGTGTTCTACATTTTCTATACTAGAATGGAATGCAGTGTCCTACATTTTCTATACTAGAATGGAATGCAGTGTCCTTCATTTTCTATACTAGAATGGAATGCAGTGTCCTACATTTTCTATACTAGAATGGAATGCAGTGTCCTACATTTTCTATACTAGAATGGAATGCAGTGTCCTATATTTTCTATACTAGAATGGAATGCAGTGTCCTACATTTTCTATACTAGAATGGAACAGTGTCCTACATTTTCTATACTAGAATGGAATGCAGTGTCCTACATTTTCTATACTAGAATGGAATGCAGTGTCCTACATTTTCTATATTAGAATGGAATGCAGTGTCCTTCATTTTCTATACTAGAATGAAATGCAGTGTCCTTCATTTTCTATACTAGAATGGAATGCAGTGTCCTACATTTTCTATACTAGAATGGAATGCAGTGTCCTACATTTTCTATACTAGAATGGAATGCAGTGTCCTACATTTTCTATACTAGAATGGAATGCAGTGTCCTACATTTTCTATACTAGAATGGAATGCAGTGTCCTACATTTTCTATACTAGAATGGAATGCAGTGTCCTACATTTTCTATACTAGAATGGAATGCAGTGTCCTATATTTTCTATACTAGAATGGAATGCAGTGTCCTACATTTTCTATACTAGAATGGAATGCAGTGTCCTACATTTTCTATACTAGAATGGAATGCAGTGTCCTACATTTTCTATACTAGAATGGAACAGTGTCCTACATTTTCTATACTAAAATGGAATGCAGTGTCCTATATTTTCCATATTAGAATGGAATGCAGTGTCCTACATTTTCTATACTAGAATGGAATGCAGTGTCCTTCATTTTCTATACTAGAATGGAATGCAATGTCCTACATTTTCTATACTAGAATGGAATGCAGTGTCCTACATTTTCTATACTAGAATGGAATGCAGTGTCCTACATTTTCTATACTAGAATGGAACAGTGTCCTACATTTTCTATACTAGAATGGAATGCAGTGTCCTACATTTTCTATACTAGAATGGAATGCAGTGTCCTACATTTTCTATACTAGAATGGAACAGTGTCCTACATTTTCTATACTAGAATGGAATGCAGTGTCCTTCATTTTCTATACTAGAATGGAATGCAGTGTCCTACATTTTCTATACTAGAATGGAACAGTGTCCTACATTTTCTATACTAGAATGGAATGCAGTGTCCTACATTTTCTATACTAGAATAGAACAGTGTCCTACATTTTCTATACTAGAATGGAATGCAGTGTCCATCATTTTCTATACTAGAATGGAATGCAGTGTCCTATATGTTCTATACTACAATGGAATGCAGGGTCCTATATTTTCTATACTAGAATGGAATGCAGTGTCCTATATTTTCTATACTAGAATGGAATGCAGTGTCCTACATTTTTTATACTAGAATGGAATGCAGTGTCCTACATTTTCTATACTAGAATGGAATGCAGTGTCCTACATTTTCTATACTAGAATGAAACAGTGTCCTACATTTTCTATACTAGAATGGAATGCAGTGTCCTACATTTTCTATACTAGAATGGAATGCAGTGTCCTACATTTTCTATACTAGAATGGAACAGTGTCCTACATTTTCTATACTAGAATGGAATGCAGTGTCCTTCATTTTCTATACTAGAATGGAATGCAGTGTCCTACATTTTCTATACTAGAATGGAACAGTGTCCTACATTTTCTATACTAGAATGGAATGCAGTGTCCTACATTTTCTATACTAGAATGGAATGCAGTGTCCTACATTTTCTATACTAGAATGGAATGCAGTGTCCTACATTTTCTATACTAGAATGGAACAGTGTCCTACATTTTCTATACTAGAATGGAATGCAGTGTCCTACATTTTCTATACTAGAATGGAATGCAGTGTCCTACATTTTCTATACTAGAATGGAACAGTGTCCTACATTTTCTATACTAGAATGGAATGCAGTGTCCTACATTTTCTATACTAGAATGGAATGCAGTGTCCTACATTTTCTATACTAGAATGGAACAGTGTCCTACATTTTCTATACTAGAATGGAATGCAGTGTCCTTCATTTTCTATACTAGAATGGAATGCAGTGTCCTATATGTTCTATACTACAATGGAATGCAGGGTCCTATATTTTCTATACTAGAATGGAATGCAGTGTCCTATATTTTCTATACTAGAATGGAATGCAGTGTCCTACATTTTCTATACTAGAATGGAACAGTGTCCTACATTTTCTATACTAGAATGGAATGCAGTGTCCTACATTTTCTATACTAGAATGGAATGCAGTGTCCTACATTTTCTATACTAGAATGGAATGCAGTGTCCTTCATTTTCTATACTAGAATGGAATGCAGTGTCCTTCATTTTCTATACTAGAATGGAATGCAGTGTCCTACATTTTCTATACTAGAATGGAATGCAGTGTCCTACATTTTCTATACTAGAATGGAATGCAGTGTCCTTCATTTTCTATACTAGAATGGAATGCAGTGTCCTTCATTTTCTATACTAAAATGGAATGCAGTGTCCTACATTTTCTATACTAGAATGGAATGCAGTGTCCTTCATTTTCTATACTAGAATGGAATGCAGTGTCCTACATTTTCTATACTAGAATGGAATGCAGTGTCCTACATTTTCTATACTAGAATGGAATGCAGTGTCCTTCATTTTCTATACTAGAATGGAATGCAGTGTCCTTCATTTTCTATACTAAAATGGAATGCAGTGTCCTACATTTTCTATACTAGAATGGAACAGTGTTCTACATTTTCTATTACTAGAATGGAATGCAGTGTCCTACATTTTCTATACTAGAATGGAATGGAGTGTCCTACAATTTCTATACTAGAATGGAATGCAGTGTCCTACATTTTCTATGCTAGAATGGAATGCAGTGTCCTACATTTTCTATACTAGAATGGAATGCAGTGTCCTTCATTTTCTATACTAGAATGGAATGCAGTGTCCTACATTTTCTATACTAGAATGGAATACAGTGTCCTACATTTTCTATACTAGAATGGAATGCAGTGTCCTACATTTTCTATACTAGAATGGAATGCAGTGTCCTACATTTTCTATACTAGAATGGAATGCAGTGTCCTACATTTTCTATACTAGAATGGAACAGTGTCCTACATTTTCAATACTAGAATGGAATGCAGTGTCCTGCATTTTCAATACTAGAATGGAATGCAGTGTCCTTCATTTTCTATACTAGAATGGAACAGTGTTCTACATTTTCTATACTAGAATGGAACAGTGTTCTACATTTTCTATTACTAGAATGGAATGCAGTGTCCTACATTTTCTATACTAGAATGGAATGCAGTGTCCTTCATTTTCTATACTAGAATGGAATGCAGTGTCCTACATTTTCTATACTACAATGGAATGCAGTGTCCTACATTTTCTATACTAGAATGGAATGCAGTGTCCTACATTTTCTATACTACAATGGAACAGTGTCCTACATTTTCTATACTAGAATGGAATGCAGTGTCCTACATTTTCTATACTAGAATGGAATGCAGTGTCCTACATTTTCTATACTAGAATGGAACAGTGTCCTACATTTTCTATACTAGAATGGAATGCAGTGTCCTACATTTTCAATACTAGAATGGAATGCAGTGTCCTACATTTTCTATACTAGAATGGAACAGTGTCCTACATTTTCTATACTAGAATGGAACAGTGTCCTACATTTTCTATACTAGAATGGAATGCAGTGTCCTACATTTTCAATACTAGAATGGAATGCAGTGTCCTACATTTTTTATACTAGAATGGAATGCAGTGTCCTACATTTTCTATACTAGAATGGAATGCAGTGTCCTACATTTTCTATACTAGAATGGAATGCAGTGTCCTACATTTTCTATACTAGAATGGAATGCAGTGTCCTACATTTTCTATACTAGAATGGAATGCAGTGTCCTACATTTTCTATACTAGAATGGAACAGTGTCCTACATTTTCTATACTAGAATGGAATGCAGTGTCCTACATTTTCTATACTAGAATGGAATGCAGTGTCCTACATTTCCTATACTAGAATGGAATGCAGTGTCCTACATTTTCTATACTAGAATGGAAAGCAGTGTCTTACATTTTCTATACTAGAATGGAATGCAGTGTCCTACATTATTAGATATTAGAACTGTTCAAACATTGTGATATATTGTTAGACCTATTTTTATTAGATATTAGAACTGTTCAAACATTGTGATATATTGTTAGACCTATTTTTATTAGATATTAGAACTGTTCAAACATTGTGATATATCGTTTTTCATCTATTAACATTGATAATTTGTCTTAAATAATTTACATATTTGTCTTAAATAATTTACATATTTGTCTAAAATAATTTACATATTTGGCAGATCTTTTTAATAATTTTTTCCTACCAATCTAGTAATGCCAAGTATAAAATCACTGATAAAATATTGAACAACTAATGAACTATCTTAATTAGATTACATACTTCTCCTCTAGAATTCTTAATTAGATTACATACTTCTCCTCTAGAATTCTTAATTAGATTACATACTTCTCCTCTAGAATTCTTAATTAGATTACATACTTCTCCTCTAGAATTCTTAATTAGATTACACACTTCTTCCCTAGAATTCTTAATTAGATTACATACTTCTCCTCTAGAATTCTTAATTAGATTACATACTTCTCCTCTAGAATTCTTAATTAGATTACATACTTCTCCTCTAGAATTCTTAATTAGTTTACATACTTCTCCTCTAGAATTCTCTTTATTTCTCTCAGTCTAGATTCCTCTTCTTGAATGGAGTCTACTCTTTCTACTCTGCTGGTGATGACAACATCATCCTTTAAGTCCTCTGGTAAATCTGACTTATTTGGTGGACTTCTCATTGTTGTCCATTTTTCTACATTTTCACCTGAATCATCTGATTTTTGGAGTTTAAATTTGTCGCTATGCACAGTCATCCATTTTTCTTCTAAATTTTCTGTGGATTTCAGATTATGTTGTGTAGTACTCCCGTTGTTATCATCACTAGCCTCAGTATCAGAGTCTGGCCCCTGTAATATAGTTATAAAGAATCAGACACATGTAGCTACAGGGTACATCTACATCTACAGCCTCAGTATCAGAGTCTGACCCCTGTAATATAGTTATAAAGAATCAGACACATGTAGCTACAGGGTACATCTACATCTACAGCCTCAGTATCAGAGTCTGACCCCTGTAATATAGTTATAAAGAATCAGACACATGTAGATACAGGGTACATCTACATCTACAGCCTCAATACCAGAGTCTGACCCCTGTAATATAGTTATAAAGAATCAGACACATGTAGATACAGGGTACATCTACATCTACAGCCTCAATACCAGAGTCTAACCCCTGTAATATAGCTATAAAGAATCACACACATGTAGATACAGGGTACATCTACATCTACAGCCTCAGTATCAGAGTCTGACCCCTGTAATATAGTTATAAAGAATCAGACACATGTAGATACAGGGTACATCTACATCTACAGCCTCAGTACCAGAGTCTGACCCCTGTAATATAGTTATAAAGAATCAGACACATGTAGATACAGGGTACATCTACATCTACAGCCTCAGTACCAGAGTCTGACCCCTGTAATATAGTTATAAAGAATCAGACACATGTAGATACAGGGTACATCTACATCTACAGCCTCAGTACCAGAGTCTGACCCCTGTAATATAGTTATAAAGAATCAGACACGTGTAGATACAGGGTACATCTACATCTACAGCCTCAGTATCAGAGTCTGACCCCTGTAATATAGTTATAAAGAATCAGACACATGTAGATACAGGGTACATCTACATCTACAGCCTCAATATCAGAGTCTGATCCCTGTAATATAGCTATAAAGAATCAGACATATGTAGATACAGGGTACATCTACATCTACAGCCTCAGTATCAGAGTCTGACCCCTGTAATATAGCTATAAAGAATCAGACACATGTAGGTACAGGGTACATCTACATCTACAGCCTCAGTACCAGAGTCTGACCCCTGTAATATAGTTATAAAGAATCAGACACATGTAGATACAGGGTACATCTACATCTACAGCCTCAGTACCAGAGTCTGACCCCTGTAATATAGTTATAAAGAATCAGACACATGTAGATACAGGGTACATCTACATCTACAGCCTCAGTATCAGAGTCTGACCCCTGTAATATAGTTATAAAGAATCAGACACATGTAGATACAGGGTACATCTACATCTACAGCCTCAGTACCAGAGTCTGACCCCTGTAATATAGTTATAAAGAATCAGACACATGTAGCTACAGGGTACATCTACATCTACAGCCTCAATATCAGAGTCTGACCCCTGTAATATAGTTATAAAGAATCAGACATATGTAGAAACAGGGTACATCTACATCTACAGCCTCAGTATCAGAGTCTGACCCCTGTAATATAGTTATAAAGAATCAGACATATGTAGATACAGGGTACATCTACATCTACAGCCTCAGTATCAGAGTCTGACCCCTGTAATATAGTTATAAAGAATCCGACACATGTAGCTACAGGGTACATCTACATCTACAGCCTCAATATCAGAGTCTGACCCCTGTAATATAGTTATAAAAAATCAGACACATGTAGCTACAGGGTACATCTACATCTACAGCCTCAGTACCAGAGTCTGACCCCTGTAATATAGCTATAAAGAATCAGACACATGTAGCTACAGGGTACATCTACATCTACAGCCTCAGTACCAGAGTCTGACCCCTGTAATATAGCTATAAAGAATCAGACATATGTAGATACAGGGTACATCTACATCTACAGCCTCAATATCAGAGTCTGACCCCTGTAATATAGTTATAAAGAATCAGACACATGTAGATACAGGGTACATCTACATCTACAGCCTCAGTATCAGAGTCTGACCCCTGTAATATAGTTATAAAGAATCAGACACATGTAGATACAGGGTACATCTACATCTACAGCCTCAGTACCAGAGTCTGACCCCTGTAATATAGTTATAAAGAATCAGACACATGTAGATACAGGGTACATCTACATCTACAGCCTCAGTACCAGAGTCTGACCCCTGTAATATAGTTATAAAGAATCAGACACATGTAGATACAGGGTACATCTATATCTACAGCCTCAGTATCAGAGTCTGACCCCTGTAATATAGTTATAAAGAATCAAGACACATGTAGATACAGGGTACATCTACATCTACAGCCTCAGTACCAGAGTCTGACCCCTGTAATATAGTTATAAAGAATCAGACACATGTAGGTACATTGTACATCTACATCTACAGCCTCAGTATCAGAGTCTGACCCCTGTAATATAGCTATAAAGAATCAGACACATGTAGATACAGGGTACATCTACATCTACAGCCTCAATATCAGAGTCTGACCCCTGTAATATAGTTATAAAAAATCAGACACATGTAGCTACAGGGTACATCTACATCTACAGCCTCAGTACCAGAGTCTGACCCCTGTAATATAGCTATAAAGAATCAGACACATGTAGCTACAGGGTACATCTACATCTACAGCCTCAGTACCAGAGTCTGACCCCTGTAATATAGCTATAAAGAATCAGACATATGTAGATACAGGGTACATCTACATCTACAGCCTCAATATCAGAGTCTGACCCCTGTAATATAGTTATAAAGAATCAGACACATGTAGATACAGGGTACATCTACATCTACAGCCTCAGTATCAGAGTCTGACCCCTGTAATATAGTTATAAAGAATCAGACACATGTAGATACAGGGTACATCTACATCTACAGCCTCAGTACCAGAGTCTGACCCCTGTAATATAGTTATAAAGAATCAGACACATGTAGATACAGGGTACATCTACATCTACAGCCTCAGTACCAGAGTCTGACCCCTGTAATATAGTTATAAAGAATCAGACACATGTAGATACAGGGTACATCTACATCTACAGCCTCAGTATCAGAGTCTGACCCCTGTAATATAGTTATAAAGAATCAAGACACATGTAGATACAGGGTACATCTACATCTACAGCCTCAGTACCAGAGTCTGACCCCTGTAATATAGTTATAAAGAATCAGACACATGTAGGTACATTGTACATCTACATCTACAGCCTCAGTATCAGAGTCTGACCCCTGTAATATAGCTATAAAGAATCAGACACATGTAGATACAGGGTACATCTACATCTACAGCCTCAATATCAGTCTGACTCCTGTAATATAGTTATAAAGAATCAGACACATGTAGATACAGGGTACATCTACATCTACAGCCTCAGTACCAGAGTCTGACCCCTGTAATATAGCAATAAAGAATCAGACACATGTAGCTACAGGGTACATCTACATCTACAGCCTCAGTACCAGAGTCTGACCCCTGTAATATAGCTATAAAGAATCAGACACATGTAGATACAGGGTACATCTACATCTACAGCCTCAATATCAGAGTCTGACCCCTGTAATATAGTTATAAAGAATCAGACACATGTAGATACAGGGTACATCTACATCTACAGCCTCAGTACCAGAGTCTGACCCCTGTAATATAGCTATAAAGAATCAGACACATGTAGATACAGGGTACATCTACATCTACAGCCTCAGTACCAGAGTCTGACCCCTGTAATATAGTTATAAAGAATCAGACACATGTAGCTACAGGGTACATCTACATCTACAGCCTCAGTATCAGAGTCTGACCCCTGTAATATAGTTATAAAGAATCAGACACATGTAGATACAGGGTACATCTACATCTACAGCCTCAATATCAGAGTCTGACCCCTGTAATATAGTTATAAAGAATCAGACACATGTAGATACAGGGTACATCTATATCTACAGCCTCAGTACCAGAGTCTGACCCCTGTAATATAGTTATAAAGAATCAGACACATGTAGATACAGGGTACATCTACATCTACAGCCTCAGTATCAGAGTCTGACCCCTGTAATATAGTTATAAAGAATCAGACATATGTAGATACAGGGTACATCTACATCTACAGCCTCAGTATCAGAGTCTGACCCCTGTAATATAGTTATAAAGAATCAGACACATGTAGATACAGGGTACATCTACATCTACAGCCTCAGTACCAGAGTCTGACCCCTGTAATATAGCAATAAAGAATCAGACATATGTAGATACAGGGTACATCTACATCTACAGCCTCAATATCATAGTCTGACCCCTGTAATATAGTTGTAAAGAATCAGACATATGTAGATACAGGGTACATCTACATCTACAGCCTCATTATCAGTCTGACCCCTGTAATATAGCTATAAAGAATCAGACATATGTAGATACAGGGTACATCTACATCGACAGCCTCAGTATCAGTCTGACCCCTGTAATATAGTTATAAAGAATCAGACACATGTAGATACAGGGTACATCTACATCTACAGCCTCAGTGCCAGAGTCTGACCCCTGTAATATAGTTATAAAGAATCAGACACATGTAGGTACAGGGTACATCTACATCTACAGCCTCAGTATCAGTCTGACCCCTGTAATATAGTTATAAAGAATCAGACACATGTAGGTACAGGGTACATCTACATCTACAGCCTCAGTATCAGTCTGACCCCTGTAATATAGCTATAAAGAATCAGACATATGTAGACACAGGGTACATCTACATCTACAGCCTCAGTGCCAGAGTCTGACCCTGTAATATAGTTATAAAGAATCAGACACATGTAGATACAGGGTACATCTACATCTACAGCCTCAGTATCAGTCTGACCCCTGTAATATAGTTATAAAGAATCAGACACATGTAGGTACAGGGTACATCTACATCTACAGCCTCAGTATCAGAGTCTGACCCCTGTAATATAGTTATAAAGAATCAGACACATGTAGATACAGGGTACATCTACATCTACAGCCTCAGTATCAGTCTAACCCCTGTAATATAGTTATAAAGAATCAGACACATGTAGCTACAGGGTACATCTACATCTACAGCCTCAGTATCAGAGTCTGACCCCTGTAATATAGTTATAAAGAATCAGACACATGTAGATACAGGGTACATCTACATCTACAGCCTCAGTACCAGAGTCTGACCCCTGTAATATAGTTATAAAGAATCAGACACATGTAGGTACAGGGTACATCTACATCTACAGCCTCAGTATCAGAGTCTGACCCCTGTAATATAGCTATAAAGAATCAGACACATGTAGATACAGGGTACATCTACATCTACAGCCTCAATATCAGTCTGACTCCTGTAATATAGTTATAAAGAATCAGACACATGTAGATACAGGGTACATCTACATCTACAGCCTCAGTACCAGAGTCTGACCCCTGTAATATAGCAATAAAGAATCAGACACATGTAGATACAGGGTACATCTACATCTACAGCCTCAGTACCAGAGTCTGACCCCTGTAATATAGCTATAAAGAATCAGACACATGTAGATACAGGGTACATCTACATCTACAGCCTCAATATCAGAGTCTGACCCCTGTAATATAGTTATAAAGAATCAGACACATGTAGATACAGGGTACATCTACATCTACAGCCTCAGTATTAGAGTCTGACCCCTGTAATATAGTTATAAAGAATCAGACACATGTAGATACAGGGTACATCTACATCTACAGCCTCAGTACCAGAGTCTGACCCCTGTAATATAGCTATAAAGAATCAGACACATGTAGATACAGGGTACATCTACATCTACAGCCTCAGTACCAGAGTCTGACCCCTGTAATATAGTTATAAAGAATCAGACACATGTAGCTACAGGGTACATCTACATCTACAGCCTCAGTATCAGAGTCTGACCCCTGTAATATAGTTATAAAGAATCAGACACATGTAGATACAGGGTACATCTACATCTACAGCCTCAGTACCAGAGTCTGACCCCTGTAATATAGTTATAAAGAATCAGACACATGTAGATACAGGGTACATCTACATCTACAGCCTCAGTATCAGAGTCTGACCCCTGTAATATAGTTATAAAGAATCAGACACATGTAGCTACAGGGTACATCTACATCTACAGCCTCAATATCAGAGTCTGACCCCTGTAATATAGTTATAAAGAATCAGACACATGTAGATACAGGGTACATCTATATCTACAGCCTCAGTACCAGAGTCTGACCCCTGTAATATAGTTATAAAGAATCAGACACATGTAGATACAGGGTACATCTACATCTACAGCCTCAGTATCAGAGTCTGACCCCTGTAATATAGTTATAAAGAATCAGACATATGTAGATACAGAGTACATCTACATCTACAGCCTCAGTATCAGAGTCTGACCCCTGTAATATAGTTATAAAGAATCAGACACATGTAGATACAGGGTACATCTACATCTACAGCCTCAGTACCAGAGTCTGACCCCTGTAATATAGCTATAAAGAATCAGACATATGTAGATACAGGGTACATCTACATCTACAGCCTCAATATCAGAGTCTGACACCTGTAATATAGTTGTAAAGAATCAGACATATGTAGATACAGGGTACATCTACATCTACAGCCTCATTATCAGTCTGACCCCTGTAATATAGCTATAAAGAATCAGACATATGTAGATACAGGGTACATCTACATCGAAGCCTCAGTATCATTCTGACCCCTGTAATATAGTTATAAAGAATCAGACACATGTAGATACAGGGTACATCTACATCTACAGCCTCAGTGCCAGAGTCTGACCCCTGTAATATAGTTATAAAGAATCAGACACATGTAGGTACAGGGTACATCTACATCTACAGCCTCAGTATCAGTCTGACCCCTGTAATATAGTTATAAAGAATCAGACACATGTAGGTACAGGGTACATCTACATCTACAGCCTCAGTATCAGTCTGACCCCTGTAATATAGCTATAAAGAATCAGACATATGTAGACACAGGGTACATCTACATCTACAGCCTCAGTGCCAGAGTCTGACCCTGTAATATAGTTATAAAGAATCAGACACATGTAGATACAGGGTACATCTACATCTACAGCCTCAGTATCAGTCTGACCCCTGTAATATAGTTATAAAGAATCAGACACATGTAGGTACAGGGTACATCTACATCTACAGCCTCAGTATCAGAGTCTGACCCCTGTAATATAGTTATAAAGAATCAGACACATGTAGATACAGGATACATCTACATCTACAGCCTCAGTATCAGTCTAACCCCTGTAATATAGTTATAAAGAATCAGACACATGTAGCTACAGGGTACATCTACATCTACAGCCTCAGTATCAGAGTCTGACCCCTGTAATATAGTTATAAAGAATCAGACACATGTAGCTACAGTGTACATCTACATCTACAGCCTCAGTACCAGAGTCTGATCCCTGTAATATAGTTATAAAGAATCAGACACATGTAGCTACAGGGTACATCTACATCTACAACCTCAGTATCAGAGTCTGATCCCTGTAATATAGTTATAAAGAATCAGACACATGTAGGTACAGGGTACATCTACATCTACAGCCTCAGTACCAGAGTCTGATCCCTGTAATATAGTTATAAAGAATCAGACACATGTAGGTACAGGGTACATCTACATCTACAGCCTCAGTATCAGAGTCTGACCCCTGTAATATAGTTATAAAGAATCAGACATATGTAGATACAGGGTACATCTACATCTACAGCCTCAGTACCAGAGTCTGACCCCTGTAATATAGTTATAAAGAATCAGACATATGTAGATACAGGGTACATCTACATCTACAGCCTCAATATCAGAGTCTGACCCCTGTAATATAGTTATAAAGAATCAGACATATGCAGATACAGGGTACATCTACATCTACAGCCTCAGTACCAGAGTCTGACCCCTGTAATATAGCTATAAAGAATCAGACACATGTAGCTACAGGGTACATCTACATCTACAGCCTCAATATCAGAGTCTGACCCCTGTAATATAGTTATAAAGAATCAGACACATGTAGATACAGGGTACATCTACATCTACAGCCTCAGTACCAGAGTCTGACCTCTGTAATATAGCTATAAAGAATCAGACATATGTAGATACAAGGTACATCTACATCTACAGCCTCAATATCAGAGTCTGACCCCTGTAATATAGTTATAAAGAATCAGACATATGTAGATACAGGGTACATCTACATCTACAGCCTCAGTACCAGAGTCTGACCCCTGTAATATAGCTATAAAGAATCAGACATATGTAGATACAGGGTACATCTACATCTACAGCCTCAGTATCAGTCTGACCCCTGTAATATAGTTATAAAGAATCAGACACATGTAGATACAGGGTACATCTACATCTACAGCCTCAGTGCCAGAGTCTGACCCCTGTAATATAGTTATAAAGAATCAGACACATGTAGGTACAGGGTACATCTACATCTACAGCCTCAGTATCAGTCTGACCCCTGTAATATAGTTATAAAGAATCAGACACATGTAGGTACAGGGTACATCTACATCTACAGCCTCAGTATCAGTCTGACCCCTGTAATATAGCTATAAAGAATCAGACATATGTAGACACAGGGTACATCTACATCTACAGCCTCAGTGCCAGAGTCTGACCCCTGTAATATAGTTATAAAGAATCAGACACATGTAGATACAGGGTACATCTACATCTACAGCCTCAGTATCAGTCTGACCCCTGTAATATAGTTATAAAGAATCAGACACATGTAGCTACAGGGTACATCTACATCTACAGCCTCAGTATCAGAGTCTGACCCCTGTAATATAGTTATAAAGAATCAGACACATGTAGATACAGGGTACATCTACATCTACAGCCTCAGTATCAGTCTGAACCCTGTAATATAGTTATAAAGAATCAGACACATGTAGGTACAGGGTACATCTACATCTACAGCCTCAGTATCAGAGTCTGACCCCTGTAATATAGTTATAAAGAATCAGACATATGTAGATACAGGGTACATCTACATCTACAGCCTCAGTACCAGAGTCTGACCCCTGTAATATAGTTATAAAGAATCAGACATATGTAGATACAGGGTACATCTACAGCCTCAGTACCAGAGTCTGACCCCTGTAATATAGTTATAAAGAATCAGACACATGAAGCTACAGGGTACATCTACATCTACAGCCTCAGCATCAGTCTGACCCCTGTAATATAGTTATAAAGAATCAGACACATGTAGATACAGGGTACATCTACATCTACAGCCTCAGTACCAGAGTCTGACCCCTGTAATATAGTTATAAAGAATCAGACATATGTAGATACAGGGTACATCTACATCTACAGCCTCAGTATCAGAATCTGACCACTGTAATATAGTTATAAAGAATCAGACACATGTAGATACAGGGTACATCTACATCTACAGCCTCAGTACCAGAGTCTGACCACTGTAATATAGTTATAAAGAATCAGACATATGTAGATACAGGGTACATGTACATCTACAGCCTCAGTATCAGAGTCTGACCACTGTAATATAGTTATAAAGAATCAGACACATGTAGGTACAGGGTACATCTACATCTACAGCCTCAGTATCAGAGTCTGACCCCTGTAATATAGTTATAAAGAATCAGACACATGTAGGTACAGGGTACATCTACATCTACAGCCTCAGTATCAGAGTCTGACCCCTGTAATATAGTTATAAAGAATCAGACACATGTAGATACAGGGTACATCTACATCTACAGCCTCAGTATCAGAGTCTGACCCCTGTAATATAGTTATAAAGAATCAGACACATGTAGATACAGGATACATCTACATCTACAGCCTCAGCATCAGTGTCTGACCCCTGTAATATAGTTATAAAGAATCAGACACATGTAGATACAGGGTACATTGTACATCTACATCTACAGCCTCAGTATCAGAGTCTGACCCCTGTAATATAGTTATAAAGAATCAGACATATGTAGATACAGGGTACATCTACATCTACAGCCTCAGTACCAGAGTCTGACCCCTGTAATATAGTTATAAAGAATCAGACACATGTAGATACAGGGTACATCTACATCTACAGCCTCAATATCAGAGTCTGACCCCTGTAATATAGTTATAAAGAATCAGACACATGTAGATACAGGGTACATCTACATCTACAGCCTCAGTACCAGAGTCTGACCCCTGTAATATAGCTATAAAGAATCAGACACATGTAGATACAGGGTACATCTACATCTACAGCCTCAGTATCAGAGTCTGACCCCTGTAATATAGTTATAAAGAATCAGAAACATGTAGATACAGGGTACATCTACATCTACAGCCTCAGTATCAGAGTCTGACCCCTGTAATATAGTTATAAAGAATCAGACATATGTAGATACAGGGTACATCTACATCTACAGCCTCAGCATCAGTCTGACCCCTGTAATATAGTTATAAAGAATCAGACACATGTAGCTACAGGGTACATCTACATCTACAGCCTCAATATCAGAGTCTGACCCCTGTAATATAGTTATAAAGAATCAGACACATGTAGATACAGGGTACATCTATATCTACAGCCTCAGTACCAGAGTCTGACCCCTGTAATATAGTTATAAAGAATCAGACACATGTAGATACAGGGTACATCTACATCTACAGCCTCAGTATCAGAGTCTGACCCCTGTAATATAGTTATAAAGAATCAGACATATGTAGATACAGGGTACATCTACATCTACAGCCTCAGTATCAGAGTCTGACCCCTGTAATATAGTTATAAAGAATCAGACACATGTAGATACAGGGTACATCTACATCTACAGCCTCAGTACCAGAGTCTGACCCCTGTAATATAGTTATAAAGAATCAGACATATGTAGATACAGGGTACATCTACATCTACAGCCTCAATATCAGAGTCTGACCCCTGTAATATAGTTATAAAGAATCAGACATATGTAGATACAGGGTACATCTACATCTACAGTCTCAGTACCAGAGTCTGACCCCTGTAATATAGTTATAAAGAATCAGACACATGTAGCTACAGGGTACATCTACATCTACAGCCTCAATATCAGAGTCTGACCCCTGTAATATAGTTATAAAGAATCAGACACATGTAGATACAGGGTACATCTACATCTACAGCCTCAGTACCAGAGTCTGACCCCTGTAATATAGCTATAAAGAATCAGACATATGTAGATACAGGGTACATCTACATCTACAGCCTCAATATCAGAGTCTGACCCCTGTAATATAGTTATAAAGAATCAGAAATATGTAGATACAGGGTACATCTACATCTACAGCCTCAGTACCAGAGTCTGACCCCTGTAATATAGCTATAAAGAATCAGACATATGTAGATACAGGGTACATCTACATGTACAGCCTCAGTATCAGTCTGACCCCTGTAATATAGTTATAAAGAATCAGACACATGTAGATACAGGGTACATCTACATCTACAGCCTCAGTGCCAGAGTCTGACCCCTGTAATATAGTTATAAAGAATCAGACACATGTAGGTACAGGGTACATCTACATCTACAGCCTCAGTATCAGTCTGACCCCTGTAATATAGTTATAAAGAATCAGACATATGTAGGTACAGGGTACATCTACATCTACAGCCTCAGTATCAGTCTGACCCCTGTAATATAGCTATAAAGAATCAGACATATGTAGACACAGGGTACATCTACATCTACAGCCTCAATATCAGAGTCTGACCCCTGTAATATAGTTATAAAGAATCAGACATATGTGGATACAGGGTACATCTACATCTACAGCCTCAGTACCAGAGTCTGACCCCTGTAATATAGCTATAAAGAATCAGACATATGTAGATACAGGGTACATCTACATCTACAGCCTCAGTATCAGTCTGACCCCTGTAATATAGTTATAAAGAATCAGACACATGTAGATACAGGGTACATCTACATCTACAGCCTCAGTGCCAGAGTCTGACCCCTGTAATATAGTTATAAAGAATCAGACACATGTAGGTACAGGGTACATCTACATCTACAGCCTCAGTATCAGTCTGACCCCTGTAATATAGTTATAAAGAATCAGACACATGTAGGTACAGGGTACATCTACATCTACAGCCTCAGTATCAGTCTGACCCCTGTAATATAGCTATAAAGAATCAGACATATGTAGACACAGGGTACATCTACATCTACAGCCTCAGTGCC
The DNA here is from genome assembly GCA_963383655.1 of Bathymodiolus septemdierum. Classification (NCBI taxonomy): domain Eukaryota; kingdom Metazoa; phylum Mollusca; class Bivalvia; order Mytilida; family Modiolidae; genus Bathymodiolus; species Bathymodiolus septemdierum. The sequence goes on from OY726519.1 coordinate 855,761, forward strand.
AGAGTCTGACCCCTGTAATATAGTTATAAAGAATCAGACACATGTAGATACAGGGTACATCTACATCTACAGCCTCAGTATCAGTCTGACCCCTGTAATATAGTTATAAAGAATCAGACACATGTAGCTACAGGGTACATCTACATCTACAGCCTCAGTATCAGAGTCTGACCCCTGTAATATAGTTATAAAGAATCAGACACATGTAGATACAGGGTACATCTACATCTACAGCCTCAGTATCAGTCTGAACCCTGTAATATAGTTATAAAGAATCAGACACATGTAGCTACAGGGTACATCTACATCTACAGCCTCAGTATCAGAGTCTGACCCCTGTAATATAGTTATAAAGAATCAGACACATGTAGCTACAGGGTACATCTACATCTACAGCCTCAGTACCAGAGTCTGATCCCTGTAATATAGTTATAAAGAATCAGACACATGTAGCTACAGGGTACATCTACATCTACAGCCTCAGTATCAGAGTCTGATCCCTGTAATATAGTTATAAAGAATCAGACACATGTAGGTACAGGGTACATCTACATCTACAGCCTCAGTACCAGAGTCTGACCCCTGTAATATAGTTATAAAGAATCAGACACATGTAGGTACAGGGTACATCTACATCTACAGCCTCAGTATCAGAGTCTGACCCCTGTAATATAGTTATAAAGAATGAGACATATGTAGATACAGGGTACATCTACATCTACAGCCTCAGTACCAGAGTCTGACCCCTGTAATATAGTTATAAAGAATCAGACATATGTAGATACAGGGTACATCTACATCTACAGCCTCAATATCAGAGTCTGACCCCTGTAATATAGTTATAAAGAATCAGACATATGTAGATACAGGGTACATCTACAGCCTCAGTACCAGAGTCTGACCCCTGTAATATAGTTATAAAGAATCAGACACATGTAGCTACAGGGTACATCTACATCTACAGCCTCAGCATCAGTCTGACCCCTGTAATATAGTTATAAAGAATCAGACACATGTAGATACAGGGTACATCTACATCTACAGCCTCAGTACCAGAGTCTGACCCCTGTAATATAGTTATAAAGAATCAGACATATGTAGATACAGGGTACATCTACATCTACAGCCTCAGTATCAGAATCTGACCACTGTAATATAGTTATAAAGAATCAGACACATGTAGATACAGGGTACATCTACATCTACAGCCTCAGTACCAGAGTCTGACCACTGTAATATAGTTATAAAGAATCAGACATATGTAGATACAGGGTACATCTACATCTACAGCCTCAGTACCAGAGTCTGACCCCTGTAATATAGTTATAAAGAATCAGACACATGTAGATACAGGGTACATCTACATCTACAGCCTCAGTATCAGAGTCTGATCCCTGTAATATAGTTATAAAGAATCAGACACATGTAGGTACTGGGTACATCTACATCTACAGCCTCAGTACCAGAGTTTGACCCCTGTAATATAGTTATAAAGAATCAGACACATGTAGGTACAGGGTACATCTACATCTACAGCCTCAATATCAGAGTCTGACCCCTGTAATATAGTAATAAAGAATCAGACATATGTAGATACAGGGTACATCTACATCTACAGCCTCAGTACCAGAGTCTGACCCCTGTAATATAGTTATAAAGAATCAGACATATGTAGATACAGGGTACATCTACATCTACAGCCTCAATATCAGAGTCTGACCCCTGTAATATAGTTATAAAGAATCAGACATATGTAGATACAGGGTACATCTACATCTACAGCCTCAGTACCAGAGTCTGACCCCTGTAATATAGTTATAAAGAATCAGACACATGTAGCTACAGGGTACATCTACATCTACAGCCTCAGCATCAGTCTGACCCCTGTAATATAGTTATAAAGAATCAGACACATGTAGATACAGGGTACATCTACATCTACAGCCTCAGTACCAGAGTCTGACCCCTGTAATATAGTTATAAAGAATCAGACATATGTAGATACAGGGTACATCTACATCTACAGCCTCAGAATCTGACCACTGTAATATAGTTATAAAGAATCAGACACATGTAGATACAGGGTACATCTACATCTACAGCCTCAGTACCAGAGTCTGACCACTGTAATATAGTTATAAAGAATCAGACATATGTAGATACAGGGTACATCTACATCTACAGCCTCAGTACCAGAGTCTGACCCCTGTAATATAGTTATAAAGAATCAGACATATGTAGATACAGGGTACATCTACAGCCTCAGTACCAGAGTCTGACCCCTGTAATATAGTTATAAAGAATCAGACACATGAAGCTACAGGGTACATCTACATCTACAGCCTCAGCATCAGTCTGACCCCTGTAATATAGTTATAAAGAATCAGACACATGTAGATACAGGGTACATCTACATCTACAGCCTCAGTACCAGAGTCTGACCCCTGTAATATAGTTATAAAGAATCAGACATATGTAGATACAGGGTACATCTACATCTACAGCCTCAGTATCAGAATCTGACCACTGTAATATAGTTATAAAGAATCAGACACATGTAGATACAGGGTACATCTACATCTACAGCCTCAGTACCAGAGTCTGACCACTGTAATATAGTTATAAAGAATCAGACATATGTAGATACAGGGTACATGTACATCTACAGCCTCAGTATCAGAGTCTGACCACTGTAATATAGTTATAAAGAATCAGACACATGTAGGTACAGGGTACATCTACATCTACAGCCTCAGTATCAGAGTCTGACCCCTGTAATATAGTTATAAAGAATCAGACACATGTAGGTACAGGGTACATCTACATCTACAGCCTCAGTATCAGAGTCTGACCCCTGTAATATAGTTATAAAGAATCAGACACATGTAGATACAGGGTACATTGTACATCTACATCTACAGCCTCAGTATCAGAGTCTGACCCCTGTAATATAGTTATAAAGAATCAGACATATGTAGATACAGGGTACATCTACATCTACAGCCTCAGTACCAGAGTCTGACCCCTGTAATATAGTTATAAAGAATCAGACACATGTAGATACAGGGTACATCTACATCTACAGCCTCAATATCAGAGTCTGACCCCTGTAATATAGTTATAAAGAATCAGACACATGTAGCTACAGGGTACATCTACATCTACAGCCTCAGTACCAGAGTCTGACCCCTGTAATATAGCTATAAAGAATCAGACACATGTAGATACAGGGTACATCTACAGCCTCAGTATCAGAGTCTGACCCCTGTAATATAGTTATAAAGAATCAGACACATGTAGATACAGGGTACATCTACATCTACAGCCTCAGTATCAGAGTCTGACCCCTGTAATATAGTTATAAAGAATCAGACATATGTAGATACAGGGTACATCTACATCTACAGCCTCAGCATCAGTCTGACCCCTGTAATATAGTTATAAAGAATCAGACACATGTAGCTACAGGGTACATCTACATCTACAGCCTCAATATCAGAGTCTGACCCCTGTAATATAGTTATAAAGAATCAGACACATGTAGATACAGGGTACATCTATATCTACAGTCTCAGTACCAGAGTCTGACCCCTGTAATATAGTTATAAAGAATCAGACACATGTAGATACAGGGTACATCTACATCTACAGCCTCAGTATCAGAGTCTGACCCCTGTAATATAGTTATAAAGAATCAGACATATGTAGATACAGGGTACATCTACATCTACAGCCTCAGTATCAGAGTCTGACCCCTGTAATATAGTTATAAAGAATCAGACACATGTAGATACAGGGTACATCTACATCTACAGCCTCAGTACCAGAGTCTGACCCCTGTAATATAGTTATAAAGAATCAGACATATGTAGATACAGGGTACATCTACATCTACAGCCTCAATATCAGAGTCTGACCCCTGTAATATAGTTATAAAGAATCAGACATATGTAGATACAGGGTACATCTACATCTACAGTCTCAGTACCAGAGTCTGACCCCTGTAATATAGTTATAAAGAATCAGACACATGTAGCTACAGGGTACATCTACATCTACAGCCTCAATATCAGAGTCTGACCCCTGTAATATAGTTATAAAGAATCAGACACATGTAGATACAGGGTACATCTACATCTACAGCCTCAGTACCAGAGTCTGACCCCTGTAATATAGCTATAAAGAATCAGACATATGTAGATACAGGGTACATCTACATCTACAGCCTCAATATCAGAGTCTGACCCCTGTAATATAGTTATAAAGAATCAGACATATGTAGATACAGGGTACATCTACATCTACAGCCTCAGTACCAGAGTCTGACCCCTGTAATATAGCTATAAAGAATCAGACATATGTAGATACAGGGTACATCTACATGTACAGCCTCAGTATCAGTCTGACCCCTGTAATATAGTTATAAAGAATCAGACACATGTAGATACAGGGTACATCTACATCTACAGCCTCAGTGCCAGAGTCTGACCCCTGTAATATAGTTATAAAGAATCAGACACATGTAGGTACAGGGTACATCTACATCTACAGCCTCAGTATCAGTCTGACCCCTGTAATATAGTTATAAAGAATCAGACATATGTAGGTACAGGGTACATCTACATCTACAGCCTCAGTATCAGTCTGACCGCTGTAATATAGCTATAAAGAATCAGACATATGTAGACACAGGGTACATCTACATCTACAGCCTCAATATCAGAGTCTGACCCCTGTAATATAGTTATAAAGAATCAGACATATGTAGATACAGGGTACATCTACATCTACAGCCTCAGTACCAGAGTCTGACCCCTGTAATATAGCTATAAAGAATCAGACATATGTAGATACAGGGTACATCTACATCTACAGCCTCAGTATCAGTCTGACCCCTGTAATATAGTTATAAAGAATCAGACACATGTAGATACAGGGTACATCTACATCTACAGCCTCAGTGCCAGAGTCTGACCCCTGTAATATAGTTATAAAGAATCAGACACATGTAGGTACAGGGTACATCTACATCTACAGCCTCAGTATCAGTCTGACCCCTGTAATATAGTTATAAAGAATCAGACACATGTAGGTACAGGGTACATCTACATCTACAGCCTCAGTATCAGTCTGACCCCTGTAATATAGCTATAAAGAATCAGACATATGTAGACACAGGGTACATCTACATCTACAGCCTCAGTGCCAGAGTCTGACCCCTGTAATATAGTTATAAAGAATCAGACACATGTAGATACAGGGTACATCTACATCTACAGCCTCAGTATCAGTCTGACCCCTGTAATATAGTTATAAAGAATCAGACACATGTAGCTACAGGGTACATCTACATCTACAGCCTCAGTATCAGAGTCTGACCCCTGTAATATAGTTATAAAGAATCAGACACATGTAGATACAGGGTACATCTACATCTACAGCCTCAGTATCAGTCTGACCCCTGTAATATAGTTATAAAGAATCAGACACATGTAGCTACAGGGTACATCTACATCTACAGCCTCAGTATCAGAGTCTGACCCCTGTAATATAGTTATAAAGAATCAGACACATGTAGCTACAGGGTACATCTACATCTACAGCCTCAGTACCAGAGTCTGATCCCTGTAATATAGTTATAAAGAATCAGACACATGTAGCTACAGGGTACATCTACATCTACAGCCTCAGTATCAGAGTCTGATCCCTGTAATATAGTTATAAAGAATCAGACACATGTAGGTACAGGGTACATCTACATCTACAGCCTCAGTACCAGAGTCTGACCCCTGTAATATAGTTATAAAGAATCAGACACATGTAGGTACAGGGTACATCTACATCTACAGCCTCAGTATCAGAGTCTGACCCCTGTAATATAGTTATAAAGAATGAGACATATGTAGATACAGGGTACATCTACATCTACAGCCTCAGTACCAGAGTCTGACCCCTGTAATATAGTTATAAAGAATCAGACATATGTAGATACAGGGTACATCTACATCTACAGCCTCAATATCAGAGTCTGACCCCTGTAATATAGTTATAAAGAATCAGACATATGTAGATACAGGGTACATCTACAGCCTCAGTACCAGAGTCTGACCCCTGTAATATAGTTATAAAGAATCAGAAACATGTAGCTACAGGGTACATCTACATCTACAGCCTCAGCATCAGTCTGACCCCTGTAATATAGTTATAAAGAATCAGACACATGTAGATACAGGGTACATCTACATCTACAGCCTCAGTACCAGAGTCTGACCCCTGTAATATAGCTATAAAGAATCAGACATATGTAGATACAGGGTACATCTACATCTACAGCCTCAGTATCAGAATCTGACCACTGTAATATAGTTATAAAGAATCAGACACATGTAGATACAGGGTACATCTACATCTACAGCCTCAGTACCAGAGTCTGACCACTGTAATATAGTTATAAAGAATCAGACATATGTAGATACAGGGTACATCTACATCTACAGCCTCAGTACCAGAGTCTGACCCCTGTAATATAGTTATAAAGAATCAGACACATGTAGATACAGGGTACATCTACATCTACAGCCTCAGTATCAGAGTCTGATCCCTGTAATATAGTTATAAAGAATCAGACACATGTAGGTACAGGGTACATCTACATCTACAGCCTCAGTACCAGAGTTTGACCCCTGTAATATAGTTATAAAGAATCAGACACATGTAGGTACAGGGTACATCTACATCTACAGCCTCAATATCAGAGTCTGACCCCTGTAATATAGTAATAAAGAATCAGACATATGTAGATACAGGGTACATCTACATCTACAGCCTCAGTACCAGAGTCTGACCCCTGTAATATAGTTATAAAGAATCAGACATATGTAGATACAGGGTACATCTACATCTACAGCCTCAATATCAGAGTCTGACCCCTGTAATATAGTTATAAAGAATCAGACATATGTAGATACAGGGTACATCTACATCTACAGCCTCAGTACCAGAGTCTGACCCCTGTAATATAGTTATAAAGAATCAGACACATGTAGCTACAGGGTACATCTACATCTACAGCCTCAGCATCAGTCTGACCCCTGTAATATAGTTATAAAGAATCAGACACATGTAGATACAGGGTACATCTACATCTACAGCCTCAGTACCAGAGTCTGACCCCTGTAATATAGTTATAAAGAATCAGACATATGTAGATACAGGGTACATCTACATCTACAGCCTCAGAATCTGACCACTGTAATATAGTTATAAAGAATCAGACACATGTAGATACAGGGTACATCTACATCTACAGCCTCAGTACCAGAGTCTGACCACTGTAATATAGTTATAAAGAATCAGACATATGTAGATACAGGGTACATCTACATCTACAGCCTCAGTATCAGAGTCTGACCACTGTAATATAGTTATAAAGAATCAGACACATGTAGGTACAGGGTACATCTACAGCCTCAGTATCAGAGTCTGACCCCTGTAATATAGTTATAAAGAATCAGACACATGTAAGTACAGGGTACATCTACATCTACAGCCTCAGTATCAGAGTCTGACCCCTGTAATATAGTTATAAAGAATCAGACACATGTAGATACAGGGTACATCTACATCTACAGCCTCAGTATCAGAGTCTGACCCCTGTAATATAGTTATAAAGAATCAGACATATGTAGATACAGGATACATCTACATCTACAGCATCAGCATCAGTGTCTGACCCCTGTAATATAGTTATAAAGAATCAGACACATGTAGATACAGGGTACATTGTACATCTACATCTACAGCCTCAGTATCAGAGTCTGACCCCTGTAATATAGTTATAAAGAATCAGACATATGTAGATACAGGGTACATCTACATCTACAGCCTCAGTACCAGAGTCTGACCCCTGTAATATAGTTATAAAGAATAAGACACATGTAGATACAGGGTACATCTACATCTACAGCCTCAATATCAGAGTCTGACCCCTGTAATATAGTTATAAAGAATCAGACACATGTAGATACAGGGTACATCTACATCTACAGCCTCAGTACTAGAGTTTGACTCCTGTAATATAGCTATAAAAAATGAGACACATGTAGCTACAGGGTACATCTACATCTACAGCCTCAGTACCAGAGTCTGACCCCTGTAATATAGTTATAAAGAATCAGACACATGTAGCTACAGGGTACATTTACATCTACAGCCTCATTACCAGAGTCTGACCCCTGTAATATAGTTATAAAGAATCAGACACATGTAGATACAGGGTACATCTACATCTACAGCCTCAGTACCAGAGTCTGACCCCTGTAATATAGTTATAAAGAATCAGACACATGTAGATACAGGGTACATCTACATCTACAGCCTCAGTATCAGAGTCTGACCCCTGTAATATAGCTATAAAGAATCAGACACATGTAGATACAGGGTACATCTACATCTACAGCCTCAGTATCAGAGTCTGACCCCTGTAATATAGTTATAAAGAATCAGACATGTAGATACAGGGTACATCTACATCTACAGCCTCAGTACCAGAGTCTGACGCCTGTAATATAGTTATAAAGAATCAGACACATGTAGATACAGGGTACATCTACATCTACAGCCTCAGTACCAGAGTCTGACCCCTGTAATATAGCTATAAAGAATCAGACACATGTAGATACAGGGTACATCTACATCTACAGCCTCAGTATCAGAGTCTGACCCCTGTAATATAGTTATAAAGAATCAGACACATGTAGGTACAGGGTACATCTACAGCCTCAGTACCAGAGTCTGACCCCTGTAATATAGCTATAAAGAATCAGACACATGTAGATACAGGGTACATCTACATCTACAGCCTCAGTATCAGAGTCTGACCCCTGTAATATAGTTATAAAGAATCAGACATATGTAGATACAGGGTACATCTACATCTACAGCCTCAGAATCAGTCTGACCCCTGTAATATAGTTATAAAGAATCAGACACATGTAGCTACAGGGTACATCTACATCTACAGCCTCAATATCAGAGTCTGACCCCTGTAATATAGTTATAAAGAATCAGACACATGTAGATACAGGGTACATCTATATCTACAGCCTCAGTACCAGAGTCTGACCCCTGTAATATAGTTATAAAGAATCAGACATATGTAGATACAGGGTACATCTACATCTACAGCCTCAGTATCAGAGTCTGACCCCTGTAATATAGTTATAAAGAATCAGACACATGTAGATACAGGGTACATCTACATCTACAGCCTCAGTATCAGAGTCTGACCCCTGTAATATAGTTATAAAGAATCAGACACATGTAGATACAGGGTACATCTACATCTACAGCCTCAGTACCAGAGTCTGACCCCTGTAATATAGCTATAAAGAATCAGACACATGTAGATACAGGGTACATCTACATCTACAGCCTCAGTGCCAGAGTCTGACCCCTGTAATATAGTTATAAAGAATCAGACATATGTAGATACAGGGTACATCTACATCTACAGCCTCAATACCAGTCTGACCCCTGTAATATAGTTATAAAGAATCAGACATATGTAGATACAGGGTACATCTACATCTACAGCCTCAGTATCAGAGTCTGACCCCTGTAATATAGTTATAAAGAATCAGACACATGTAGATACAGGGTACATCTACATCTACAGCCTCAGTACCAGAGTCTGACCCCTGTAATATAGCTATAAAGAATCAGACACATGTAGATACAGGGTACATCTACATCTACAGCCTCAATATCAGAGTCTGACCCCTGTAATATAGTTATAAAGAATCAGACATGTAGATACAGGGTACATCTACATCTACAGCCTCAGTACCAGAGTCTGACCCCTGTAATATAGTTATAAAGAATCAGACACATGTAGCTACAGGGTACATCTACATCTACAGCCTCAGTACCAGAGTCTGACCCCTGTAATATAGCTATAAAGAATCAGACACATGTAGATACAGGGTACATCTACATCTACAGCCTCAGTATCAGAGTCTGACCCCTGTAATATAGTTATAAAGAATCAGATACATGTAGCTACAGGGTACATCTACATCTACAGCCTCAATATCAGAGTCTGACCCCTGTAATATAGTTATAAAGAATCAGACACATGTAGATACAGGGTACATCTACATCTACAGCCTCAGTACCAGAGTCTGACCCCTGTAATATAGTTATAAAGAATCAGACACATGTAGCTACAGGGTACATCTACATCTACAGCCTCAGTACCAGAGTCTGACCCCTGTAATATAGTTATAAAGAATCAGACACATGTAGATACAGGGTACATCTACATCTACAGCCTCAGTATCAGAGTCTGACCCCTGTAATATAGTTATAAAGAATCAGACATATGTAGATACAGGGTACATCTACATCTACAGCCTCAGTATCAGAGTCTGACCCCTGTAATATAGTTATAAAGAATCAGACACATGTAGATACAGGGTACATCTACATCTACAGCCTCAGTACCAGAGTCTGACCCCTGTAATATAGTTATAAAGAATCAGACACATGTAGATACAGGGTACATCTACATCTACAGCCTCAGTACCAGAGTCTGACCCCTGTAATATAGCTATAAAGAATCAGACACATGTAGATACAGGGTACATCTACATCTACAGCCTCAGTGCCAGAGTCTGACCCCTGTAATATAGTTATAAAGAATCAGACATATGTAGATACAGGGTACATCTACATCTACAGCCTCAATACCAGTCTGACCCCTGTAATATAGTTATAAAGAATCAGACATATGTAGATACAGGGTACATCTACATCTACAGCCTCAATATCAGAGTCTGACCCCTGTAATATAGTTATAAAGAATCAGACACATGTAGATACAGGGTACATCTATATCTACAGCCTCAGTACCAGAGTCTGACCCCTGTAATATAGTTATAAAGAATCAGACACATGTAGATACAGGGTACATCTACATCTACAGCCTCAGTATCAGAGTCTGACCCCTGTAATATAGTTATAAAGAATCAGACACATGTAGATACAGGGTACATCTACATCTACAGCCTCAGTACCAGAGTCTGACCCCTGTAATATAGCTATAAAGAATCAGACACATGTAGATACAGGGTACATCTACATCTACAGCCTCAATATCAGAGTCTGACCCCTGTAATATAGTTATAAAGAATCAGACACATGTAGATACAGGGTACATCTACATCTACAGCCTCAATACCAGAGTCTGACCCCTGTAATATAGTTATAAAGAATCAGACACATGTAGCTACAGGGTACATCTACATCTACAGCCTCAGTACCAGAGTCTGACCCCTGTAATAAAAATGTATAGTTATAAAGAATCAGACACATGTAGATACAGAGTACATCTACATCTACAGCCTCAGTACCAGAGTCTGACCACTGTAATATAGTTATAAAGAATCAGACACATGTAGCTACAGGGTACATCTACATCTACAGCCTCAGTACCAGAGTCTGACCCCTGTAATATAGTTATAAAGAATCAGACACATGTAGCTACAGGGTACATCTACATCTACAGCCTCAGTATCAGAGTCTGACCCCTGTAATATAGTTATAAAGAATCAGACACATGTAGATACAGGGTACATCTACATCTACAGCCTCAATACCAGAGTCTGACCGCTGTAATATAGCTATAAAGAATCACACACATGTAGATACAGGGTACATCTACATCTACAGCCTCAGTATCAGAGTCTGACCCCTGTAATATAGTTATAAAGAATCAGACACATGTAGCTACAGGGTACATCTACATCTACAGCCTCAATATCAGAGTCTGACCCCTGTAATATAGTTATAAAGAATCAGACACATGTAGATACAGAGTACATCTACATCTACAGCCTCAGTACCAGAGTACATCTCTGCAATTCTTTTGTTATTTAGAACATACTTTTCTAAAGCTACACATAAAAAATACTTGTGGCCTACCTAAGAATATATACATCTTACATCTACCCCCTGCTGAATTATGTTTTTTTAGTCAAATGTATACCATATCCATACTGTTCTGTTGTCAATAATATTAATCATTATAATATTTAATATTGTTTATACATATTCTAGATTTCATTGGAAACGATATGACATGTGACTAATTTACATTTTTTACTGATATTCAAGATGTAGTTTTTCATATGGTCTCTAACCCACTTATTTATCTTCAAATTTATCAAAAGACGAAAAATGTCAATTCCTATTCCTGACAAGATACTCCGGATTCATACAATTTAACTGACATCAGTTATTGTGAGAAAGTTGGTGGTATTCTGGTATCCTTATTACCCTTTTTCAATAAATATGAACTTATTATTTTTGAAAGTTTACATTCTTTAATCAGCAACATAAAAAATAGACAATGATTTCTATGTTTATCACTAAAAATAGACAATGATTTCTATGTTTATCACTAAAAATAGACAATGATTTCTATGTTTATCACTAAAAAGCAATTACACATGTACATGTATTTGTAATTAAAATCAGAAAACTTTTATTTAAAAGTTCACTCCTATATCGTTCAATATCTACAAATATATACTTACAGAATAACTCTCCTGTACATATTGTAAAGGATCCCTATGAAAAGACCTGTGAATACAATAATATACATTTGTACATGAAAAATATCATACAAAAATGTCCTACTGTACATACAATACATATTAATAATATGACTAATTGATATTAAATCTGTTAAAAGCAAAAAATGCATCAGTTATTTTTATTTTGTACAAAGAGTAATGGTCTTTAACAATAGATTCTACCTTCCTAGCTTGACAGTTAACTATGAGCATTCATTAACCTTGCTATTGTGCTGTCCATGTTTATATTGTCATTCATTTTTGCAATAGTATCTGGTCTTTTTGAGTAGAAGCAAATCTGTGCAGGTATTTTATTGTTTGTTTATATATATATATTGTCATTGGAGATCCAGTTATCAAGGGGAGAGGGTTGTGATCATATTTACTGGTTTAACCCTGCCACATTTTGGTACCTGTCCCAGGGGAAGGGACTGGATTTCCAATGTCTATGTTGTGGTCTTTTATTTGTGTTCAGTGAATTAAGGTGTTCAGTGAATTAAGGTGCGAGGTGAATTAAGGTGTTCAGTGAATTAAGGTGCGAGGTGAATTAAGGTGTGAGGTGAATTAATGTGTGAGGTGAATTAAGGTGCGAGGTGAATTAAGGTGTTCAGTGAATTAAGGTGCGAGGTGAATTGTTTGTTTTGTTGATTGGTGGAAATGCCGACCATCACTGTTATGTAATTACATGTAGCCTGGAGGTCTCATGATATCAGGGTAGTTAAAGGGACATTTGTGGTAGGTACTACCAACAAAATTTGTGGGTGGAACTTATCATCAAAAATTCCTGTTGATATGAACAGCATAATTTTGAAACTGTATGTCACACGACCAACCACAGAAATTTGAATTAGTGATTTTTGTAGATTTTAGACTGATGAAGAATATTATTTTTAATAAGACTGAAATTTTCGTAGGGGGGAACACTTGTGACCATATCTGTCAAATATTTTGCTCCAAAAGGAACTGTGAAACTATGTATCATTGATTTTTCCTCCTTGAGATAACCGTGGTCAAAATAATGAACAAAGTAAGTCCGGAAAACACATTTGCTTCGTTTTAAAACGAGGAGTTATGGCCTATCTGAATCATATTATAATTTAAATATGATTCTTCCATTATTACTGATCATGCCAGATTTTAAAAAGAAGAAAGAAAATGAAACACCTAATTTTTGTTGTTGATTTTTTTTTACCGAGGTGTTGCCTAAATGGTAGCTACGCCACTGATAAAGTTTCAAATTTAGTTTACAATATAGTATTGTGAACTTGAATGGAAGTTTTAGGCTAAAATTCATATATTTTGGGGAGCGTCTCATGGTATCAAGGCAAACAGGTATTTAGGTTTCTGAGGGCTCCCATGGTCAAATCAATAAACACATCTCAGCCATTACTCCGAATTGTCTTTCAGTGCAACAAACGAAAAAAGTTTTGAAACTTCAATTATAAGTACAAATTTAACATTAAAAAGAAACATTTACAAATGTTGTTGGTGGTCTATTTTCATTTCTGAAGACAATTGTTGGATGCTGACGTTTACTGATTTCCATGGGCGGAAGTAGCCATTGCAACTGTCCCGGGCTGAATAATTTGCATACGAAAATCAAATAAAATACTGATAAAAATATATGCCATTTTGTACAAAACAATTAAATAAGAGTAATAACAAAATTACCGAACTCCGAACAATCTTACAAAGGGAAAGTCAAAACTCATAATTATATAAACAAACAAAATCAGTCAACAACCGGAAAACTGTGAAAACCGTAATGACCCTGACTTGGTACAGGCATTTCTAAAGAAATGGTGGGTTGAATCAGATTTTAAGGCATCAAACCTCCCGCTCTCATTACGGTTCAAAGGTTCCAGCTGTCACTATAACAGTATTTAAATACAGGAACAAAATAGGTAAAATAGTTGTCAAAGCAGTACCATATTCGGTGACGTAAATGTCAAAAATATTTTTACGTCACACATTGACAAAAAAAATATCCTTGACATTTTTTGACTTCTTTATCTTTATACATTTTCACTATATGAAAATGCATCGCTTATAATTTTTTCTGCAGAGACGGAATATATTTCGACAAGATCTTGGTATCGGAATATAAACTTTTTAAGAGATCGAATAAGGCGAATCTTTTAATAGCCCTGGTCCAGTAGCTTGTTTCTCAGATGAAGATGACGTTTCAGGAAATCAGAATAATTGCTACTGGCCCTTGCATAGCGAATCAATTGCGAGATGTAAACACCATATGCAGGAGAAGCTGGTATATTGCTGCACATGTTTGGAAAATTTATGATTTTAAAATTGAAGTCGTCCCGCTTATCATAAATTTTAGTACTGAGTTGACCACTGTCGTCAAATTCGAGGTATAAGTCCAAAAATGATGCGGACGAAGCTGTATCGGTGGTCTCTTTAACTTCCAGCTCTGGAGGATATATCAATGGAAGAAATTCTGCAAATCTAGAATTATTGATAGATAAAACGTCATCAATATACCTGTATGTGAAATTAAAGGCTCTAGCCTCATGAATCTTCTTATCTTTAACAAGCTTTTGAAGAAACTCCGACTCATACGAGTATAAAAAATAAATCGGCTAGAAGAGGGGCACAATTCGTACCCATATATTTTTGCATTGAGGAAAACAACAATACAACTTACCGTTAATAATATTTTTATCAGTATTTTATTTGATTTTCGTATGCAAATTATTCAGCCCGAGACAATTGCAATGGCTCCTTCCGACCATGGAAGTCTGTAAACTTCAGCATCAACAAAAAGTTCTCTGTGACGCTCTGATGATGGATTAATTCCCGAAAAAAGTAAGGCAGAAGTATATTTAGGTAGTATGGAATCGAAGCATACCACGAGATTTACATGAAAAAAGTGTGCAAAAAAATAAACCGCTTTGTTTACATTTTGACCGATTTTGGCATTAGGCCAAAAAAAATAATATGTGTGTTTACGGTCACCTGACTGACCCTAATTTTTGCTAGCGACCCTATGAATTTTTACACAGAATTCGGATAACCCCATTTTTGTTGTTTAACCAGCAGCAATGTTTTATTTATTCAACTGCTAGCTTTTTGTCGAAATTGAGAGCAAAGAAGGTAGAAAAACTGCATAATTCGTCATAAAATAGCTTCAATAAATGACGGCTTACCGGAAATTTCGAAAATGAAATACCGGAATCGGATTCCGGAACCGAGAACGACTATTTCCGGTTTTGCCGATAATAATGAAGAAAAAAACAAATTAATCCCGACCGACCCTAGATTTTTTTGACATGTGACAGTAAACACACATATATTTTTTTTGGCCTTACCGGAACATATATACTCCAAATTGATAGGCACAAATTCAGTCAGTATAACATAGATCCGAACTGTCCTCTCTGTAAAACAGAGGAAGAAAATCTGATACATTTCTTACTCAAATGTCCGTTATTGAGACCAATTTTGGCTCCGTTATTTGAGGCTTTAAAGGGGTAAGTCATCAGCTGCACCAATGAAAATACCTGGAAAAATATTTTCAATAATAGCCTATCCATAGTGAGATTGATAGTGGACTGCAGAAATTTTGCTAATATATTCAATGAAGACAAGAATGTAATGCACAGAATCGAGGAACTATCCAGAAACCTTTGCTATGCCCTACACGTCAAAAGGTTGCAAATCATGGACAATCAGAATGTAAATTCTCGTATGAGGTAAGCAGGGTGACAGCTTTCTAACCTCCACTTTTCATAACACATTGCAGCAAGTCATGGAAAATCAAAAAGAACACCTCTGACGGAGGTGAGCAAGGTTACAGCTTGCTATTCTCAATTATGTGTTCAATATTCGATAAGAAATCTACAGACTAGTACAGTGCTATCGCTAGGAGATGAGCAAGGTTACAGCTTGCTAAACTCCGCTATTCATTCATTCATAGGGTGTTCGGAGTGCTACCTATATGAAACTGTGGTCAGTCAGGCGAGCGACAATGTAAATAGATGTATATAAGTTCTTTTTAGATTTTTAATTCTAAATCCATTTTACAGAAGTTACGTTTTATGTAAGTACTTTGCGAAATTTTACCCTGCATAAGCAGGAGAGTTCCTCCTGTTGGAAGCTAATACAAAGAAGAAGGAAGCCTTGTTATTATTAAAATCCGGGTTGTTTCGCCCCGATTACCTGTTCGCCCCGGAAAGTGAGTCGATTCGCCCCACTTAATCGCTATTATATTATAATAGATGAAGTCTTTTCGATAATTTTTTGGTAATTATTTATTTATTAGTTGTATGCAAAAAAAATAATAATTCATTCATTTCGGTCTACTTTTGTCAAAGATCTCAAGCAAAACTTTTCTTACAAAATTTACAAAAAACCAGACCAGAACAGTAAAAAGGTTGGTTTTTTTTTGTACCAACGCAAAAATGCATGAAATGACTAAGATGCTGTATAAGTGCGCAAATAACCTCTTTTTTTAATGAATTACGCATTAAATGCTAAAATAGTATAAATTTAATCAGATGTCAAACAAAGAGTGAAGCGATATATAATATTAAACACGTCAAGAAAGCATGTTAATTATAAGGAAGACAAAAATAAAGTACCCATGAACAAGCCTTACAACATCCAAAATACGAATATTTGCAATGGTATTTTCCATATTTCATTTTTTTAAAGCACTATTAATAAATGAGGGCAAACGGGAATCGGGGCGAAACGACCTGGGCGAACGGGAATAGGGGCGAAACGACCCGGGGCGAACGGGAATAGGGGCGAAACGACTCAGGGGGCGAACGGGATTCGGGGCGAAACGACCTGGTACCTTATTATATATTGGACACGATTTTCTGCCCATTGCTTAAGTTATATTCATATTGACACAACGTCTAGTGCCTGTGTGTAAATAAACTAAAAATAGTCAATAAGATGACGGCGTGCGGAAATTGAAAGAAGAAGAAATACGCTCCGACTAAACTAAACTAAGACAGATTATTTAGATACACTTTCTGTCATTCTAACCGTCTTGGTGTTGCCTCTTCTGCATCAAAAAACTCATCTAGTTCACTGTCAGACGACATTTCGTCACCAAAACTGCATAATATTCATATTTTCACAATAAATATGAAACGGTGTTGTCAAATCGTCCAAAATTATTCCAAAAAAGGAAGTGGGTAATTCATTTTCGGATCTTTTCACGAAATGATTGAAAATGCCAGAGAGGACCCGAACGCCCAACTATCAAGAATCTTGAAAATGTGCACTGAAGTTACTGTTCTGAGTCTTTCGGTTAGTTTTTAAATGATTTAGTAAAAACTGTTTTCATCATCGACAACAGATTGTTATTTCTACAGCGATTAAAACCAGATAGATCGAAAAACAATAAAAGCGTGAAGCCTGAAAATATTTCCCAGAATTCCATAGTGGAAAATGGAAAACCTTGTGGTCGAAGTTTGTGGCGCAAACGGAGCATTTTATCAGGTAATATTTGATGTAACAATTTGAATTGTTGTTTAAGATTATAACACATTTGAGAAGCATATCGGAGTAAACCGTTAATAAGGAAATAAGTCAGAAATGTATTGTTTGTCAAGTTGTAGGTGGTCGCCAAAAAATTGTCAAACTTGTCGGCATGACAGTTTTACTTTCACTTGTCAACTTTCGAGAAACTTGTACTTTCGATTTGACGAGAGACAAGAAAAAGTCGAAATAAATGTGTTTTAATGTTAATAAGATGTTTGATTTGATATAACCATTTAATAGGTTGAAATGATTCAGCCATGAGTCACTTAGACTTGTAGTTTTATCATGTTTTAGTCAGTTCTCAGCTTCAGTTGCTGATTGCTACACAGATAATGGAGTGGGTTTACTGTTTTTATATTTTGTTGTATCACTGCCAAGTTGAATGTTATTAGTCGATCATATGTTTATTGTGATAAAACATTTGTATTTTTGTTCTTCAATAAAACTTAAAATTGTCTTAAGTTTAAAAGTTAGATGTTTATGATGTTTATCATCATGTTACATGTTTCATCTTCCTACTTTCACACATACCACAAACAGTCACCAGAGTTAAAACATTTGTTATGGTAGAACTTTTAACTTTATTCTTCTGTACCAAATAAAGGCAAGAGATTTTCATTTCACTCAGAATTCAACATACAGTACACTCCAAGTGTATCAACGCTCATACTCTCAGGTCGGACAATATCCCTCCCAAAATGTCTGACTCACTCCAGAGAAATATCTGATAAATTTGAGAGTCAACACCCTCTAACTCCGAGTATTTGGTCGGACGTGAGAGCGGATATTTAAAGATTTTTTTTTACAATTCTCAAGGTGAACATGTCAAACATTTTGTGATCGATGTCAGGCCTCTACAATAACATATTTTTCAACTTGTCCCTTCGGACAACTAACTAAAAAAAGTACTTGTTCGATTCAATCTTTTAGTTGTCCGAAAAAAGTAATAAAAATTACAAAACCTAGAGAATAATTATCCAGGGCTCCCACTACTTTCAAATTAGAGGGAGAAGTGACTTTTCTTTCAGAGAGCTCACAGGGAGAAGTCAATTGTGATTAATCGAAACATTGTTTTGCGACCCCTCTAACGTTACCCTGCCCAAATTTAGTAAATAGTTAAAGCTGCCTGAACTGATTTGTTCTGGGTTTTTTTTTATTCATAACTACCTTAAGGACATATATTCAGTGTCATATGTTTACCTGTCTACCTTGATTGGAGTCTTGCAGACCCAGAACTCCAGATAATTTTCAAGTCCAAAGGGTAATTACCCCCTACTTTTGAAAATGATGGGTATTTGCATATTTCCTTTGCACTGTTGTACTCTCTACTTCAGAAAAGATTGCTTACATGTACACTTTTAAAATTATGTTTGACACAAGTGTTATTCATTAAACGCAGGATGCAAGTGAAATGTATATCTCTGTTTAATTTGACACGATTGTGTCATGTTTATTAATGAAATGTTGTAAATATTTTGTTTTTTGATCGTCAACTTTGGCAGTTTTCACAGCCGTTTTGATAATGTCATCAATGATTCATTTAACTATACTGTCACTAGACACAGATGAAACTGTCAGGAACGTAAGTATAGAATTTTCCGTAGCCCGCTTATTCATGTTCTTGCTCATTTTCGGTAATCCCTCATTTTCAACGAACAACATGTTCCCAAATTTACTTTCGTTTTGCTTCTTACGTAAACCGCATTTATTTGTAATATTGACCGTGATTGGATGATTTATCGTAAACATCCAATCAGATCTCTTTTGACATCGATGCTTAGAAAGGCAAACATTCGGTACCCCTTGGATGTATGCGCTCTCTCCTTCGAAAAGTATAAAGGGAAGTAATTACGGGGAATTTCTCAAAGACAAAAATGTATTGTTATGTACACGACTGTACAAGTACGCTCCGAATTTGGAAAGTTTGTTTACACAGCAATATGTATGCATAAAGTGTACACTCTGATCTGATAATACATGCGTTTTTACTCGTTTTCATAGCGTAAAAAAACGTAAATATGCAGCTCATCTGGTGCTCTGATACCAGTGATTTTTATATGTAACCCCCCCCCCCCTTTTTTTTTCCTTTTGAAATATTACTGTGTTGTGATCCAATACCGCACAAATTGTAATAACTCATATTTGTGTTATATAAATCCTTGTTTCTGGTAAAAAAAAATATACCTAGATACTATATATACTAGTATCTAGGTATATATTTTTTACCAGAAACAAGTAAATATACCTAGATACTATATATACTAGTATCTAGGTATATATTTTTTACCAGAAACAAGTGATATAAATAAAGCAAAGTATTTTATTTAAATTCACAGAGAAATAAAAATTTTAGTGGATCTTTTCAACCAGATCAGGGAAAAACTTGTAATATTTGTCCATTTCAAAGGTTTCAATATTTCCCAAAAGCCTAAATCAAGTCCTCTATATCGTATTTTGCACAAAAGACAAGTTTAAATTTGGTGCCAAATTGATATCCGATAATTTTTACGTGTCCTTTCCGGAGTGATTCTTGTTCTTATATTTCAAATATTGACATTTCCATTCATTAAAGCGTTTCTGAGATTGCGACTTTAATTTTGTCAATGTCCTTGAACTTCATATGGAGGAACGATAAATGATACAATAAAAGAGTTTTTATCTGGCGTTTCACTTTAGTTTTAATCAAAATAAATTATGGACCAATTGGAGATCAAACAGGGTTCTTTTATACAACAAACCCAGTATTTTATACCAGTGGAAATAGATTTTTCCGTCGTACCGGAACGTTTGTGAATCTCTGATTTTTTCACTTGTCCCATCGGACAACCGTAATACAAGATCTACTTGTCCGACATCAGTTTTCACTGGTATCGGACAAACGTTAATGTCAAGGCCTGGATGTGTATTTGTAAGCATACTTTCTTTCCGGTGTGTAGAATGTACGGGTACGTAAATACCCTAGTGTATTTCTACCTTGCACCATATTCGCGCCAGGAAAGATAGCTCAAAGGTCAATATATAACTGAAATATTGTTTAAAAGTGACGTTTAAACAGCTATATAGCCTCATATAAATTATTACAATAAAATATAGATTAAGTAACGAAATCGATATAAATTATTTTCCAGTATATTTAGTATAAAAAGCTTGTTCAACACGTTTACTGTGAGATGTATTGCAACCGCCATTTTTTACTACAACCTTGTGTGCATACTCGTGTTTGATGGAAAAACTATAGCTATATTTAGATATTTTGTGATATTAATTTTATATTGTAAATCGATCCACCCTGTGATATTTTTCAACAAGATTCATTTTTTATAGTATATATTTTATTATAAAATACAATATTGAACTGATTTTCGCTAACACTTCAATCATTGAATATTGATTTTTTTCGGATGTTGAATATTTTTTTCCCAGAATTGCACCCTCTGTTAGTATACTTTTATTGCTTTATTTAAAGAAAAAATAACACCAAGAACATCGATGATATGAGTCTTCTTATTCAGAAATAAACCTACAGCAAAATAAAGGTATACTGTAAACAAAATCGTCATTTTTATCTAGATTTATCGTCCGAAAAATACGATACTCCTCTACTATACTAATTTGGATTAGGTGATGGGAATTAGGTGCCATCATCAAAATAAAGATTTATAAAAATGTATTTTATGATAAAGATGGTTGATTAAAATTGTTTGTCATGCATTAGTTGTCAGTTGTAATATACAGGATGTAACCAATATACAGGAAGAGCCCCTACTGTGAAGCCATCTATTTTGAGATGCCATTCAATGAAAATAACAACCTGACCATATTGTTACATAATAAGAATTAGATAAGAAATTAAAATTTATAGAAGGCAAGGATTTATATAATTAACACATTAAGTCACATTTCATTTATTTAGCTTGGGTCAGTTATCAATTAGAAAGACAAAAATGTTTTTTTTAAATCTGTCTAATAAGTATTTACCTAAATATCATGACGTATAATAATTTCTCACCGTAAATGTATTTATTTTATTAAGATATTTATACACATTTATAAGAAAAAAGATATAAATTTATTTTTTAAGTACAAATAAATTGGAAGTCGGCTTGAAAATCGAAAACGCAAAATAGTTATCTATGTTTATAAGTCTTAGTAAAAGGAGTCTTGAGCAACGTTTTTTTTTTCACACCTGTGATAGGTGTATTTGTATATCATGAATGCACAATGCGACGACATGCTGAGATGGGTGATGTTTTGACAAGTAAACTGTCAAAAAAAACGTAGAATACACTAATAAAATATTATTTCACCTATATCAGGACTCTGCAGACTGCCAATTTTCAAGAAAAAAAAACAGGATTTACGGATTTATGACCCATTCGCCATAAACAAAATAAAACTTAAATTTTACTAATTGATTTTAATCCAAATTTGCCTTTAAAGAAATAAATTAGAATTATTTACCAGGGTTCGTTCGCCCTACATTTGGCGAACACGTAAAAGAGCAAACGCACCCGATATCGTAAACCGGCAACTGTCTGCAGCAAGTGAAAGGGCATTGGCATCGATTCTCGCAAGTACATAGGGACATACATGTATTAATATTCACTTCTAGTCACTATTCATGTATTCATACACATACTATTTACACAAACACACATATTGCTATTATAAATTACTGAAAAGTTATTGTTGAATAAAGTTAAAGTTAAATAAAGGCATTTCTGTATGGACATGAGAGAAAAGTTCGGACTGACAAACTTCCATTAGTTGTCAGTCCGAATGTCTGACAGCATAATTTTTTTTTAAAGAACTCTGCTAGTGCACTTAAAACATGTGTACTGCATGTTAATACATTTTATTCATGGATATTATTGTATATATCGCCTGTGACAGCCGTTAACAGATCTATACTTTCCGTACTGTATATCATATCACTCATTTACTTCAGCTTTACTAAGATGCACAAATTTATTGGTTAGCAGAATTTGGGGACGTTTCCTGTTTACAGTTTAACTATCTGAGAGTGGAGACTCTCACTCCAACCAGGCTGGGAGGATTTTCTCGGACGATTTTAAGAGTGACACCCTCTCTTCAAATCCAACAAAACCCTGTGTCCGACCTGAGAGTATGATCGTTGATACACTTGGAGGGATCTGTAGAAGTCATTTTTTCTCATTGGCAGAAATTTCATATGTGTGATAGAATTGTTAATTGTGATCAGTGGCTATCCAGGGTGGAACCCCCTTTTTTCTGACAGAAATTTAAAAATTACTAGGAAAATTTCCCCCAAATTATTTGAGATTGTTTAATTGATCAGAACTCTAACCCTAAAGATGGCAGCTGCCACTGAGAGACATAATTAGAGAATAGTCTATGACCAGTAAATATGAAACTACCAGCTTGATTGAATCGACTAAAAGCCATAACATAATATTACTGTACATGATCAGTCCACGAAATTGGCCACTGGTCCGATGCCCAAGGCACGTAATTTTTCAATCGGTCCAATAAAGAAAGGATGTGGAGGTGGTCTGACGGTCTATAACATTTTCACAATTAAAATTTTTATTTCTGTTGATTATAATTTATTTTGAAACAGCATTATGATGGATCGTAAATAAAATTTGAAAAAAAAATCTGAACCGACTTCGGGATCTGGTATCTAGCAAGTACAGTACATGTAAATAATGGAAAGCAGACCAACTTTAGCAATCGGGAAACCAGTATTTAATTAAAACAGTAAAGTGTTCATTCACCATCTTGAGGTTGGTTATAGATGGTCTGTTATAAAAATTAGTATTAACGACCATCAAAATATTTCTTTTTATATCTATCAAGTTTTATGGTTTTCTTTTCAAATTCATACAAGAAACTCAATTTACTGGTAACTTCGCCAATAAAGTGTTAATTAACACTAAATAAAACAGAATTAACATTTCAGCAATAGCAGACAGGAGCATTTATTGCTGTCAATATAGAATTGAAGCATGTGTGCAAGTTGAAAGTCTTTCGATGCATCAAAAGTATGAAAAAATATATACTGGAACTTATTATTTTGTGATGCATTATTAGAATACATTAAATTATCGATATTATACTTGCAGCCCTCAATTTGTCTTCAGCTATTTTTGCATTTTGGTCAACAACGACATAATCGCATATCAGGATAAATGTCATGGTCTTCATACTCTTGGATCATTAGCATATTATTGTCATTTGATGTTAAAATTCACTAAAAAGTCCCTGAAATGATCTGCTGCTGTGTTGTTCTTTGATTATCTTGAACACATTGTTAAGATGTCCTATGAGCAACCAGTTAGCTATATGACAACTAATAGAAATTAGTTACCAATACCATACTTTATCCTGCAATCAGTACATTTGCTGTACAAATATGCTATACGAATACATTTTTGCTTTATTCGTACTAGACGAATAAACTTTTCAGCCTACGAATAAACTTTCCTGGTACCCTGTAGCTATGTACAGCGGAGGGCACAGACAAGTATGAAACTGGTACTAATGTAACGCGGACCACGAAGAAGACATCCTTGACAACATTTATGACAGGCGAGGAATGATGCTTGTTTCTGTCCTTTTTGTTTAAATCTGACAAGTTTTCCGACTTTTTTGACATTGCAGGATAAACACAATATACGTACATTGTCGTTAAATATAAAATTCATTTGTACTCGCTGCGAAACAGGCCTGAAAAGCTCGCCAATAGGCTCGCTCTTCTGCCTATTTCTAAAGCTCGTACAAATAAATTTTATATTTACCGACAATGTACGTATATTGTATATTTATTCTTTTGGAATTGGTGGGGAGTTAACCCACATAGGTGGTGTATGTTACCATGTATATGTACACATGTAACTTGAGAGTTAACTCTTATCATTTGAATTATTTTCTTTTTTTTTAATTTTTTCTATGATTTCTAATTTCAAAACAGGAAATCTGATCAGAAATCCCGTTGAAATAAAGTCAAGAAAAATATTATTTCAAATGATATTTTGTAGGTTTATAAAATTTCATATTGTTTTCTATGCCACAACTAAGAGTGTAAATATCATTTTCTAATGTATTCATTTAGACCTTTTCTTCTTCTTGTTTTGTTGATTTAGAAAATGTAGTTAATTAAGTCTCCCAAACAACGTTTGGAGACTTATTGTTTTTGCTCCGTTTCTTCTTATTATTATTCTCTTTCTTTCTTTCCGTGGACCATGAACTTGTCCACGGCAGATCTCAGGAACTACTGGACAGAATTTCATGAAACTTGGTGGAGTTATAGATATATGTTTCTAGTTGGTCCTAAAGTTTTCAGCTTTGTGATAAAGAGGGTCAAAGTCATATTTTGAGGGGTTCAAAGAGGGTGGGGATTACTATAGAATCCTATGGGAAAGTTGAAATTTCGTACATTAATGTTGATAACTTCTAAATGTATAATGATAGAGACATAAAATTTGACATAGTGATAGGTCACCATTAGAGGACCAATTCTGCATTTTCAAAATTTTCGAGATGTCTGCCATTTTCAAAATGGCTGCCAAAACATGGCAAAAAAAATGGGCGGTAAAAATTCAACATTGTCCGATATCATCAAAATTTGATATGTGGATAGATATTGATTCCCGACATTGAAAAATTTCTACCGGTCGTCATTTTCAAAATGGCCACCACAATGCAGCAAAAATTCAACATTGTCCGATATCATCAAAATTTATATGTGGTAGATAATGATGTCCCGAATTGATTCCCGACATTTAAAAATTTCTACCGGTCGCCATTTTCAAAATGACCGCCACAAATTCAACATTGTCCAATTTCAACGCCATTTTCAAAATGGTCACCACAATACCGCACAAATTAAACATTGTCCGATTTCAACAACATTTCATAGGTGGATAGATTATGATGTCCCGATTTGATTCCTAACATCGAAAAATTTCTACCAGTCGCCATTTTCAAAATGGCTGCCATAATACCGCAAAAATTCAACATTGTTCGATTTCAAAGGTAGCTTTTGATTTATTTTTTAAACCTGTTGTCAGTGGCCAGTTTGGGAGACTCCATAATCGTTAGATTAATCATATCTTGTTATATATACATTTCAATAAAAGTTAAGAGCCACCCACTATCTTTTTCAAAATTTTTTTTTAGCTCACTTTGCCAAAGGCAATGCAAGCTTTTACCATCACTTGGCATCCATCGCCTGCCGTCCGTTGCCAGTTAACATTTTACACTTTAATCTTCTCTGAAACAGCCTAGCCAAATGAACTGAAACATGGTAGGAAGCATCTATGGAAGGTCCTCTATAAAGATTGCTCATTTCGTCATGATCTGTTAACAAACATGGCCACCATAGGTAATTCTTGTTTCTGGTTGGTCAATATCTAAAAATCTTCTTCTCTGAAACCACTTGGCCAAATGTACCGAAACTTGATCGAATCTCAGCAATAAGCATCTATGCAAGGTCCTCTATAAAGATTGCTCATTTTGTCCTGATCTGTTAACAAACATGGCTGCCAAAGGCAATTATTGTTTCTGGTTGGTCAATTTCTAAAAATACTTCTCCTCTGAAACCGCTTAGACTATACAAATTTTATCGCCTTATCGCTCACATTTACTCAGTAGCGAGTATAACCACCATGTTTACACCAAAGCTTATCTGTACTTATCTATTCATTCCACGAACTGGGCTACAAAGCCTCTGTTGAGGAAATCACTGCCATTCTTCCAGAATTGCATTTGTTAATTCAGCAATATTTTGGCATTGTGGATTACATTGGTTCACTTTAAAGTCCCATACATGCTCGATTGGATTCAATCACCTCTTGCTGCTTAAATTATCTTACGATGCAAGAAAGCTCTCGGGGCTGCTCTGGCTCCCAGTAGGAGCCAGAAAAATCGCCAGGTGCCAGTTTAGGGGCCAGCTAAAAAAAAATTACAATGAGCCAATTTTTTCGGATTTGTTTGTACAAATATTAATGTCTGTATTGTACTTCTGTTTTTCATTTCGATTTCATCATCAAAAACAAAAAGATTTATATAATTTATTACAATAAATAATCAATAAATAACAACATAGACATCATCATATAACAACAGTTAACATACAGTATGATACATACATACATTCAGAACTGTCACTAAAATGCCCTCGTGCCTTTTTCGTAAGTTTTTTTATTTTTTAATTTATACTAAAACTGCCTTTCTCTTGTTAAAAATATCGATCGATGTGTATGATCTGTCAATCAACAGATTACATCACAAAATTTGACACCTGTTGTATGGTCTGAGTAGTTAATTACAGGTGATCAAATTCAAAGGCAATTAACCTTACCGGTAATTAGCGATCATTCATTTTGGTGAAAGAAATTAATAAAATAAATGAAGTGTCAGCGGCTTGTTGTGTTCAGTATGGTACACTACTCATTCCCAAGCTACTGATCAGGATTAGTGTCACAGCCGCTCGTTGTTATAAATATCCATCTTAAAAATAAAGTATATTTCATCAGTTTCAAACATGCCTTCTCAGAAACGTTGTTTAGCTCAGCTGACATGCGACAAGCAGAAGATCGCTAAGCAATCAGAATCAGATCGTTCTTCAACACAGATTCCATTCTGTACTAGCAGTTGTTTATTTATTTAATAAAGTGAAAAATAAGTGCCAATAAAATATGGCACATTTGTTTATGTCATTGACATACAATTTTTATTTTTAATGACATTCGAAAATTTGTATGTTGTACATCATAGTAACTACGTGCTAAAAATAGCAAGGAAGTTCAAAATAACTTTTTATTGACTGCATTTCGGCTACTAGTTTGAATATACAGTAACTGGAAATAAGTGTCTGTCATCTCCGATTTTCCTCTATATAATTCATGTAAAACAACTTCAAACATGATCATCTAATTACACTTCAATTAACAACAATAATAAATCATAATTGGCGATCAAGATTTCACACCTCGATAAATTGTTTACCTGTTTTCCTTTGACAGTTAAATACCGACACACGCTATCAGACCATAAAACTTACCTGTATTTTACGGATTATTGATTTTTGTTATGGTACACAGTGATTATCTATATATTTACACAAGGAAATCTAGGTGCCAAAAAAATCGCCAGAAGCCGATTTCAGTTGCCAGTCAAGAAAAAAAATCGCAAATTGCGACATTGGCGACCGACAGCGCGATCCCTGGCTCT
Organism: Bathymodiolus septemdierum; assembly: GCA_963383655.1. NCBI lineage: Eukaryota > Metazoa > Mollusca > Bivalvia > Mytilida > Modiolidae > Bathymodiolus > Bathymodiolus septemdierum. The sequence continues at coordinate 884,125 of OY726519.1, forward strand.
GTGCGGTCTGGCATTATCGTCCATAAAGATCGGCCTGTCAACTAATGGATGGATGATTATCAAAATAGGGTACTATGTGTGCCTTAAGCACATTGTCGTAGTATGCAACACCATTGAGGTTAGCTTGTATGACATGGAAGTCCAACTTACAATTAAAAGAAGAAAAAAACCAGACAGTAACTCCGCTGCCACCAAACACCGTTTTATGTGTCATTGAGCCATCTGTTAATGTACAGTCATTACAGATACATGACACCCACAATTCAATTCATTTTGATGTAGCAAAGTGATTTCTACTGGCACACCGGGCTATTAGCCTATCCTTTCTAGGTGTAGTTTTACAGGGCTTGCCAGATCACGGCCATTCATCAACCATTTTCAAGCGCTGCATAAGATAATCAATTTCAGAATGGTGTGCCCTCATTTGCCCTGCCACCCTTCTATAGTTAAAACCTGTATGTGACATGTCAACAGCTTGCCACCTCTCTGCTAAAGTCAATTTTTTGCCTAACCATAATTTAGTGATGAAAACACTATTAAAAAAACTCTACAACCTCAACTTGCCAATGCACTTTGTGTAATTACAAATGTACAGGTATGACACCAATTGTAAACCGGTTTTAATCGAACACGACTTTATCCATCAATGAGGTATTACAAATTTAATTGAAGCTTATGTGTACAGATATTCTTTACAGCAATCACATTTTAAAATAGTTAATTTTCAAAAAAAGATATTTATGAAATAAATTAAGTAGTGCTTAACTTTTGTCGAAGTGTACACAATGTATATATAGAAGGCAGTGCTGCATGCCTGCAACACATTTAAACTGAAACATGACTTTTATCTTAATCATAATGTGCATACACAAGATATTTGTACAAGTACATACTACAAAACAAAATGGTTTTCTTAACAATAGTAAAAAAAATCTTTGGTATCCTTGCAATTGATATATTTTAATTTAGGAACATTCCTTTTTTTATTTATTTATTTTTTTTAGTGGAGGGGGGGGGCATTTCGGTTAGAGTAAGCCAAAAAAATATGGGTGATTAATTACCAGTGATCATTTAATAATATTTGTAAAAATATGATCTGCATGTTGACTAGAAATGTTGCTAAGGCACCTTTTTAATTAATTTTATATTTGCAAAGAATAATAATTGAATAACAACAACAAAATATTGGTAAAAGTAATATTTACTGGTACGTAGTGTAGTCGTAGGTAATGAGAAGTCAATGATTAATAGAGTATTATATCTCTTCATATCAATGCAGTATATGACCTTCACCTTATGGTAAATCATGATTTTTTTCAATACACGGTTGGTTACTAACTTTAGTTGAGCTTAAAAAATATCTGATTGATTTAATGATGTCTTAATTTATCAACAAAGCTTAAAAATATCTGATTGATTTAATGATGTCTCAATTTACCAACAAAACTTCTACATTTAATAATGAGTACTCTAGACATGTACTTGTATGTATGAGTTTACACTCCTGTCATCTGTATTCTAAACATGCTGAATTCCTTATACATTATTTCTTCATATGGTTCAGTCACTAACCATGATGTATTATAAAACCAGTGTGATCATTGACTAAATAATTTAAAAGTTTGTGGTGATATTTAAAGATAAGTATTTATATTACACAGAATCATGTACAACCTCTATTTATATTACACAGAATCATGTACAACCTCTATTTATATTACACAGAATCATGTACAACCTCTATTTATATTACACAGAATCATGTACAATCTCTATTTATATTAGACAGAATCAAGTACAACCTCTATTTATATTACACAGAATCATGTACAACCTCTATTTATATTACACAGAATCATGTACAACCTCTATTTATATTACACAGAATCATGTACAATCTCTATTTATATTAGACAGAATCATGTACAATCTCTATTTATATTAGACAGAATCATGTACAACCTCTATTTATATTAGACAGAATCATGTACATCCACTATTTATATTACACAGAATCATGTACAACCTCTATTTATATTACACAGAATCATGTACAACCTCTATTTATATTACACAGAATCATGTACAATCTCTATTTATATTAGACAGAATCATGTACATCCACTATTTATATTAGACAGAATCATGTACAACCTCTATTTATATTAGACAGAATCATGTACATCCACTATTTATATTACACAGAATCATGTACAACCTCTATTTATATTACACAGAATCATGTACAACCTCTATTTATATTACACAGAATCATGTACAATCTCTATTTATATTAGACAGAATCATGTACATCCACTATTTATATTAGACAGAATCATGTACAACCTCTATTTATATTACACAGAATCATGTACATCCACTATTTATATTACACAGAATCATGTACAACCTCTATTTATATTAGACAGAATCATGTACAACCTCTATTTATATTACACAGAATCATGTACAATCTCTATTTATATTACACAGAATCATGTACAATCTCTATTTATATTACACAGAATCATGTACATCCACTATTTATATTACACAGAATCATGTACAACCTCTATTTATATTAGACAGAATCATGTACAACCTCTATTTATATTAGACAGAATCATGTACAACCTCTATTTATATTAGACAGAATCATGTACAACCTCTATTTATATTAGACAGAATCATGTACAACCTCTATTTATATTACACAGAATCATGTACAACCTCTATTTATATTAGACAGAATCATGTACAACCTCTATTTATATTACACAGAATCATGTACAATCTCTATTTATATTACACAGAATCATGTACAACCTCTATTTATATTAGACAGAATCATGTACAACCTCTATTTATATTAGACAGAATCATGTACAACCTCTATTTATATTAGACAGAATCATGTACAATCTCTATTTATATTACACAGAATCATGTACATCCACTATTTATATTACACAGAATCATGTACAACCTCTATTTATATTAGACAGAATCATGTACAACCTCTATTTATATTAGACAGAATCATGTACAACCTCTATTTATATTAGACAGAATCATGTACATCCACTATTTATATTACACAGAATCATGTACAACCTCTATTTATATTACACAGAATCATGTACAACCTCTATTTATATTACACAGAATCATGTACAATCTCTATTTATATTAGACAGAATCATGTACATCCACTATTTATATTAGACAGAATCATGTACAACCTCTATTTATATTAGACAGAATCATGTACATCCACTATTTATATTACACAGAATCATGTACAACCTCTATTTATATTACACAGAATCATGTACAACCTCTATTTATATTACACAGAATCATGTACAATCTCTATTTATATTAGACAGAATCATGTACATCCACTATTTATATTAGACAGAATCATGTACAACCTCTATTTATATTACACAGAATCATGTACATCCACTATTTATATTACACAGAATCATGTACAACCTCTATTTATATTAGACAGAATCATGTACAACCTCTATTTATATTACACAGAATCATGTACAATCTCTATTTATATTACACAGAATCATGTACAATCTCTATTTATATTACACAGAATCATGTACATCCACTATTTATATTACACAGAATCATGTACAACCTCTATTTATATTAGACAGAATCATGTACAACCTCTATTTATATTAGACAGAATCATGTACAACCTCTATTTATATTAGACAGAATCATGTACAACCTCTATTTATATTAGACAGAATCATGTACAACCTCTATTTATATTAGACAGAATCATGTACAACCTCTATTTATATTACACAGAATCATGTACAACCTCTATTTATATTAGACAGAATCATGTACAACCTCTATTTATATTACACAGAATCATGTACAATCTCTATTTATATTACACAGAATCATGTACAACCTCTATTTATATTAGACAGAATCATGTACAACCTCTATTTATATTAGACAGAATCATGTACAACCTCTATTTATATTAGACAGAATCATGTACAACCTCTATTTATATTACACAGAATCATGTACAATCTCTATTTATATTACACAGAATCATGTACAACCTCTATTTATATTAGACAGAATCATGTACAACCTCTATTTATATTAGACAGAATCATGTACAACCTCTATTTATATTAGACAGAATCATGTACAATCTCTATTTATATTACACAGAATCATGTACATCCACTATTTATATTACACAGAATCATGTACAACCTCTATTTATATTAGACAGAATCATGTACAACCTCTATTTATATTAGACAGAATCATGTACATCCACTATTTATATTACACAGAATCATGTACAACCTCTATTTATATTACACAGAATCATGTACAACCTCTATTTATATTACACAGAATCATGTACAATCTCTATTTATATTAGACAGAATCATGTACATCCACTATTTATATTAGACAGAATCATGTACAACCTCTATTTATATTAGACAGAATCATGTACATCCACTATTTATATTACACAGAATCATGTACAACCTCTATTTATATTACACAGAATCATGTACAACCTCTATTTATATTACACAGAATCATGTACAATCTCTATTTATATTAGACAGAATCATGTACATCCACTATTTATATTAGACAGAATCATGTACAACCTCTATTTATATTACACAGAATCATGTACATCCACTATTTATATTACACAGAATCATGTACAACCTCTATTTATATTAGACAGAATCATGTACAACCTCTATTTATATTAGACAGAATCATGTACAACCTCTATTTATATTACACAGAATCATGTACAATCTCTATTTATATTACACAGAATCATGTACAATCTCTATTTATATTACACAGAATCATGTACATCCACTATTTATATTACACAGAATCATGTACAACCTCTATTTATATTACACAGAATCATGTACAACCTCTATTTATATTAGACAGAATCATGTACAACCTCTATTTATATTAGACAGAATCATGTACAACCTCTATTTATATTCGACAGAATCATGTACAACCTCTATTTATATTACACAGAATCATGTACAACCTCTATTTATATTAGACAGAATCATGTACAACCTCTATTTATATTACACAGAATCATGTACAATCTCTATTTATATTACACAGAATCATGTACAACCTCTATTTATATTAGACAGAATCATGTACAACCTCTATTTATATTAGACAGAATCATGTACAACCTCTATTTATATTAGACAGAATCATGTACAATCTCTATTTATATTACACAGAATCATGTACATCCACTATTTATATTACACAGAATCATGTACAACCTCTATTTATATTAGACAGAATCATGTACAACCTCTATTTATATTAGACAGAATCATGTACAACCTCTATTTATATTAGACAGAATCATGTACAATCTCTATTTATATTACACAGAATCATGTACATCCACTATTTATATTACACAGAATCATGTACAACCTCTATTTATATTAGACAGAATCATGTACAACCTCTATTTATATTAGACAGAATCATGTACAACCTCTATTTATATTAGACAGAATCATGTACAACCTCTATTTATATTAGACAGAATCATGTACAACCTCTATTTATATTAGAATCATGTACAACCTCTATTTATATTACACAGAATCATGTACATCCACTATTTATATTACACAGAATCATGTACAATCTCTATTTATATTAGACAGAATCATGTACAACCTCTATTTATATTAGACAGAATCATGTACAACCTCTATTTATATTAGAAAGAATCATGTACAACCTCTATTTATATTAGACAGAATCATGTACAACCTCTATTTATATTACACAGAATCATGTACAACCTCTATTTATATTACACAGAATCATGTACAACCTCTATTTATATTAGACAGAATCATGTACAACCTCTATTTATATTAGACAGAATCATGTACAACCTCTATTTATATTAGACAGAATCATGTACAACCTCTATTTATATTACACAGAATCATGTACAATCTCTATTTATATTAGACAGAATCATGTACAATCTCTATTTATATTAGACAGAATCATGTACAACCTCTATTTATATTAGACAGAATCATGTACAACCTCTATTTATATTACACAGAATCATGTACAATCTCTATTTATATTAGACAGAATCATGTACAATCTCTATTTATATTAGACAGAATCATGTACAATCTCTATTTATATTAGACAGAATCATGTACAACGCATTCACTGACAGCCTCTATATGTATTTGGCAGTAAAATAAATCTGCTAGTGGCATAAATAAGCTGAAGTTTGAGCTCATACCTTAGGACAATGAGTTATATAAAATGTAGTTTCATTTATAGTCATTCTTCAACAATTGTCGGAAGACAAAATAATTTAAGCTTCTGATGGAATAAAATTGATATACATGTATTGTCTATATTGTGTTAACTTGATAGAAATGAGATACAAATGTAACTATATTTAATTCTAATATGACGTCCTTCTTTTGCTTTGCGAACAAACGAGCGATTTATTAGATGGCAAAATCTCATTAGCTCATGCGCTGCACACATATATTAGCCACATAAAATGATGAAATCACAAAATAATATTATTTACACGGTTGTTAACGTTTTAAACATCTATATTCACTGAAAATAATCAACATATCCCAAATTATTAATAAATATGTGATGTGTCAATTAAAACATGTAAGCACAATATTATTGTTACAGATCATCAATAAGACTGACTTTCCCGTCATAAAAGCACATGTTGATGAGTTATCCTCTGCTCGAATTTGGCAGCATAAATTGTGTGCGACATTGTCCTCAAGCGTAAATATAAATTACCGTCTTTCTCCACCAAAGTAGACTACCGTATTTGTACTCTCAGACATCAGAATCGAAATAATTCATGAAAGCCAGAATGTGTTTTGAGTTTTAACATCGGTTGGCAGAATTTTAGTAAATTTGATCCCTCGCATCCGCTCGGGATAAAATACTAACATCCCCATGTTAAAACTCAAAACACATTCTGGCTTCCATGAATTATTTCTTAAGTATAAGTATTTGTATATTAATTAATCTACAACAATTTTAATTTCAGGCCCAAGTCAAGAATGTGTATGAAGATGAAGTCCTTGTTTCTTTTGAAAATAAGTAAGTTGATTACACATAAGGCCAAAAAAAAAATATGTGTGTTTCCGATTGCATGGTCTTCAAAATTAGGGTCGGTAGGTCGGGATTATTATTTTTTTTTTAAACCTACAAGTATGCTCCTTCCTCTAAAATCACACACACTTGTTTGTTTCTTTCTTACTACAGCTTATTAATTATTTGACATGCAGTACAATGTTTTTGGTTCCAAACATCGATCAAATGTACAAGGAAATGAAGAAAATTGTTGAAGTCGGAAACAAACACGGAAACAGAGACAAATTTCCGGATTTTGTCGATCTATTATTATTATTTTTTGGCATAAAAATGTTAGGGTCGACCGGAAACACACATATTTTTTTTTTGGCATAAATAAAAGCAGAAGCCTGTGTTTGGCTAGTGATCTTATATGATAGTTAGATTTACAACTACATCATACTTGTACATCATAAAAACCCAGTTTAAACAGTGATGGTCAACAGTTAACAATTCCAAAAATGTCAACAAAATGAACAACCCCCTTTTCACTTGAAATCAGTGAACACAAAGAAGACTATGACATATAACATTGAAAATCCAAGTAATGGCTTAGGACAGGCACAAAAATATGCAGGATTAAACCGGTTAATGGAATCTCTCCTCTCTTGATAACTTGATCTCCAACAGTAATACAGATCTAAGCAAACAGTCAAAAACATGCATAGATTTGGTTTTGTTAAAGAAGACCACGTACTATCACAAAATTGAATTGCATCATAAATATGGACAGTACAATAGCAGGGTCAATGAACGGCCGCACTTGAGGATACAATGTAATCTTCAGTCCTCGAAATGAAAATTTGAATTTACTGGTCCAAATAAAATTCTTGAATTTATTTTTTATATACATGTGTAGTTCTAAATAAAAACTGAAAAATTTACTGGTTCGAACAAAGTTTTACTGGTCTTGGGCCGGAGGACTGGTGCTCACCGTGAGGACTGAATCTTCAATTTCGTTACGACAGTATTATGTAGATGCTGATAATCAGATTATATATATATTATATATGTTTTAGCTGGCAACCTGAACAGCGAGTTAAATTTGGAAATGTACGATTACCACCGACTGACCAAGCGAAGAAAGCAGAATATAAGGAAGGAGAGATTGTAGAGGTAATGTTCATTCAACTTGATTCTACACACAGACTAAAGGTTGGGATTGATTTGAGAGATTGTAGAGGTAATGTTCATTCTACACACAGACTAAAGGTTGGGATTGATTTGAGAGATTGTAGAGGTAATGTTCATTCTACACACAGACTAAAGGTTGGGATTGATTTGAGAGATTGTAGAGGTAATGTTCATTCTACACACAGACTAAAGGTTGGTATTGATTTGAGAGATTGTAGAGGTAATGTTCATTCTACACACAGACTAAAGGTTGGGATTGATTTGAGAGATTGTAGAGGTAATGTTCATTCTACACACAGACTAAAGGTTGGTATTGATTTGAGAGATTGTAGAGGTAATGTTCATTCTACACACAGACTAAAGGTTGGGATTGATTTGAGAGATTGTAGAGGTAATGTTCATTCTACACACAGACTAAAGGTTGGTATTGATTTGAGAGATTGTAGAGGTAATGTTCATTCTACACACAGACTAAAGGTTGGTATTGATTTGAGAGATTGTAGAGGTAATGTTCATTCTACACACAGACTAAAGGTTGGGATTGATTTGAGAGATTGTAGAGGTAATGTTCATTCTACACACAGACTAAAGGTTGGGATTGATTTGAGAGATTGTAGAGGTAATGTTCATTCTACACACAGACTAAAGGTTGGGATTGATTTGAGAGATTGTAGAGGTAATGTTCATTCTACACACAGACTAAATGTTGGGATTGATTTGAGAGATTGTAGAGGTAATGTTCATTCTACACACAGATTAAAGGTTGGGATTGATTTGAGAGATTGTAGAGGTAATGTTCATTCTACACACAGACTAAAGGTTGGGATTGATTTGAGAGATTGTAGAGGTAATGTTCATTCTACACACAGACTAAAGGTTGGGATTGATTTGAGAGATTGTAGAGGTAATGTTCATTCTACACACAGACTAAAGGTTGGGATTGATTTGAGAGATTGTAGAGGTAATGTTCATTCTACACACAGACTAAAGGTTGGGATTGATTTGAGAGATTGTAGCCTTTCCAGAAAAGAGGCATCGATGGTGTAATAGTTAGCGTACCCACCTCAAGTGAAGTAAATCGTGGGTTTGAGCCCCGGTGGGGTCAAATCAAAGACTATGAAATTGGTATATATGTTTCTTCTCTGCTAAGCATGCAGCATTAAGGAGTAAGAGCAAAGACTGATTGGCTCTTAATCAGTTGTTTCAGTGAGCTAGCACTATAAAAATCCAACTAAGTGTATATTGGTCTAGTATAAAGTGGACATCATCATCATCTTATGATCATCTAATGTAACTTGTTCTCGCCAAGATATAGCTGAAAAATTGCTCATTTGGCATTAAACAATAATCATGCACTCACTTAAAATTTGTTCTGGCCTGACAGACCTTTATTTTTATTTAAGCATACTGTTTTTTGGTACGTATAGAACACGGTCTTATGCTTTACAATATAGAACACGGTCTTATGCTTTACAATGGTAATTTGTAGGTGGGGTGCGTTTTATGCATAAGAGCAAGTATCAGACACTTTTTTTTAGCTTACCTTGCCAAAGGCAATGTGAGCTTTTGTCATCACTTGGCGTCCGTCTTCTGTCGTCCGTTAACTTTTCACATATTAATCTTCTCCTCTGAAACCCCTCAGTCATATGAACTGAAACTTGGTAGGAAGCATCTATGGAAGGTCCTCTATAAAGATTGCTCATTTTGTCCCGATCTATTTACAAATATGGCCACCACAAGCCATTCTTGTTTCTGATTGGCCTATTTTTTTTTTAAATCTTCTCTTCTGAAACCGCTTAGCCAAATGAACCGAAACTTGGTAGGAAGCATCTATGGAAGGTCCTCTATAAAGATTGCTAATTTCATCCTGATCCATTAACAAACATGGTCACCACAGGCAATTCATGTTTATGATTGTATGCTTTCTAAAAAAATAATTTTTTGTGTGGAAAGGGAGATAACTCTAATTTGAATTGAATTACCGATAAATATGCCTCTAAAACCCCTCAGCCAAATGAACTGAAACTTGGTAGGAAGCATCTATGGAAGGTCCTCTATAAACGTTGCTCATTTTGTCCCAATCCATTTACAAACATGGTCACCGCAGGCAATTCTTGTTTCTGATTGGCCTATTTTTAAAAATCTTCTCCTCTGAAACTGCTTAGCCAAATGAACTGAAACTGGTAGAAAGCATCTATGGCAGGTCCTCTATAAAGATTGCTAATTTCATCCTGATTCATGTTTATGATTGTATGCTTTCTTAAAAAAAAAAAATATAAAAAAAAATTGTGTGGAAAGGGAGATAACTCTAATTTAAATATAGATACTATTAATTGAATTACAGATAAATATGCCTCTAAAACCCCTCAGCCAAATGAACTGAAACTTGGTAGGAAGCATCTATGGAAGGCCCTCTATAAAGATTGCTCATTTCGTCCCAATACGTTAACAAACATGGCCGCTACAGGCGACTCTTGTTTCTGATTGGCTGATTTTAAGAATTCTTCTCTTCTGTAACCGCTTGGCCAAATGATCCGAAACATAGTAGGAAGCATCTATGGAAGGTCCTCTATAAAGATTGCTCATTCCATCCCGATCCATTAACAAACATGGCCACCACAGGCTATTCTTGTTTCTGATTGGCTGATTTTTTAAATTCTTCTCCTCTGAAACTGCTTGGCCAAATGATCCGAAACTTGGTAGGAAACATCTATGGGCGGTCCTCTATAAAGAGTACTCATTTTGTTCCAATTCCATCAACAAACATGGCCACCACAGGCGATTCTTGTTTTTGATTGGTCTATTTCTAAAAATCTTCTCTGAAACCACATGGCCTGGCCAAATGAACCGAAACTTTGTAGGAAGTATCTATGGAAGGTCCTCTATAAAGCTTGCTCATTCTGTCCCAATCCATTAACAAACATGGCCACCACAGATGATTCTTGTTTCTGATTGGTCTATTTCTAAAAATCTCCTCTGAAACCGCATGGCCAAATGATCCGAAACTTGGTAGGAAGCATCTATGGAAAGTCCTCTTAAAAAGATTGCTCATTTTGTCCCAATCTGTTAACAAACATGGCCACCACAGACAATTCTTTTTTCTGATTGGTCAATTTCTAAAAATCTTCTACTCTGACACAGCTTGGCCAAATAGACCGAAACTTGGTAGGAAGCATCTATAGAAGGTCCTCTATGGGAATTGCTCATTCCGTTTTGATCAGTTAACAAACATGGCCGTCATAGGCAATTCTTGTTTCTTATTGTTCGATTTCTAAAACAGCTTTTTCTCTGAAACCACTTGGCCAAGTGATATGAAACTTGGTAAGAAGCATCTATGGAAGGTCCTCTATAGAGATTGCTCATTTCGTTTTGATCCATTAACAAACATGGCTGCCACAGGCAATTCTTGTTTTAAATTGGTCGCTTTCTGAAAATCTTCTTCTCTGAAACTGCTTTGCCAAAACGAACCAAAATTTGGTGGGAGCACCTATAGGCTATGGAAGGTTCTGTAATAAGTTTCCTCAGAGCAGAATGAAAGGTGAGCGACACAGGCTCAGCTCAGTGCTGAGCCTCTAGTTCAGGTCACGCAGAGAGTTGCCGGTAGCATAGCTTTGAGTTCACAGACGGCAATATTTCCAATGATCGATGAATTAATGTTCAAATAACATTAAGTGTGTGCATTATATATGTGTTATTATTGGCTTATTGTTTTTGCTCCGTTTCTTATTATTATTATTCTTATTCTTCTCTTTATTCTCTTTCTCCTTTCTTTCTTTGGCACATGAACTTGTCCATGGCAGATCTCGGGAACTACTAGACAGAATTTCATGAAACTTGGTGGAGTTATAGATATATGTTTCTAGTTGATCCTAAAGTTTTCAGCTTTGTGGTAAGGGGGGTCAAAGTCATATTTTGAGGGGTTCAAAGGGGTGGGGATTACTATAGAATCCTATGGGAAAGTTGAAATTCCGTAAATTAATGTTGATAACTTCTAAATGGATTATGATAGAGGCATAAAATTTGACATAGTGATAGGTCACCATTAGAGGAGCAATTCTGCATTTTCAAAATTTTCGAGATGTCTGCCATTTTCAAAATGGCTGTCAAAACACGGCATAAAATATGGGCGGTAAAAATTCAACATTGTCCGATATCATCAAAATTTGATATGTGGATAGATAATGATGTACCGAATTGATTCCCGACATTGAAACATTTCTACCGGTCGCCATTTTCAAAATGGCTCCCACAATACCACAAATATTCAACATTGTCCGATATCATCAAAATTTGATATGTGGGTAGATAATGATGTCCCGACATTGAAAAATTTCTACCGGCCACCATTTTCAAAATGGCCACCACAATACCACACAAATTCCACATTGTCCGATTTCAACGACATTTCATATGTGAGTAGATTATGATGTCCCAAATTGATTCCTGACATCGAAAAACTTCTACCAGTCGCCATTTTCAAAATGGCCACCACAATACCGCACAAATTCAACATTGTTCGATTTCAAAGGTAGCTTTTAATTTATTTTTTAAACCGGTTGTCAGTGGCCTGTTTGGGAGACTTCATAATCGTTAGATTATAATCATATCTTGTTTAAAATAAAATTGTATAAAATTTATATTTGTTGCTTGTTCATTGCCTTTTTGAAAGGTATGTAAATATTCTCGATGTTTGTCAATAATCATACTTGTGCATTGGTATTCTTGTTCGGAACTAATTGTCCATACGAATGTAGGAATAACTGTCAAATGTTTGCTATCAGACGTGTGATATTTTACTTTTTTTCAATCTATTTTTTCCTGGGGTGAAATTACCTGTGTTTGGGTATTGAACCTTTGTTTGAATTATTGATTTTTATAGCAGTTGACAAGGTCAAGGACCGTATATTGTATAACAAGGTGTGAAAAGATAATTGAACATACTGGAACTGGAACACCTGTCAATATTATATAATATATGGTAGCAAAAGTACAATATGAGTACACTTCAATAGAAATTATAATCTCTTTGATCCGGTCTTAATTAATGTTATTACTTTTGTATTGTTTTCTCTTTATTTGAATCGATTGTAATTACTTCCTATTGAAGCTTGACCCAAGCTTGCCTATCTTTGATCACATGAACGGTTCATTATTTGATGAATTAATACTGAGATTAAACATATCTACATATTTATTATTTAAAACAACCATAATTCACGTAAAGAACGACAAAGAAATTAACAGCTCCATCCGTTTCATTTTTATTGCCGTTTTGAACTTGTTTTCAAATTAAACATTACCGATAAACTTCCTGCATTCACAAAACAGCTAATTTTCGCTTGCAGCATGTAGAATAATCGGTTTAAGCTCTTTTAACAAAACTAATTTAACATTTCCCTGTCTAAAATTTATCAAAAATACATGGATTAACAAATACGTGATCTGTGGTAAGCAGTATTTTGCCGTTTGAACGAGGATTTCTACCGTGAATGTTTTACTGAATCTCCCTGCGTTCTATAGATAGGAACCAGAATTTTCCCCAGATTTCTTGGGGAGGAAAGGGGGTGCGTTCTATGCACCAGTGCATTTAATAAACACAAAAAGACGGTAATTAAGCATTATTAGTATTATTATCCTTACAAGAATGAAGTCAATTTTAGATCTATTTAGTTTGTATTAAAATGTCCTTGGTTGGTAGAATGTTAGAATTGTTGTCAAACATAAGACTTTGTTTAACTTTCTTACAAGGTCCTTGATTGGTAGAATGTTAGAATTGTTGTCAAACATAAGATTTTGTTTAACTGTCTTACAAGGTCCTTGATTGGTAGAATGTTAGAATCATTGTCAAACATAAGACTTTGTTTAACTTTCTTACAAGGTCCTTGATTGGTAGAATGTTAGAATCATTGTCTAACATAAGACTTTGTTTAACTTTCTTACAAGGTCCTTGATTGGTAGAATGTTAGAATTGTTGTCAAACATAAGACTTTGTTTAACTTTCTTACAAGGTCCTTGATTGGTAGAATGTTAGAATTGTTGTCAAACATAAGACTTTGTTTAACTTTCTTACAAGGTCCTTGATTGGTAGAATGTTAGAATTGTTGTCAAACATAAGACTTTGTTTAACTTTCTTACAAGGTCCTTGATTGGTAGAATGTTAGAATTGTTGTCAAACATAAGACTTTGTTTAACTTTCTTACAAGGTCCTTGATTGGTAGAATGTTAGAATTGTTGTCAAACATAAGACTTTGTTTAACTTTCTTACAAGGTCCTTGATTGGTAGAATGTTAGAATCATTGTCTAACATAAGACTTTGTTTAACTTTCTTACAAGGTCCTTGATTGGTAGAATGTTAGAATTGTTGTCAAACATAAGACTTTGTTTAACTTTCTTACAAGGTCCTTGATTGGTAGAATGTTAGAATTGTTGTCAAACATAAGACTTTGTTTAACTTTCTTACAAGGTCCTTGATTGGTAGAATGTTAGAATCATTGTCTAACATAAGACTTTGTTTAACTTTCTTACAAGGTCCTTGATTGGTAGAATGTTAGAATTGTTGTCTAACATAAGACTTTGTTTAACTGTCTTACAAGGTCCTTGATTGGTAGAATGTTAGAATTGTTGTCAAACATAAGACTTTGTTTAACTTTCTTACAAGGTCCTTGATTGGTAGAATGTTAGAATTGTTGTCAAACATAAGACTTTGTTTAACTTTCTTACAAGGTCCTTGATTGGTAGAATGTTAGAATTGTTGTCAAACATAAGACTTTGTTTAACTTTCTTACAAGGTCCTTGATTGGTAGAATGTTAGAATTGTTGTCAAACATAAGACTTTGTTTAACTTTCTTACAAGGTCCTTGATTGGTAGAATGTTAGAATTGTTGTCAAACATAAGACTTTGTTTAACTTTCTTACAAGGTCCTTGATTGGTAGAATGTTAGAATTGTTGTCAAACATAAGACTTTGTTTAACTTTCTTACAAGGTCCTTGATTGGTAGAATGTTAGAATTGTTGTCAAACATAAGACTTTGTTTAACTTTCTTACAAGGTCCTTGATTGGTAGAATGTTAGAATTGTTGTCAAACATAAGACTTTGTTTAACTTTCTTACAAGGTCCTTGATTGGTAGAATGTTAGAATTGTTGTCAAACATAAGACTTTGTTTAACTTTCTTACAAGGTCCTTGATTGGTAGAATGTTAGAATTGTTGTCAAACATAAGACTTTGTTTAACTTTCTTACAAGGTCCTTGATTGGTAGAATGTTAGAATCATTGTCAAACATAAGACTTTGTTTAACTTTCTTACAAGGTCCTTGATTGGTAGAATGTTAGAATTGTTGTCTAACATAAGGTTTGGTTAACTGTCTTACAAGGTCCTTGATTGATAGAGTATTAGAATCATTGTCTAACATAAGATTTTAACTGTCTTAGGTATTCACCAGAACCAGTGTCCTTGATTGATAGAGTATTAGAATCGTTGTCTAACATAAGATTTTAACTGTCTTAGGTATTCATCAGAACCAGTGTCCTTGATTGATACAGTATTAGAATCATTGTCTAACATAAGATTTTATCTGTCTTAGGTATTCACCAGAACCAGTGTCCTTGATTGATAGAGTATTAGAATCATTGTCTAACATAAGATTTTAACTGTCTTAGGTATTCACCAGAACCAGTGAAACAGAACAGAATGGATGGTGGAAGGCTAAAGTCAAAATGTTAAAAGGAGAATTTTGTGTGATTGAATATTTAGGATGGGAGGGATCGTCATATAATGATATTGTGCCATTAGATCATATTCGATCATTAAGCCAAAGGTAAGTAGAAAATTAGTGTTGTTTTTAATTAATATGTAAATTTTAGATACAGTAATACAGCCATATGTATGGCCTTACCCAGTAAATAACTAAGAAACACTTTAAACTTCGCAAACCTTAATAGACATGGTCTCATACATGTAAATACAATGAACCTTAATAGATATGATCTCATACATGTAAATACAATGAACCTTAATAGACATGTTCTCATACATGTAAATACAATGAACCTTAATAGACATGTTCACATACATGTAAATACAATGAACCTTAATAGACATGTTCATATACATGTAAATACAATGAACCTTAATAGACATGTTATCATACATGTAAATACAATGAACCTTAATAGACATGTTCTCATACATGTAAATACAATGAACCTTAATAGACATGTTTACATACATGTAAATACAATGAACCTTAATAGACATGTTATCATACATGTAAATACAATGAACCTTAATAGACATGTTATCATACATGTAAATACAATGAACCTTAATAGACATGTTATCATACATGTAAATACAGTGAACCTTAATAAACATGTTCACATACATGTAAATACAATGAACCTTAATAAACATGTTCTCATACATGTAAATACAATGAACCTTAATAGACATGTTCTCATACATGTAAATACAATGAACCTTAATAGACATGTTCTCTTACATGTAAATACAATGAACCTTAATAGACATGTTCTCATACATGTAAATACAATGAACCTTAATAGACATGTTCTCATACATGTAAATACAATGAACCTTAATAGACATGTTCTCATACATGTAAATACAATGAACCTTAATAGACATGTTCTCTTACATGTAAATACAATGAACCTTAATATACATGTTCTCATACATGTAAATACAATGAACCTTAATAGACATGTTCTCTTACATGTAAATACAATGAACCTTAATAGACATGTTCACATACATGTAAATACAATGAACCTTAATAGACATGTTATCATACATGTAAATACAATGAACCTTAATAGACATGTTCACATACATGTAAATACAATGAACCTTAATAGACATGTTCTCATACATGTAAATACAATGAACCTTAATAGACATGTTCTCATACATGTAAATACAATGAACCTTAATAGACATGTTCTCATACATGTAAATACAATGAACCTTAATAGACATGTTATCATACATGTAAATACAATGAACCTTAATAGACATGTTATCATACATGTAAATACAATGAACCTTAATAGACATGTTCTCATACATGTAAATACAATGAACCTTAATAGACATGTTATCATACATGTAAATACAATGAACCTTAATAGACATGTTATCATACATGTAAATACAATGAACCTTAATAGACATGTTCTCATACATGTAAATACAATGAACCTTAATAGACATGTTATCATACATGTAAATACAATGAACCTTAATAGACATGTTCTCATACATGTAAATACAATGAACCTTAATAAACATGTTCACATACATGTAAATACAATGAACCTTAATAGACATGTTCTCATACATGTAAATACAATGAACCTTAATAGACATGTTATCATACATGTAAATACAATGAACCTTAATAGACATGTTATCATACATGTAAATACAATGAACCTTAATAGACATGTTATCATACATGTAAATACAATGAACCTTAATAGACATGTTCACATACATGTAAATACAATGAACCTTAATAGACATGTTTACATACATGTAAATACAATGAACCTTAATAGACATGTTATCATACATGTAAATACAATGAACCTTAATAGACATGTTCACATACATGTAAATACAATGAACCTTAATAGACATGTTCACATACATGTAAATACAATGAACCTTAATAGACATGTTCACATACATGTAAATACAATGAACCTTAATAGACATGTTTACATACATGTAAATACAATGAACCTTAATAGACATGTTATCATACATGTAAATACAATGAACCTTAATAGACATGTTATCATACATGTAAATACAATGAACCTTAATAGACATGTTATCATACATGTAAATACAATGAACCTTAATAGACATGTTCACATACATGTAAATACAATGAACCTTAATAGACATGTTTACATACATGTAAATACAATGAACCTTAATAGACATGTTATCATAAATGTAAATACAATGAACCTTAATAGACATGTTTACATACATGTAAATACAATGAACCTTAATAGACATGTTCACATACATGTAAATACAATGAACCTTAATAGACATGTTTACATACATGTAAATACAATGAACCTTAATAGACATGTTATCATACATGTAAATACAATGAACCTTAATAGACATGTTCACATACATGTAAATACAATGAACCTTAATAGACATGTTCACATACATGTAAATACAATGAACCTTAATAGACATGTTCTCTTACATGTAAATACAATGAACCTTAATAGACATGTTCACATACATGTAAATACAATGAACCTTAATAGACATGTTCACATACATGTAAATACAATGAACCTTAATAGACATGTTCACATACATGTAAATACAATGAACCTTAATAAACATGTTCATATACATGTAAATACAATGAACCTTAATAGACATGTTATCATACATGTAAATACAATGAACCTTAATAGACATGTTCACATACATGTAAATACAATGAACCTTAATAGACATGTTCACATACATGTAAATACAATGAACCTTAATAGACATGTTATCATACATGTAAATACAATGAACCTTAATAGACATGTTATCATACATGTAAATACAATGAACCGTAATAGACATGTTCACATACATGTAAATACAATGAACCTTAATAGACATGTTATCATACATGTAAATACAATGAACCTTAATAGACATGTTATCATACATGTAAATACAATGAACCGTAATAGACATGTTCACATACATGTAAATACAATGAACCTTAATAGACATGTTATCATACATGTAAATACAATGAACCTTAATAGACATGTTATCATACATGTAAATACAATGAACCTTAATAGACATGTTATCATACATGTAAATACAATGAACTTTAATAGACATGTTCTCATACATGTAAATACAATGAACCTTAATAGACATGTTATCATACATGTAAATACAATGAACCTTAATAGACATGTTATCATACATGTAAATACAATGAACCTTAATAGACATGTTCTCATACATGTAAATACAATGAACCTTAATAGACATGTTCACATACATGTAAATACAATGAACCTTAATAGACATGTTCACATACATGTAAATACAATGAACCTTAATAGACATGTTCACATACATGTAAATATAATGAACCTTAATAGACATGTTCACATACATGTAAATACAATGAACCTTAATAGACATGTTCACATACATGTAAATACAATGAACCTTAATAGACATGTTCACATACATGTAAATACAATGAACCTTAATAGACATGTTCACATACATGTAAATATAATGAACCTTAATAGACATGTTCACATACATGTAAATACAATGAACCTTAATAGACATGTTATCATACATGTAAATACAATGAACCTTAATAGACATGTTATCATACATGTAAATACAATGAACCTTAATAGACATGTTCTCATACATGTAAATACAATGAACCTTAATAGACATGTTCACATACATGTAAATACAATGAACCTTAATAGACATGTTCATATACATGTAAATACAATGAACCTTAATAGACATGTTCTCATACATGTAAATACAATGAACCTTAATAGACATGTTATCATACATGTAAATACAATGAACCTTAATAGACATGTTCTCATACATGTAAATACAATGAACCTTAATAGACATGTTCACATACATGTAAATACAATGAACCTTAATAGACATGTTCATATACATGTAAATACAATGAACCTTAATAGACATGTTCTCATACATGTAAATACAATGAACCTTAATAGACATGTTCACATACATGTAAATACAATGAACCTTAATAGACATGTTCTCATACATGTAAATACAGTGAACCTTAATAGACATGTTCACATACATGTAAATACAATGAACCTTAATAGACATGTTCTCATACATGTAAATACAGTGAACCTTAATAGACATGTTCACATACATGTAAATACAATGAACCTTAATAGACATGTTCTCATACATGTAAATACAATGAACCTTAATAGACATGTTCTCATACATGTAAATACAATGAACCTTAATAGACATGTTCACATACATGTAAATACAATGAACCTTAATAGACATGTTCTCATACATGTAAATACAATGAACCTTAATAGACATGTTATCATACATGTAAATACAATGAACCTTAATAGACATGTTCACATACATGTAAATACAATGAACCTTAATAGACATGTTATCATACATGTAAATACAATGAACCTTAATAGACATGTTCTCTTACATGTAAATACAATGAACCTTAATAGACATGTTCACATACATGTAAATACAATGAACCTTAATAGACATGTTCATATACAGGTAAATACAATGAACCTTAATAGACATGTTCTCATATATGTAAATATAATGAACCGTAATAGACATGTTCACATACATGTAAATACAATGAACCTTAATAGACATGTTATCATACATGTAAATACAATGAACCTTAATAGACATGTTCTCATACATGTAAATACAATGAACCTTAATAGACATGTTCTCATACATGTAAATACAATGAACCTTAATAGACATGTTATCATACATGTAAATACAATGAACCTTAATAGACATGTTCACATACATGTAAATACAATGAACCTTAATAGACATGTTCACATACATGTAAATACAATGAACCTTAATAGACATGTTATCATACATGTAAATACAATGAACCTTAATAGACATGTTCTCATACATGTAAATACAATGAACCTTAATAGACATGTTCACATACATGTAAATACAATGAACCTTAATAGACATGTTATCATACATGTAAATACAATGAACCTTAATAGACATGTTCTCATACATGTAAATACAATGAATCTTAATAGACATGTTCTCATACATGTAAATACAATGAACCTTAATAGACATGTTCTCATACATGTAAATACAATGAACCTTAATAGACATGTTATCATACATGTAAATACAATGAACCTTAATAGACATGTTCTCATACATGTAAATACAATGAACCTTAATAGACATGTTCTCATACATGTAAATACAATGAACCTTAATAGACATGTTCTCATACATGTAAATACAATGAACCTTAATAGACATGTTATCATACATGTAAATACAATGAACCTTAATAGACATGTTCACATACATGTAAATACAATGAACCTTAATAGACATGTTCTCATACATGTAAATACAATGAACCTTAATAGACATGTTCTCATACATGTAAATACAATGAACCTTAATAGACATGTTATCATACATGTAAATACAATGAACCTTAATAGACATGTTCTCATACATGTAAATACAATGAACCTTAATAGACATGTTCTCATACATGTAAATACAATGAACCTTAATAGACATGTTCACATACATGTAAATATAATGAACCTTAATAGACATGTTCACATACATGTAAATACAATGAACCTTAATAGACATGTTATCATACATGTAAATACAATGAACCTTAATAGACATGTTCACATACATGTAAATACAATGAACCTTAATAGACATGTTCTCATATATGTAAATACAATGAACCTTAATAGACATGTTATCATACATGTAAATACAATGAACCTTAAAAAACATGTTCTCTTACATGTAAATACAATGAACCTTAATAGACATGTTCTCTTACATGTAAATACAATGAACCTTAATAGACATGTTCTCATACATGTAAATACAATGAACCTTAATAGACATGTTTACATACATGTAAATACAATGAACCTTAATAGACATGTTATCATACATGTAAATACAATGAACCTTAATAGACATGTTCTCATACATGTAAATACAATGAACCTTAATAGACATGTTCTCATACATGTAAATACAATGAACCTTAATAGACATGTTCTCATACATGTAAATACAATGAACCTTAATAGACATGTTATCATACATGTAAATACAGTGAACCTTAATAGACATGTTCATATACATGTAAATACAATGAACCTTAATAGACATGTTCACATACATGTAAATACAATGAACCTTAATAGACATGTTCATATACATGTAAATACAATGAACCTTAATATACATGTTCTCATACATGTAAATACAATGAACCTTAATAGACATGTTATCATACATGTAAATACAATCAACCTTAATAGACATGTTCTCATACATGTAAATACAATGAACCTTAATAGACATGTTCTCATACATGTAAATACAATGAACCTTAATAGACATGTTCACATACATGTAAATACAATGAACCTTAATAGACATGTTCACATACATGTAAATACAATGAACCTTAATATACATATTCTCATACATGTAAATACAATGAACCTTAATAGACATGTTATCATACATGTAAATACAATGAACCTTAATAGACATGTTATCATACATGTAATTACAATGAACCTTAAAAAACATGTTCTCATACATGTAAATACAATGAACCTTAATAGACATGTTCTCATACATGTAAATACAATGAACCTTAATAGACATGTTCACATACATGTAAATACAATGAACCTTAATAGACATGTTCTCATACATGTAAATACAATGAACCTTAATAAACATGTTCTCATACATGTAAATACAATGAACCTTAATAGACATGTTCTCATACATGTAAATACAATGAACCTTAATAGACATGTTCACATACATGTAAATACAATGAACCTTAATAGACATGTTCACATACATGTAAATACAATGAACCTTAATAGACATGTTCTCATACATGTAAATACAATGAACCTTAATAGACATGTTATCATACATGTAAATACAATGAAC
Organism: Bathymodiolus septemdierum; assembly: GCA_963383655.1. Taxonomy (NCBI): domain Eukaryota; kingdom Metazoa; phylum Mollusca; class Bivalvia; order Mytilida; family Modiolidae; genus Bathymodiolus; species Bathymodiolus septemdierum. The sequence goes on from OY726519.1 coordinate 907,330, forward strand.
CTTAATAGACATGTTCACATACATGTAAATACAATGAACCTTAATAAACATGTTCTCATACATGTAAATACAATGAACCTTAATAGACATGTTCTCATACATGTAAATACAATGAACCTTAATAGACATGTTCACATACATGTAAATACAATGAACCTTAATAGACATGTTCACATACATGTAAATACAATGAACCTTAATATACATGTTCTCATACATGTAAATACAATGAACCTTAATAAACATGTTCTCATACATGTAAATACAATGAACCTTAATAGACATGTTCACATACATGTAAATACAATGAACCTTAATAGACATGTTCACATACATGTAAATACAATGAACCTTAATAGACATGTTATCATACATGTAAATACAATGAACTTTAATAGACATGTTCACATACATGTAAATACAGTGAACCTTAATAGACATGTTCTCATACATGTAAATACAATGAACCTTAATAGACATGTTCTCATACATGTAAATACAATGAACCTTAATAGACATGTTCTCATACATGTAAATACAATGAACCTTAATAAACATGTTCTCATACATGTAAATACAATGAACCTTAATAGACATGTTCACATACATGTAAATACAATGAACCTTAATAGACATGTTCACATACATGTAAATACAATGAACCTTAATAGACATGTTCTCATACATGTAAATACAATGAACCTTAATAGACATGTTCTCATACATGTAAATACAATGAACCTTAATATACATGTTCTCATACATGTAAATACAATGAACCTTAATAGACATGTTCTCATACATGTAAATACAATGAACCTTAATAGACATGTTATCATACATGTAAATACAATGAACCTTAATATACATATTCTCATACATGTAAATACAATGAACCTTAATAGACATGTTATCATACATGTAAATACAATGAACCTTAATAGACATGTTCACATACATGTAAATACAATGAACCTTAATAGACATGTTATCATACATGTAAATACAATGAACCTTAATAGACATGTTCACATACATGTAAATACAATGAACCTTAATAGACATGTTCTCATATATGTAAATACAATGAACCTTAATAGACATGTTATCATACATGTAAATACAATGAACCTTAATAGACATGTTATCATACATGTAAATACAATGAACCTTAATAGACATGTTCTCATACATGTAAATACAATGAACCTTAATAAACATGTTCTCATACATGTAAATACAATGAACCTTAATAGACATGTTCTTATATATGTAAATACAATGAACCTTAATAGACATGTTCACATACATGTAAATACAATGAACCTTAATAGACATGTTATCATACATGTAAATACAATGAACCTTAATAGACATGTTCTCATACATGTAAATACAATGAACCTTAATAGACATGTTTACATACATGTAAATACAATGAACCTTAATAGACATGTTATCATACATGTAAATACAATGAACCTTAATAAACATGTTCTCATACATGTAAATACAATGAACCTTAATAGACATGTTATCATACATGTAAATACAATGAACCTTAATAGACATGTTCACATACATGTAAATACAATGAACCTTAATAGACATGTTATCATACATGTAAATACAATGAACCTTAATAGACATGTTCTCATACATGTAAATACAATGAACCTTAATATACATGTTCACATACATGTAAATACAATGAACCTTAATAGACATGTTCTCATACATGTAAATACAATGAACCTTAATAGACATGTTCTCATACATGTAAATACAATGAACCTTAATAAACATGTTCTCATACATGTAAATACAATGAACCTTAATAAACATGTTCACATACATGTAAATACAATGAACCTTAATAAACATGTTCTCATACATGTAAATACAATGAACCTTAATAAACATGTTCACATACATGTAAATACAATGAACCGTAATAGACATGTTCACATACATGTAAATACAATGAACCTTAATAGACATGTTATCATACATGTAAATACAATGAACCTTAATAGACATGTTCTCATACATGTAAATACAATGAACCTTAATAGACATGTTCTCATACATGTAAATACAATGAACCTTAATAAACATGTTCTCATACATGTAAATACAATGAACCTTAATAAACATGTTCTCATACATGTAAATACAATGAACCTTAATAGACATGTTCTCATACATGTAAATACAATGAACCTTAATAGACATGTTCTCATACATGTAAATACAATGAACCTTAATAGACATGTTCTCATACATGTAAATACAATGAACCTTAATAGACATGGTCTGATACATGTAAATACAATGAACCTTAATAGACATGTTCATATACATGTAAATACAATGAACCTTAATATACATGTTCTCATACATGTAAATACAATGAACCTTAATAGACATGTTATCATACATGTAAATACAATGAACCTTAATAGACATGGTCTGATACATGTAAATACAATGAACCTTAATAGACATGTTCATATACATGTAAATACAATGAACCTTAATATACATGTTCTCATACATGTAAATACAATGAACCTTAATATACATGTTATCATACATGTAAATACAATGAACCTTAATAGACATGTTCACATACATGTAAATACAATGAACCTTAATAGACATGTTCTCATACATGTAAATACAATGAACCTTAATAGACATGTTATCATACATGTAAATACAATGAACCTTAATAGACATGTTCACATACATGTAAATACAATGAACCTTAATATACATATTCTCATACATGTAAATACAATGAACCTTAATAGACATGTTATCATACATGTAAATACAATGAACCTTAATAGACATGTTATCATACATGTAAATACAATGAACCTTAAAAAACATGTTCTCATACATGTAAATACAATGAACCTTAATAGACATGTTCACATACATGTAAATACAATGAACCTTAATAGACATGTTCTCATACATGTAAATACAATGAACCTTAATAAACATGTTCTCATACATGTAAATACAATGAACCTTAATAGACATGTTCACATACATGTAAATACAATGAACCTTAATAGACATGTTCACATACATGTAAATACAATGAACCTTAATATACATGTTCTCATACATGTAAATACAATGAACCTTAATAAACATGTTCTCATACATGTAAATACAATGAACCTTAATAGACATGTTCACATACATGTAAATACAATGAACCTTAATAGACATGTTCACATGCATGTAAATACAATGAACCTTAATAAACATGTTCTCATACATGTAAATACAATGAACCTTAATAGACATGTTCTCATACATGTAAATACAATGAACCTTAATAAACATGTTCTCATACATGTAAATACAATGAACCTTAATAAACATGTTCTCATACATGTAAATACAATGAACCTTAATAAACATGTTCTCATACATGTAAATACAATGAACCTTAATATACATGTTCTCATACATGTAAATACAATGAACCTTAATAAACATGTTCACATACATGTAAATACAATGAACCTTAATAGACATGTTATCATACATGTAAATACAATGAACTTTAATAGACATGTTCACATACATGTAAATACAGTGAACCTTAATAGACATGTTCATATACATGTAAATACAATGAACCTTAATAGACATGTTCATATACATGTAAATACAATGAACCTTAATAGACATGTTATCATACATGTAAATACAATGAACCTTAATAGACATGTTATCATACATGTAAATACAATGAACCTTAATAGACATGTTCACATACATGTAAATACAATGAACCTTAATAGACATGTTATCATACATGTAAATACAATGAACCTTAATAGACATGTTATCATACATGTAAATACAATGAACCTTAATAGACATGTTATCATACATGTAAATACAATGAACCTTAATAGACATGTTCACATACATGTAAATACAATGAACCTTAATAGACATGTTCTCATACATGTAAATACAATGAACCTTAATAAACATGTTCTCATACATGTAAATACAATGAACCTTAATAGACATGTTCTCATACATGTAAATACAATGAACCTTAATAGACATGTTCTCATATATGTAAATACAATGAACCTTAATAGACATGTTCTCATACATGTAAATACAATGAACCTTAATAGACATGTTCTCATATATGTAAATACAATGAACCTTAATAGACATGTTCTCATACATGTAAATACAATGAACCTTAATAGACATGTTCTCATACATGTAAATACAATGAACCTTAATAGACATGTTATCATACATGTAAATACAATGAACCTTAATAGACATGTTCACATACATGTAAATACAATGAACCTTAATAGACATGTTTACATACATGTAAATACAATGAACCTTAATAGACATGTTCTCATACATGTAAATACAATGAACCTTAATAAACATGTTCTCATACATGTAAATACAATGAACCTTAATAGACATGTTTACATACATGTAAATACAATGAACCTTAATAGACATGTTTACATACATGTAAATACAATGAACCTTAATAGACATGTTATCATACATGTAAATACAATGAACCTTAATAGACATGTTCTCATACATGTAAATACAATGAACCTTAATAGACATGTTCTCATATATGTAAATACAATGAACCTTAATAGACATGTTCTCATACATGTAAATACAATGAACCTTAATAGACATGTTTACATACATGTAAATACAATGAATCTTAATAGACATGTTCTCATACATGTAAATACAATGAACCTTAATAGACATGTTATCATACATGTAAATACAATGAACCTTAATAGACATGTTATCATACATGTAAATACAATGAACCTTAATAGACATGTTCTCATACATGTAAATACAATGAACCTTAATAGACATGTTTACATACATGTAAATACAATGAACCTTAATAAACATGTTCTCATACATGTAAATACAATGAACCTTAATAGACATGTTCTCATAAATGTAAATACAATGAACCTTAATATACATGTTCACATACATGTAAATACAATGAACCTTAATAGACATGTTCTCATACATGTAAATACAATGAACCTTAATAGACATGTTCACATACATGTAAATACAATGAACCTTAATAGACATGTTCTCATACATGTAAATACAATGAACCTTAATAGACATGTTCTCATACATGTAAATACAATGAACCTTAATAGACATGTTATCATACATGTAAATACAATGAACCTTAATAGACATGTTCTCTTACATGTAAATACAATGAACCTTAATAGACATGTTATCATACATGTAAATACAATGAACCTTAATAGACATGTTATCATACATGTAAATACAATGAACTTTAATAGACATGTTCTCATACATGTAAATACAATGAACCTTAATAGACATGTTCACATACATGTAAATACAATGAACCTTAATAGACATGTTCACATACATGTAAATACAATGAACCTTAATAGACATGTTATCATACATGTAAATACAATGAACCTTAATAGACATGTTCTCATACATGTAAATACAATGAACCTTAATAGACATGTTCTCATACATGTAAATACAATGAACCGTAATAGACATGTTCATATACATGTAAATACAATGAACCTTAATAGACATGTTCACATACATGTAAATACAATGAACCTTAATAGACATGTTCTCATACATGTAAATACAATGAACCTTAATAGACATGTTCACATACATGTAAATACAATGAACCTTAATAGACATGTTCACATACATGTAAATACAATGAACCTTAATAGACATGTTCTCATACATGTAAATACAATGAACCTTAATAGACATGTTTACATACATGTAAATACAATGAACCTTAATAGACATGTTCACATACATGTAAATACAATGAACCTTAATAGACATGTTCACATACATGTAAATACAATGAACCTTAATAGACATGTTCTCATACATGTAAATACAATGAACCTTAATAGACATGTTATCATACATGTAAATACAATGAACCTTAATAGACATGTTCTCATACATGTAAATACAATGAACCTTAATAGACATGTTCACATACATGTAAATACAATGAACCTTAATAGACATGTTCACATACATGTAAATATAATGAACCTTAATAGACATGTTCTCATACATGTAAATACAATGAACCTTAATAGACATGTTATCATACATGTAAATACAATGAACCTTAATAGACATGTTCTCATACATGTAAATACAATGAACCTTAATAGACATGTTCACATACATGTAAATACAATGAACCTTAATAGACATGTTCACATACATGTAAATACAATGAACCTTAATAGACATGTTCACATACATGTAAATACAATGAACCTTAATAGACATGTTCACATACATGTAAATACAATGAACCTTAATAGACATGTTCACATACATGTAAATATAATGAACCTTAATAGACATGTTATCATACATGTAAATACAATGAACCTTAATAGACATGTTATCATACATGTAAATACAATGAACCTTAATAGACATGTTATCATACATGTAAATACAATGAACCTTAATAGACATGTTCTCATACATGTAAATACAATGAACCTTAATAGACATGTTCTCATACATGTAAATACAATGAACCTTAATAGACATGTTATCATACATGTAAATACAATGAACCTTAATAGACATGTTCTCATACATGTAAATACAATGAACCTTAATAGACATGTTCACATACATGTAAATATAATGAACCTTAATAGACATGTTCTCATACATGTAAATACAATGAACCTTAATAGACATGTTATCATACATGTAAATACAATGAACCTTAATAGACATGTTCTCATACATGTAAATACAATGAACCTTAATAGACATGTTCACATACATGTAAATACAATGAACCTTAATAGACATGTTCACATACATGTAAATACAATGAACCTTAATAGACATGTTCACATACATGTAAATACAATGAACCTTAATAGACATGTTCACATACATGTAAATACAATGAACCTTAATAGACATGTTCACATACATGTAAATACAATGAACCTTAATAGACATGTTCTCATACATGTAAATACAATGAACCTTAATAGACATGTTCACATACATGTAAATACAATGAACCTTAATATACATGTTCACATACATGTAAATACAATGAACCTTAATAGACATGTTCACATACATGTAAATACAATGAACCTTAATAGACATGTTCTCATACATGTAAATACAATGAACCTTAATAGACATGTTATCATACATGTAAATACAATGAACCTTAATAGACATGTTCACATACATGTAAATATAATGAACCTTAATAGACATGTTCTCTTACATGTAAATACAATGAACCTTAATAGACATGTTATCATACATGTAAATATAATGAACCTTAATAGACATGTTCACATACATGTAAATACAATGAACCTTAATAGACATGTTCACATACATGTAAATACAATGAACCTTAATAGACATGTTCACATACATGTAAATACAATGAACCTTAATAGACATGTTCTCTTACATGTAAATACAATGAACCTTAATAGACATGTTCTCATACATGTAAATACAATGAACCTTAATAGACATGTTATCATACATGTAAATACAATGAACCTTAATAGACATGTTCACATACATGTAAATACAATGAACCTTAATAGACATGTTCACATACATGTAAATATAATGAACCTTAATAGACATGTTCACATACATGTAAATATAATGAACCTTAATAGACATGTTTACATACATGTAAATACAATGAACCTTAATAGACATGTTCTCATACATGTAAATACAATGAACCTTAATAGACATGTTCTCATACATGTAAATACAATGAACCTTAATAGACATGTTATCATACATGTAAATACAATGAACCTTAATAGACATGTTCACATACATGTAAATACAATGAACCTTAATAGACATGTTCACATACATGTAAATATAATGAACCTTAATAGACATGTTCACATACATGTAAATATAATGAACCTTAATAGACATGTTCTCTTACATGTAAATACAATGAACCTTAATAGACATGTTATCATACATGTAAATATAATGAACCTTAATAGACATGTTCTCATACATGTAAATACAATGAACCTTAATAGACATGTTCACATACATGTAAATACAATGAACCTTAATAGACATGTTCACATACATGTAAATACAATGAACCTTAATAGACATGTTCACATACATGTAAATACAATGAACCTTAATAGACATGTTCACATACATGTAAATACAATGAACCTTAATAGACATGTTCACATACATGTAAATACAATGAACCTTAATAGACATGTTCACATACATGTAAATACAATGAACCTTAATAGACATGTTCACATACATGTAAATACAATGAACCTTAATAGACATGTTATCATACATGTAAATACAATGAACCTTAATAGACATGTTCTCATACATGTAAATACAATGAACCTTAATATACATGTTCTCTTACATGTAAATACAATGAACCTTAATAGACATGTTCACATACATGTAAATACAATGAACCTTAATAGACATGTTCTCATACATGTAAATACAATGAACCTTAATAGACATGTTCACATACATGTAAATATAATGAACCTTAATAGACATGTTCTCATACATGTAAATACAATGAACCTTAATAGACATGTTATCATACATGTAAATACAATGAACCTTAATAGACATGTTCTCATACATGTAAATACAATGAACCTTAATAGACATGTTCACATACATGTAAATACAATGAACCTTAATAGACATGTTATCATACATGTAAATACAATGAACCTTAATAGACATGTTCACATACATGTAAATACAATGAACCTTAATAGACATGTTCACATACATGTAAATACAATGAACCTTAATAGACATGTTCACATACATGTAAATACAATGAACCTTAATAGACATGTTCACATACATGTAAATACAATGAACCTTAATAGACATGTTCACATACATGTAAATATAATGAACCTTAATAGACATGTTATCATACATGTAAATACAATGAACCTTAATAGACATGTTCACATACATGTAAATACAATGAACCTTAATAGACATGTTTACATACATGTAAATACAATGAACCTTAATAGACATGTTATCATACATGTAAATACAATGAACCTTAATAGACATGTTCACATACATGTAAATACAATGAACCTTAATAGACATGTTATCATACATGTAAATACAATGAACCTTAATAGACATGTTCACATACATGTAAATACAATGAACCTTAATAGACATGTTATCATACATGTAAATACAATGAACCTTAATAGACATGTTATCATACATGTAAATACAATGAATCTTAATAGACATGTTCTCATACATGTAAATACAATGAACCTTAATAGACATGTTCTCATACATGTAAATACAATGAACCACATATTTTAACAAGTTTATAAGTTAACAGACGATTTATGTACAAATAAAGACATGTAGATGTATGTCACTGTTATCTGAAAAAACGTTATTTCAAAACATGTGGGATCAAGTTGTTTAACTTGTGTCTTATCCGTTTGTCTCTTTGAACAATAAAATATGTTTAAAGTAAGTAAATTTTAATATTTCAAGTAATACAAGCTAAAATGTAAATTAATTCCTTTTGAATACGATACAGTAGTACATTTGTAAGGGAGACCATTCTGCAATGAAAAACTTGCCTTATTAAAGGGATGGCCACTCTTTGGAGGGACATTTTAGCAGTATTTTACTATCTGAGTGCATCTGAAATCTGACCTGATAAAAGGTGTGGTCTTATAAATGAGCATAACTACATTGTTTTCTGGTTTTGTCTTGAATATTGTACATAAATCAGAGAAGAAATCAAGTATGAATTGATATATATGTATTTATGATTCTTAGCTCTGGTCTTTTATTTGTCTGTTTGTTTTGTTTCAGTGCACCATTTAAAAACAGTTTTCAGAAGTATTCTGTCCCTATTCCAGAAGATTTAAAAGAAATGTAAGTCTTCAATATTCACAATTTACAAGTAGAAACAATTTAAACCATCTCATTTTTACACATTTTATTTGTTGTATGATCAATTAAACATTTAAGTTGACTAATGATTAATGAAATGAGTTTCTAATATGTTCTCAAATGTCATATAAATGTTTAACATCACTTTTGTTTCCATCATCTATACCTCTAGTAATAGCAGTGTTTTAAAGTGACATAATCTTCAACTTATTGAGGGGCCGTCATTATCGTGATCGTATGGTAGTTTGATTTACAACTACCTGTGCAATCAGTGCCTATCACCACTAAAGTTCGGAGTTCGAAACCTGTTCATGGCGAGGTGTACTCGATAAAACATTATTTGATAAAGTTTGTTAGTGACATGCGACAGGTCGGTGGTTTGTTCCGGTTTCCTCCATCAATTAAACTGACCACCAATCAGTATTTGGTAGAAGTAATACAACCTCTGACATAATCTTCAACTTGTTGAAGGTGATCAGTATTTGGTAGCAGTAGTACAACTTCTGACATAATCTTCAACTTGTTGAAATCAGTCAGTATTTGGCAGAAGTAGAGGTGAAACGTTTTTGGTAATTACCTTTATTATAACATATTATTACTATTCTGCTTGTAGATGCAGTGAAGAAAATGCACACACAGAGTTTATCAGACATTGTGGTCCAGCATCAGTTGTATATAATGAAACAGAATGTTTATTAGTTGTAATTGTAAGTAACTGTACAGTTATCTCCCTTTAATTAAAGTAATTACATTTATCTTCCTTTAATAAGTCATACAATCTTTGTTGAAGGACACTAGATATTACAGTGATTTTCCTACTCATTTGTATCTGGGGCCCAGGTCCCATAGAATTGGGAAAATTAGTGCATAAATGATGTGAATTGGGAAAAGATGAGAAGAGCAATATATTAGTTTGGATTTCAAGTAATAGAATAACTTAGAATCAACACAATTTTATTATTGCATTGAAATTGAACCCTCTGGCATCTGGTACCATGACATTTGGAGCACAGTTGTCCAAATCAGAGTGAAAGTCAGATTACAAATCATCAACATCGCCAATATTTGCACTATTTACATGTTGATGGGTGTCACTTAAAGCTGTATTAGGTAATAAAGAATTTGTATTGTTGTTTCTGCTTCCGAAGAAATTTTCTGTCTTAACGAGATTAATGGACATGGTGTGTCGGTGACCGGTAGAGATTAGAGTTCCGAAGATATTTTCTGCTATGTATCTGCAGTCTAGTCTAAGCTGGAGATATAGAGCAGACAATTTTTTTCGGAAGTCTGGAGATACAGAGCCGAAAATATCATCAGAAGTCTAATCTCAATGAGATTACAGTGACCGGTACGGTGGTAGTGGGTCGCACTCACTCAAAGCACAAACAGCTTCACTAGCTTTATTAACATCAACTGCTCTCGGGCAGTAAAAACTTGTTTTTAAATACAAATGATTCGAGGTTCCTGCACTTACTACCATCATTCCTGATTAATTTCTGGACATAATATATAGACGATATTTTTATTTTTAATTTTAAAACTCAATTGGCAATAATTCACGTATTCCGCTTCATCAACTGTTTTCCGTTTTTAATTCCCAATGAATCGATAAAATATCAAACAAGCAAAAAATGTAACTTACAGGACATATTTACTACTTTAATATAATATTTATTTCAATAAACATCTTTATTATGAAATTTATTCCAAATACTACAATTTCCGATTTCATCTTTCTGACGTTTTTCGTGCAGTCCATTAAATGCCACTTTCACCAAATTAAGTGACCACAATATATTACACTGGTTCCCGCTTCCTTCTGTGTAGTATTACACTTGCATAATCAAAGCAAGCGTAAACCAGAAGAGCTAAAGACCGACGTTCATAGACCCTAAAATGTTCAAGTTTTAATTTCATTTGAAAAAGCTTTCATTAACGATTTTTATGATAATTTTATCACCACGTTATTGGGAATTTTCCCTCATGTCATTGGGAAAAAAGAGCCTTCTTCACATTGGGACTGGGACTGATATTCGGCCCCAAATCCCAAAAACGCAGTCGAAAAATCCCTGTATTATATCAGTGACCTACATTGTTATCTTTTTGTTTTTTCAGTCTACCAGTGATAGTGCTATAAAGAAAGCTACACTCTTATCAGATATGCATTTAAAAAATTTACGACAGAAATTATTATTAAAACAAAGAACAGATGAAGCTGTGAAAAGGCTGCAGGTAAAAAATTATATTTTGATAGCTAAATAAGTTTACCAGTATATAGAAAATGACATACCCTTACTTTTAATATTTAATACTTTAAATACCAGTTTGTGCATTATACATGTATATTATTAGATCTGTATGTTGCAAACTCACTCACAGTAGGAAAATAATTACAAAAAACAGGGGCTGTCGTCATCGTATGGTAGTTGGATTTATAACTAATTGTGCAAGTTGTGAGTTCGAACCCCGTTCATGGTGAGGTGTACTCAATACATCATTATATGATAAAGTTTGTCAATGACTTTTGACAGGTCTGTGGTTTTCTCAGGGTACTTCGATTTTCTCCACCAATGAAACTGACTGCCACGATATAACTGAAATATTGTTCAAAGTGGTGTTAAACACCATCAACCAAACCCAAATCAAGCCAACCTACAAAAACATGCTTGAATACTCTTTAATTTGTTATATTATTTAGTTGAGGATCTGTTAGACCTTAAGATTGTTGATCTTTTGATGACTGTTATGTGATTTAGTTGAGGATCTGTTAGACCTTAAGATTGTTGATCTTTTGATGAATGTTATATTATTTAGTTGAGGATCTGTTGGACCTTAAGATTGTTGATCTTTTGATGAATGTTATATTATTTAGTTGAGGATCTGTTGGACCTTAAGATTGTTGATCTTTTGATGAATGTTATATTATTTAGTTGAGGATCTGTTGGACCTTAAGATTGTTGATCTTTTGATGAATGTTATATTATTTAGTTGAGGATCTGTTAGACCTTAAGATTGTTGATCTTTTGATGAATGTTATATTATTTAGTTGAGGATCTGTTGGACCTTAAGATTGTTGATCTTTTGATGAATGTTATATTATTTAGTTGAGGATCTGTTAGACCTTAAGATTGTTGATCTTTTGATGAATGTTATATTATTTAGTTGAGGATCTGTTGGACCTTAAGATTGTTGATCTTTTGATGAATGTTATATTATTTAGTTGAGGATCTGTTGGACCTTAAGATTGTTGATCTTTTGATGAATGTTATATTATTTAGTTGAGGATCTGTTAGACCTTAAGATTGTTGATCTTTTGATGAATGTTATATTATTTAGTTGAGGATCTGTTGGACCTTAAGATTGTTGATCTTTTGATGAATGTTATATTATTTAGTTGAGGATCTGTTGGACCTTAAGATTGTTGATCTTTTGATGAATGTTATATTATTTAGTTGAGGATCTGTTAGACCTTAAGATTGTTGATCTTTTGATGAATGTTATATTATTTAGTTGAGGATCTGTTAGACCTTAAGATTGTTGATCTTTTGATGAATGTTATATTATTTAGTTGAGGATCTGTTGGACCTTAAGATTGTTGATCTTTTGATGAATGTTATATTATTTAGTTGAGGATCTGTTAGACCTTAAGATTGTTGATCTTTTGATGAATGTTATATTATTTAGCTGAGGATCTGTTGGACCTTAAGATTGTTGATCTTTTGATGAATGTTATATTATTTAGCTGAGGATCTGTTAGACCTTAAGATTGTTGATCTTTTGATGAATGTTATATTATTTAGCTGAGGATCTGTTAGACCTTAAGATTGTTGATCTTTTGATGAATGTTATATTATTTAGTTGAGGATCTGTTGGACCTTAAGATTGTTGATCTTTTGATGAATGTTATATTATTTAGCTGAGGATCTGTTGAACCTTAAGATTGTTGATCTTTTGATGAATGTTATATTATTTAGTTGAGGATCTGTTGAACCTTAAGATTGTTGATCTTTTGATGAATGTTATATTATTTAGTTGAGGATCTGTTGGACCTTAAGATTGTTGATCTTTTGATGAATGTTATATTATTTAGTTGAGGATCTGTTAGACCTTAAGATTGTTGATCTTTTGATGAATGTTATATTATTTAGTTGAGGATCTGTTAGACCTTAAGATTGTTGATCTTTTGATGAATGTTATATTATTTAGTTGAGGATCTGTTGGACCTTAAGATTGTTGATCTTTTGATGAATGTTATATTATTTAGTTGAGGATCTGTTGGACCTTAAGATTGTTGATCTTTTGATGAATGTTATATTATTTAGTTGAGGATCTGTTAGACCTTAAGATTGTTGATCTTTTGATGAATGTTATATTATTTAGCTGAGGATCTGTTGGACCTTAAGATTGTTGATCTTTTGATGAATGTTATATTATTTAGCTGAGGATCTGTTAGACCTTAAGATTGTTGATCTTTTGATGAATGTTATATTATTTAGCTGAGGATCTGTTAGACCTTAAGATTGTTGATCTTTTGATGAATGTTATATTATTTAGTTGAGGATCTGTTGGACCTTAAGATTGTTGATCTTTTGATGAATGTTATATTATTTAGCTGAGGATCTGTTAGACCTTAAGATTGTTGATCTTTTGATGAATGTTATATTATTTAGTTGAGGATCTGTTGGACCTTAAGATTGTTGATCTTTTGATGATTGTTATATTATTTAGTTGAGGATCTGTTAGACCTTAAGATTGTTGATCTTTTGATGAATGTTATATTATTTAGTTGAGGATCTGTTGGACCTTAAGATTGTTGATCTTTTGATGATTGTTATATTATTTAGCTGAGGATCTGTTAGACCTTAAGATTGTTGATCTTTTGATGAATGTTATATTATTTAGTTGAGGATCTGTTAGACCTTAAGATTGTTGATCTTTTGATGAATGTTATATTATTTAGTTGAGGATCTGTTGGACCTTAAGATTGTTGATCTTTTGATGAATGTTATATTATTTAGTTGAGGATCTGTTGAACCTTAAGATTGTTGATCTTTTGATGATTGTTATATTATTTAGTTGAGGATCTGTTAGACCTTAAGATTGTTGATCTTTTGATGAATGTTATATTATTTAGTTGAGGATCTGTTGGACCTTAAGATTGTTGATCTTTTGATGAATGTTATATTATTTAGCTGAGGATCTGTTAGACCTTAAGATTGTTGATCTTTTGATGAATGTTATATTATTTAGTTGAGGATCTGTTAGACCTTAAGATTGTTGATCTTTTGATGAATGTTATATTATTTAGTTGAGGATCTGTTAGACCTTAAGATTGTTGATCTTTTGATGAATGTTATATTATTTAGTTGAGGATCTGTTGGACCTTAAGATTGTTGATCTTTTGATGAATGTTATATTATTTAGTTGAGGATCTGTTGAACCTTAAGATTGTTGATCTTTTGATGATTGTTATATTATTTAGTTGAGGATCTGTTAGACCTTAAGATTGTTGATCTTTTGATGAATGTTATATTATTTAGTTGAGGATCTGTTGGACCTTAAGATTGTTGATCTTTTGATGAATGTTATATTATTTAGCTGAGGATCTGTTAGACCTTAAGATTGTTGATCTTTTGATGAATGTTATATTATTTAGTTGAGGATCTGTTGGACCTTAAGATTGTTGATCTTTTGATGAATGTTATATTATTTAGCTGAGGATCTGTTAGACCTTAAGATTGTTGATCTTTTGATGAATGTTATATTATTTAGCTGAGGATCTGTTGGACCTTAAGATTGTTGATCTTTTGATGAATGTTATATTATTTAGTTGAGGATCTGTTAGACCTTAAGATTGTTGATCTTTTGATGAATGTTATATTATTTAGCTGAGGATCTGTTGGACCTTAAGATTGTTGATCTTTTGATGAATGTTATATTATTTAGTTGAGGATCTGTTAGACCTTAAGATTGTTGATCTTTTGATGATTGTTATATTATTTAGTTGAGGATCTGTTAGACCTTAAGATTGTTGATCTTTTGATGAATGTTATATTATTTAGTTGAGGATCTGTTGGACCTTAAGATTGTTGATCTTTTGATGAATGTTATATTATTTAGTTGAGGATCTGTTAGACCTTAAGGTTGTTGATCTTTTGATGATTGTTATATTATTTAGTTGAAGATCTGTTAGACCTTAAGATTGTTGATCTTTTGATGAATGTTATGTGATTTAGTTGAGGATCTGTTGGACCTTAAGATTGTTGATCTTTTGATGAATGTTATATTATTTAGTTGAGGATCTGTTAGACCTTAAGATTGTTGATCTTTTGATGAATGTTATATTATTTAGCTGAGGATCTGTTGGACCTTAAGATTGTTGATCTTTTGATGAATGTTATATTATTTAGTTGAGGATCTGTTAGACCTTAAGATTGTTGATCTTTTGATGAATGTTATATTATTTAGTTGAGGATCTGTTAGACCTTAAGATTGTTGATCTTTTGATGAATGTTATATTATTTAGTTGAAGATCTGTTAGACCTTAAGATTGTTGATCTTTTGATGAATGTTATATTATTTAGTTGAGGATCTGTTAGACCTTAAGATTGTTGATCTTTTGATGAATGTTATATTATTTAGCTGAGGATCTGTTGGACCTTAAGATTGTTGATCTTTTGATGAATGTTATATTATTTAGTTGAGGATCTGTTAGACCTTAAGATTGTTGATCTTTTGATGATTGTTATATTATTTAGTTGAGGATCTGTTAGACCTTAAGATTGTTGATCTTTTGATGAATGTTATATTATTTAGTTGAGGATCTGTTGGACCTTAAGATTGTTGATCTTTTGATGAATGTTATATTATTTAGTTGAGGATCTGTTAGACCTTAAGGTTGTTGATCTTTTGATGATTGTTATATTATTTAGTTGAAGATCTGTTAGACCTTAAGATTGTTGATCTTTTGATGAATGTTATGTGATTTAGTTGAGGATCTGTTGGACCTTAAGATTGTTGATCTTTTGATGAATGTTATATTATTTAGTTGAGGATCTGTTAGACCTTAAGATTGTTGATCTTTTGATGAATGTTATATTATTTAGTTGAGGATCTGTTAGACCTTAAGATTGTTGATCTTTTGATGAATGTTATATTATTTAGTTGAGGATCTGTTGGACCTTAAGATTGTTGATCTTTTGATGAATGTTACAGGGGTTTCAAAGTGGGCCGGTACCCGGTACTTTTACCCGCCTTAGATCGTGTATAGTACCGGCAGAAATTACTGAACCCCCCAAAATTAGTGGTGGTCAAAACCACAAGTACGATGGCCGATAGGCTCGTGGAATATTTTTCATAAAAAATTAATGATCTCGTCAATTGCTGAATTCTCGCATTCAAATCGAACAACAGCGTCACGACCAAGTTGATGGGATATTCCCAGTTTTAAAAATAACTTTACCTTAGAATCGTAAATAGCAGTTTGCGCATGCGGTAAATAGATATGTTTTCGCTCCAATATCTTTTCATCCTTGTGTATAACTTGAACCGGAACAAAGCTGACATCCTTTCAAAATAAACAAATGACCGATTATAAATTATGTTCAAACACAATTTAGTGTAATCTCCAGTAATATAAGTATGATCATTATGTATTAAGAATATATGACTACACAATATTTTGTGCGATTTTTTTTATCCATTTAAAACCCATGGTCGAATCATTCTGGGGCGTACTGTCTTGATGCTTAGCTCCGTCCATATTGTTTAACTTCCGGTATAAAAAAAATAAAAACCTATGGCTAATTTATTTACATATTTTGACAGGGCCCTACCGCGGTTGCTCACAGAAATGAAAGTGTGCTGAAAAACATTTTTAAAAGGGGGTACGAGGAGATAAGGGATAGAAAATTACTAGAAATCTTGAAAAAGGACCGGACATGGCTCAAATATGAATTATATTGTAATGTCAAAATGCTGACCCCCCTTTTTTTCCAAAATAATTTCACTTTTGTGATTCAAATGTTAATAAATGTCTTCCCGCGAATCGTTTTTGTTCGAACATTTTTTTTGCACATAAGTCGTGAAAGTAACAATATATATTGTTTTTGTTTAATTATATTTGTATTGATCTATTAAAATTATAAATTTTATTAAAGATTGATGATTGCAAATTAAATGTATATGTTTCATCAAGGACGTATTCTATATACGTCCTTGGTTTCATTAATTATGACACTTATATGTCTTGATCCGTGCCAAAAAGAAAAGGACAAAGCCAACAAAAGAATTTTGAGAAGTTTAAGCTTCGATAACAATGGCTTGGTCAAGCCTAGCTGCGGAACCGTAGCTCTTTATGGTTCTTTTGGGTTTTTTTAAGATATGGCAGACTATCTATGAATAATCTTGGCTGAAGTCTGTAAACTGAAATATTCACTAAAGAAATTGGGGGGGGGGGGGGGGGGGGGAATCCAGGCATTATGCATGGTCTTCACTCTTGGTGAAATCTGAACTCTAAAGTTAATGGGATTTTTCTTTCAAAAACACTTGATGTTTTGCAGTCTCTGAAGTACATTTTTTGGTCCACAAAATGCTAGATTTCAGGAACTTTCGCTCCCTGGACCCCTTACGGCCCTCAGCCTAATTTTTTATGTACCTCCTAAAATTTAAGAAGTACCTCCTATTATAAAAAACTTTGAAACCCCTGATGTTATATTATTTAGCTGAGGATCTGTTAGACCTTAAGATTGTTGATCTTTTGATGAATGTTATATTATTTAGTTGAGGATCTGCTAGACCTTAAGATTGTTGATCTTTTGATGAATGTTATATTATTTAGTTGAGGATCTGTTGGACCTTAAGATTGTTGATCTTTTGATGAATGTTATATTATTTAGTTGAGGATCTGTTAGACCTTAAGATTGTTGATCTTTTGATGAATGTTATTATATTATTTAGTTGAGGATCTGTTGGACCTTAAGATTGTTGATCTTTTGATGAATGTTATATTATTTAGTTGAGAATCTGTTAGACCTTAAGATTGTTGATCTTTTGATGAATGTTATATTATTTAGTTGAGGATCTGTTGGACCTTAAGATTGTTGATCTTTTGATGAATGTTATATTATTTAGTTGAGAATCTGTTAGACCTTAAGATTGTTGATCTTTTGATGAATGTTATATTATTTAGTTGAGGATCTGTTGGACCTTAAGATTGTTGATCTTTTGATGAATGTTATATTATTTAGTTGAGGATCTGTGGGACCTTAAGATTGTTGATCTTTTGATGAATGTTATGTGATTTAGCTGAGGATCTGTGGGACCTTAAGATTGTTGATCTTTTGATGAATGTTATGTGATTTAGCTGAGGATCTGTTGAACCTTAAGATTTTTGATCTTTTGATGATTGTTATGTGATTTATTTTCAATTTAATTATGACTAACGATCAGAAATGTACATCCAGCTTGTAAAAAAACCAATTGGATTTCTTAATTGAAGCATTGAAGTGATAATTATATTAATGAAATATTGTTAAATGATAAATTTTAAAGCTTTTGATATCGAAAACTCTGAAACCATGAAAGAGGCTGCTGTGTACCGCTGTATCACTCTTGTTTTTAAGGAAACAATATTCATTTAAACATTGCACACACTGTTCAGAATACAATTTCATAATTTTGTCAGATGGCTGGTCAGCTTTTACAACAGAATAATGAGAGATATATTTTATCAGTGTTCAATTATGTGGTATTTATAGATTTCTATGAAAGTTCGCTTTGTTGACAGTTTTGTAATTTTAATATATATGATTGTGTATTGCCTTATAACCTATTGTATGAACATGATGCAATCAAATACGTGTCTCTTTTTTTTCTTGAAGTTTCCTGACAATTATTGAATCTAAAATTCAGATAATAACACCTCATGAAAAAAAAAATTATTGATTTTTTTTTTCCAAACCAAAAAATCAATACTTACATTAAAAAATACGAAATGATGGTCATTATATTGTAAATGACCAACAAAAATAGATCACATCCATATTTGTCAAACTTACCTGACATAGTTTGCTCGAAATTTTTCAATGGTCCTGTGAAGTTGGAGATAATGAGATTCAACTGTATAGGAGATAATGAGATTCAACTGTATATTCAATATACTGTATTTTATTTGACCTGACCAGTGATTGAACCTGCCATATACTACACACAATTATACTTTTGTCATACTACACACAATTATACTGCTGACATACTACACACAATTATATTGCTGACATGGTTCTATACTACACACAATTATACTGCTGACATGGTTCTATACTACACACAATTATACTGCTGTCATGGTTCTATACTACACACAATTATACTGCTGGCATGGTTCTATACTACACACAATTATACTGCTGACATGGTTCTATACTACACACAATTATACTGCTGACATGGTTCTATACTACACACAATTATACTGCTGACATGGTTCTATACTACACACAATTATACTGCTGACATGGTTCTATACTACACACAATTATACTGCTGGCATGGTTCTATACTACACACAATTATACTGCTGACATGGTTCTATACTACACACAATTATACTGCTGTCATGGTTCTATACTACACACAATTATACTGCTGTCATGGTTCTATACTACACACAATTATACTGCTGACATGGTTCTATACTACACACAATTATACTGCTGGCATGGTTCTATACTACACACAATTATACTGCTGACATGGTTCTATACTACACACAATTATACTGCTGACATGGTTCTATGCTACACACAATTATACTGCTGGCATGGTTCTATACTACACACAATTATACTGCTGACATGGTTCTATACTACACACAATTATACTGCTGTCATGGTTCTATACTACACAGAATTATACTGCTGTCATGGTTCTATACTACACAGAATTATACTGCTGTCATGGTTCTATACTACACACAATTATACTGCTGACATGGTTCTATACTACACACAATTATACTTCTGTCATGGTTCTATGCTACACAGAATTATACCTCTGACATGGTTCTATACTACACACAATTATACTGCTGACATGGTTCTATACTACACACAATTATACTGCTGACATGGTTCTATACTACACACAATTATACTGCTGACATGGTTCTATACTACACACAATTATACTGTTGACATGGTTCTATACTACACACAATTATACTGCTGACATGGTTCTATGCTACACACAATTATACTGCTGTCATAGTTCTATACTACACACAATTATACTGCTGACATGGTTCTATGCTACACACAATTATACTGCTGTCATGGTTCTATACTACACGCAATTATACTGCTGACATGGTTCTATACTACACACAATTATACTGCTGACATGGTTCTATACTACACACAATTATACTGCTGACATGGTTCTATACTACACACAATTATACTGCTGACATGGTTCTATACTACACAAAATTATACTGCTGTCATGGTTCTATACTACACACAATTATACTGCTGTCATCGTTCTATACTACACACAATTATACTGCTGTCATGGTTCTATACTACACACAATTATACTGCTGTCATGGTTCTATACTACACACAATTATACTGCTGTCATGGTTCTATACTACACACAATTATACTGCTGACATGGTTCTATACTACACACAATTATACTGCTGACATGGTTCTATACTACACAGAATTATACTGCTGTCATGGTTCTATACTACACAATTATACTGCTGACATGGTTCTATACTACACACAATTATACTGCTGTCATGGTTCTATACTACACACAATTATACTGCTGACATGGTTCTATACTACACACAATTATACTGCTGACATGGTTCTATACTACACAGAATTATACTGCTGACATGGTTCTATACTACACAGAATTATACTGCTGTCATGGTTCTATACTACACACAGTTATACTGCTGACATGGTTCTATACTACACACAATTATACTGCTGACATGGTTCTATACTACACACCATTATACTGCTGTCATGGTTCTATACTACACACAGTTATACTGCTGACATGGTTCTATACTGCACACAATTATACTGCTGACATAGTTCTATACTACACACAATTATACTGCTGACATGGTTCTATGCTACACACAATTATACTGCTGTCATGGTTCTATACTACACACAATTATACTGCTGACATGGTTCTATACTACACAGAATTATACTGCTGACATGGTTCTATACTACACACAATTATACTGCTGACATGGTTCTATACTACACACAATTATACTGCTGACATGGTTCTATACTACACACAATTATACTGCTGACATGGTTCTATACTACACAGAATTATACTGCTGTCAGGGTTCTATACTACACAATTATACTGCTGACATGGTTCTATACTACACAGAATTATACTGCTGTCATGGTTCTATACTACACACAGTTATACTGCTGACATGGTTCTATACTACACACAATTATACTGCTGACATGGTTCTATACTACACACAATTATACTGCTGTCATGGTTCTATACTACACACAGTTATACTGCTGACATGGTTCTATACTGCACACAATTATACTGCTGACATGGTTCTATACTACACACAATTATACTGCTGACATGGTTCTATACTACACACAATTATACTGCTGACATGGTTCTATACTACACACAATTATACTGCTGACATGGTTCTGAAATATACTACACACAATTATAGTGCTGACATGGTTCTATACTACACACAATTATACTGCTGACGTGGTTCTATACTACACACAATTATACTGCTGACATGGTTCTATACTACACAGAATTATACTGCTGTCATGGTTCTATACTACACACAATTATACTGCTGACATGGTTCTATACTACACACAATTAGAGTGCTGACATGGTTCTATACTACACACAATTATACTGCTGACATGGTTCTATACTACACACAATTATACTGCTGTCATGGTTCTATACTACACACAATTATACTACTGTCATGGTTCTATACTACACACAATTATACTGCTGACATGGTTCTATACTACACACAATTATACTGCTGACATGGTTCTATACTACACACAATTATACTGCTGACATGGTTCTATACTACACACAATTATACCTCTGACATGGTTCTATACTACACACAATTATACTGTTGACATGGTTCTATACTACACACAATTATACTGCTGACATGGTTCTATACTACACACAATTATACTGCTGACATGGTTCTATACTACACACAATTATACTGCTGACATGGTTCTATAATACACACAATTATACTGCTGACATGGTTCTATACTACACACAATTATACTGTTGACATGGTTCTATACTACACACAATTATACTGCTGTCATGGTTCTATACTACACACAATTATACTGCTGACATGGTTCTGAAATATACTACACACAATTATAGTGCTGACATGGTTCTATACTACACACAATTATACTGCTGACATGGTTCTATACTACACACAATTAAACTGCTGACATGGTTCTGAAATATACTACACAGAATTATACTGCTGTCATGGTTCTATACTACCCACAATTATACTGCTGACATGGTTCTATACTACACACAATTATACTGCTGTCATGGTTCTATACTACACACAATTATACTGCTGTCATGGTTCTATACTACACACAATTATACTGCTGACATGGTTCTATACTACACACAATTATACTGCTGACATGGTTCTGAAATATACTACACACAATTATAGTGCTGACATGGTTCTATACTACACACAATTATACTGCTGACATGGTTCTGAAATATACTACACACAATTATAGTGCTGACATGGTTCTATACTACACACAATTATACTGCTGACATGGTTCTATACTACACACAATTATACTGCTGACATGGTTCTATACTACACACAATTATACTGCTGACATGGTTCTATACTACACACAATTATACTGCTGACGTGGTTCTATACTACACACAATTATACTGCTGACATGGTTCTATACTACACACAATTATAGTGCTGACATGGTTCTATACTACACACAATTATACTGCTGACATGGTTCTATACTACACACAATTATACTGCTGACATGGTTCTATACTACACACAATTATACCTCTGACATGGTTCTATACTACACACAATTATACTGCTGACATGGTTCTATACTACACACAATTATACTGCTGATATGGTTCTATACTACACACAATTATACTGCTGACATGGTTCTATACTACACACAATTATACTGCTGACATGGTTCTATACTACACACAATTATACTGCTGACGTGGTTCTATACTACACACAATTATACTGCTGACATGGTTCTATACTACACACAATTATACTGCTGACATGGTTCTATACTACACACAATTATACTGCTGACATGGTTCTATACTACACACAATTATACTGCTGACATGGTTCTATGCTACACACAATTATACCTCTGACATGGTTCTATACTACACACAATTATACTGCTGACATGGTTCTATATTACACACAATTATACTGCTGACATGGTTCTATACTACACACAATTATACTGCTGACATGGTTCTATACTACACAGAATTATACTGCTGACATACTACACACAATTATACTGCTGACATGGTTCTATACTACACACAGTTATACTGCTGACGTGGTTCTATACTACACATAATTATACTGCTGACGTGGTTCTATACTACACATAATTATACTGCTGTCATGGTTCTATACTATACACAATTATACTGCTGACATGGTTCTATACTACACATAATTATACTGTTGACATGGTTCTATACTACACACAATTATACTGCTGACATGGTTCTATGCTACACACAGTTATACTGCTGACATGGTTCTATACTACACAGAATTATACTGCTGACATGGTTCTATACTACACACAGTTATACTGCTGACATGGTTCTATGCTACACACAATTATACTGCTGACATGGTTCTATACTACACACAATTATACTGCTGACATGGTTCTATACTACACACAATTATACTGCTGACATGGTTCTATACTACACAGAATTATACTGCTGACATGGTTCTATACTACACACAATTATATTGCTGACATGGTTCTATACTACACACAATTATACTGCTGACATGGTTCTATGCTACACACAATTATACCTCTGACATGGTTCTATACTACACACAATTATACCTCTGACATGGTTCTATACTACACACAATTATACTGCTGACATGGTTCTATACTACACACAATTATACTGCTGACATGGTTCTATACTACATATAATTATACTGCTGACATGGTTCTATACTACACAGAATTATACTGCTGACATGGTTCTATACTACACACAATTATACTGCTGTCATGGTTCTATACTACACACAATTATACTGCTGACATGGTTCTATACTACACACAATTATACTGCTGACATGGTTCTATACTACACACAATTATACTGCTGACATGGTTCTATACTACACACAATTATACTGCTGACATGGTTCTATACTACACACAATTATACTGCTGACATGGTTCTATACTACACACAATTATACTGCTGACATGGTTCTATACTACACACAATTATACTGCTGTCATGGTTCTATACTACACACAATTATATTGCTGACATGGTTCTATACTACACACAATTATACTGCTGACATGGTTCTATACTACACACAATTATACTGTTGACATGGTTCTATACTACACACATTTATACTGCTGACATGGTTCTATACTACACACAATTATATTGCTGACATGGTTCTATACTACACACAATTATACTGCTGACATGGTTCTATACTACACACAATTATACTGCTGACATGGTTCTATACTACACACAATTATACTGCTGTCATGGTTCTATACTACACACAATTATACTGCTGACATGGTTCTATACTACACACAATTATACTGCTGACGTGGTTCTATACTACACACAATTATACTGCTGACGTGGTTCTATACTACACACAATTATACTGCTGACGTGGTTCTATACTACACACAGTTATACTGCTGACGTGGCTCTATACTACACACAATTATACTGCTGACATGGTTCTATACTACACACAGTTATACTGCTGACATGGTTCTATACTACACACAATTATACTGCTGACATGGTTCTATACTACACACAATTATACTGCTGTCATGGTTCTATACTACACACAATTATACTGCTGACATGGTTCTATACTACACACAATTATACTGCTGACATGGTTCTATACTACACAGAATTATACTGCTGTCATGGTTCTATACTACACACAATTATACTGCTGACATGGTTCTATACTATACACACAATTATACTGCTGACATGGTTCTATACTACACACAATTATACTGCTGACATGGTTCTATACTACACACAATTATACTGCTGACATGGTTCTGAAATATACTACACACAATTATACTGCTGACATGGTTCTATACTACACACAATTATACTGCTGACATGGTTCTATACTACACACAATTATACTACTGACATGGTTCTATACTATACACAATTATACTGCTGACATGGTTCTATGCTACACACAATTATACTGCTGACATGGTTCTATACTACACACAATTATACTGCTGACATGGTTCTATACTACACACAATTATACTGCTGACATGGTTCTATACTACACACAATTATACTGCTGACATGGTTCTATGCTACACACAATTATACTGCTGACATGGTTCTATGCTACACACAATTATACTGCTGACATGGTTCTATACTACACACAATTATACTGCTGACATGGTTCTATACTACACACAATTATATGACATGGTTCTATACTACACACAATTATACTGCTGTCATGGTTCTATACTACACACAATTATACTGCTGACATGGTTCTATACTACACACAATTATACTGTTGACATGGTTCTATACTACACACAATTATACTGCTGTCATGGTTCTATACTACACACAATTATACTGCTGACATGGTTCTATACTACACACAATTATATTGCTGACATGGTTCTATACTACACACAATTATACTGCTGACATGGTTCTATACTACACACAATTATACTGCTGACAAAGTTCTATACTACACACAATTATACTGCTGACATGGTTCTATACTACACACAATTATACTGCTGACATGGTTCTGAAATATACTACACACAATTATACTGCTGACATGGTTCTGAAATACTACACACAATTATACTGCTGACATGGTTCTATACTACACACAATTATACTGCTGACGTGGTTCTATACTACACACAATTATACTGCTGACATGGTTCTATACTACACACAATTATACTGCTGACATGGTTCTATACTACACACAATTATATTGCTGACATGGTTCTATTCTACACACAGTTATACTGCTGTCATGGTTCTATACTACACACAATTATACTGCTGAAATGGTTCTATGCTACACACAATTATACTGCTGACATGGTTCTATACTACACACAATTATACTGCTGTCATGGTTCTATACTACACACAATTATACTGCTGACATGGTTCTATACTACACACAATTATACTGCTGACATGGTTCTATACTACACACAATTATACTGCTGACATGGTTCTATACTACACACAATTATACTGCTGACATGGTTCTATACTACACACAATTATACTGCTGACATGGTTCTATGCTACACACAGTTATACTGCTGACATGGTTCTATACTACACAGAATTATACTGCTGACATGGTTCTATACTACACACAGTTATACTGCTGACATGGTTCTATACTACACACAATTATACTGCTGACATGGTTCTATACTACACACAATTATACTGCTGACATGGTTCTATACTACACACAATTATACTGTTGACATGGTTCTATACTACACACAATTATACTGCTGTCATGGTTCTATACTACACACAATTATACTGCTGACATGGTTCTGAAATATACTACACACAATTATAGTGCTGACATGGTTCTATACTACACACAATTATACTGCTGACATGGTTCTATACTACACACAATTATACTGCTGACATGGTTCTGAAATATACTACACAGAATTATACTGCTGTCATGGTTCTATACTACCCACAATTATACTGCTGACATGGTTCTATACTACACACAATTATACTGCTGTCATGGTTCTATACTACACACAATTATACTGCTGTCATGGTTCTATACTACACACAATTATACTGCTGACATGGTTCTATACTACACACAATTATACTGCTGACATGGTTCTGAAATATACTACACACAATTATAGTGCTGACATGGTTCTATACTACACACAATTATACTGCTGACATGGTTCTGAAATATACTACACACAATTATAGTGCTGACATGGTTCTATACTACACACAATTATACTGCTGACATGGTTCTATACTACACACAATTATACTACTGACATGGTTCTATACTACACACAATTATACTGCTGACATGGTTCTATACTACACACAATTATACTGCTGACGTGGTTCTATACTACACACAATTATACTGCTGACATGGTTCTATACTACACACAATTATAGTGCTGACATGGTTCTATACTACACACAATTATACTGCTGACATGGTTCTATACTACACACAATTATACTGCTGACATGGTTCTATACTACACACAATTATACCTCTGACATGGTTCTATACTACACACAATTATACTGCTGACATGGTTCTATACTACACACAATTATACTGCTGATATGGTTCTATACTACACACAATTATACTGCTGACATGGTTCTATACTACACACAATTATACTGCTGACATGGTTCTATACTACACACAATTATACTGCTGACGTGGTTCTATACTACACACAATTATACTGCTGACATGGTTCTATACTACACACAATTATACTGCTGACATGGTTCTATACTACACACAATTATACTGCTGACATGGTTCTATACTACACACAATTATACTGCTGACATGGTTCTATGCTACACACAATTATACCTCTGACATGGTTCTATACTACACACAATTATACTGCTGACATGGTTCTATATTACACACAATTATACTGCTGACATGGTTCTATACTACACACAATTATACTGCTGACATGGTTCTATACTACACAGAATTATACTGCTGACATACTACACACAATTATACTGCTGACATGGTTCTATACTACACACAGTTATACTGCTGACGTGGTTCTATACTACACATAATTATACTGCTGACGTGGTTCTATACTACACATAATTATACTGCTGTCATGGTTCTATACTATACACAATTATACTGCTGACATGGTTCTATACTACACATAATTATACTGTTGACATGGTTCTATACTACACACAATTATACTGCTGACATGGTTCTATGCTACACACAGTTATACTGCTGACATGGTTCTATACTACACAGAATTATACTGCTGACATGGTTCTATACTACACACAGTTATACTGCTGACATGGTTCTATGCTACACACAATTATACTGCTGACATGGTTCTATACTACACACAATTATACTGCTGACATGGTTCTATACTACACACAATTATACTGCTGACATGGTTCTATACTACACAGAATTATACTGCTGACATGGTTCTATACTACACACAATTATATTGCTGACATGGTTCTATACTACACACAATTATACTGCTGACATGGTTCTATGCTACACACAATTATACCTCTGACATGGTTCTATACTACACACAATTATACCTCTGACATGGTTCTATACTACACACAATTATACTGCTGACATGGTTCTATACTACACACAATTATACTGCTGACATGGTTCTATACTACATATAATTATACTGCTGACATGGTTCTATACTACACAGAATTATACTGCTGACATGGTTCTATACTACACACAATTATACTGCTGTCATGGTTCTATACTACACACAATTATACTGCTGACATGGTTCTATACTACACACAATTATACTGCTGACATGGTTCTATACTACACACAATTATACTGCTGACATGGTTCTATACTACACACAATTATACTGCTGACATGGTTCTATACTACACACAATTATACTGCTGACATGGTTCTATACTACACACAATTATACTGCTGTCATGGTTCTATACTACACACAATTATACTGCTGTCATGGTTCTATACTACACACAATTATACTGCTGACATGGTTCTATACTACACACAATTATACTGTTGACATGGTTCTATACTACACACAATTATACTGCTGTCATGGTTCTATACTACACACAATTATACTGCTGACATGGTTCTATACTACACACAATTATATTGCTGACATGGTTCTATACTACACACAATTATACTGCTGACATGGTTCTATACTACACACAATTATACTGCTGACAAAGTTCTATACTACACACAATTATACTGCTGACATGGTTCTATACTACACACAATTATACTGCTGACATGGTTCTGAAATATACTACACACAATTATACTGCTGACATGGTTCTGAAATACTACACACAATTATACTGCTGACATGGTTCTATACTACACACAATTATACTGCTGACGTGGTTCTATACTACACACAATTATACTGCTGACATGGTTCTATACTACACACAATTATACTGCTGACATGGTTCTATACTACACACAATTATATTGCTGACATGGTTCTATTCTACACACAGTTATACTGCTGTCATGGTTCTATACTACACACAATTATACTGCTGAAATGGTTCTATGCTACACACAATTATACTGCTGACATGGTTCTATACTACACACAATTATACTGCTGTCATGGTTCTATACTACACACAATTATACTGCTGACATGGTTCTATACTACACACAATTATACTGCTGACATGGTTCTATACTACACACAATTATACTGCTGACATGGTTCTATACTACACACAATTATACTGCTGACATGGTTCTATACTACACACAATTATACTGCTGACATGGTTCTATGCTACACACAGTTATACTGCTGACATGGTTCTATACTACACAGAATTATACTGCTGACATGGTTCTATACTACACACAGTTATACTGCTGACATGGTTCTATACTACACACAATTATACTGCTGACATGGTTCTATACTACACACAATTATACTGCTGACATGGTTCTATACTACACACAATTATACTGTTGACATGGTTCTATACTACACACAATTATACTGCTGTCATGGTTCTATACTACACACAATTATACTGCTGACATGGTTCTGAAATATACTACACACAATTATAGTGCTGACATGGTTCTATACTACACACAATTATACTGCTGACATGGTTCTATACTACACACAATTATACTGCTGACATGGTTCTGAAATATACTACACAGAATTATACTGCTGTCATGGTTCTATACTACCCACAATTATACTGCTGACATGGTTCTATACTACACACAATTATACTGCTGTCATGGTTCTATACTACACACAATTATACTGCTGTCATGGTTCTATACTACACACAATTATACTGCTGACATGGTTCTATACTACACACAATTATACTGCTGACATGGTTCTGAAATATACTACACACAATTATAGTGCTGACATGGTTCTATACTACACACAATTATACTGCTGACATGGTTCTGAAATATACTACACACAATTATAGTGCTGACATGGTTCTATACTACACACAATTATACTGCTGACATGGTTCTATACTACACACAATTATACTACTGACATGGTTCTATACTACACACAATTATACTGCTGACATGGTTCTATACTACACACAATTATACTGCTGACGTGGTTCTATACTACACACAATTATACTGCTGACATGGTTCTATACTACACACAATTATAGTGCTGACATGGTTCTATACTACACACAATTATACTGCTGACATGGTTCTATACTACACACAATTATACTGCTGACATGGTTCTATACTACACACAATTATACCTCTGACATGGTTCTATACTACACACAATTATACTGCTGACATGGTTCTATACTACACACAATTATACTGCTGATATGGTTCTATACTACACACAATTATACTGCTGACATGGTTCTATACTACACACAATTATACTGCTGACATGGTTCTATACTACACACAATTATACTGCTGACGTGGTTCTATACTACACACAATTATACTGCTGACATGGTTCTATACTACACACAATTATACTGCTGACATGGTTCTATACTACACACAATTATACTGCTGACATGGTTCTATACTACACACAATTATACTGCTGACATGGTTCTATGCTACACACAATTATACCTCTGACATGGTTCTATACTACACACAATTATACTGCTGACATGGTTCTATATTACACACAATTATACTGCTGACATGGTTCTATACTACACACAATTATACTGCTGACATGGTTCTATACTACACAGAATTATACTGCTGACATACTACACACAATTATACTGCTGACATGGTTCTATACTACACACAGTTATACTGCTGACGTGGTTCTATACTACACATAATTATACTGCTGACGTGGTTCTATACTACACATAATTATACTGCTGTCATGGTTCTATACTATACACAATTATACTGCTGACATGGTTCTATACTACACATAATTATACTGTTGACATGGTTCTATACTACACACAATTATACTGCTGACATGGTTCTATGCTACACACAGTTATACTGCTGACATGGTTCTATACTACACAGAATTATACTGCTGACATGGTTCTATACTACACACAGTTATACTGCTGACATGGTTCTATGCTACACACAATTATACTGCTGACATGGTTCTATACTACACACAATTATACTGCTGACATGGTTCTATACTACACACAATTATACTGCTGACATGGTTCTATACTACACAGAATTATACTGCTGACATGGTTCTATACTACACACAATTATATTGCTGACATGGTTCTATACTACACACAATTATACTGCTGACATGGTTCTATGCTACACACAATTATACCTCTGACATGGTTCTATACTACACACAATTATACCTCTGACATGGTTCTATACTACACACAATTATACTGCTGACATGGTTCTATACTACACACAATTATACTGCTGACATGGTTCTATACTACATATAATTATACTGCTGACATGGTTCTATACTACACAGAATTATACTGCTGACATGGTTCTATACTACACACAATTATACTGCTGTCATGGTTCTATACTACACACAATTATACTGCTGACATGGTTCTATACTACACACAATTATACTGCTGACATGGTTCTATACTACACACAATTATACTGCTGACATGGTTCTATACTACACACAATTATACTGCTGACATGGTTCTATACTACACACAATTATACTGCTGACATGGTTCTATACTACACACAATTATACTGCTGTCATGGTTCTATACTACACACAATTATACTGCTGACATG
This sequence comes from Bathymodiolus septemdierum, assembly GCA_963383655.1. Classification (NCBI taxonomy): domain Eukaryota; kingdom Metazoa; phylum Mollusca; class Bivalvia; order Mytilida; family Modiolidae; genus Bathymodiolus; species Bathymodiolus septemdierum. The sequence continues at coordinate 941,009 of OY726519.1, forward strand.
GTTCTATACTACACACAATTATACTGCTGACATGGTTCTATACTACACAGAATTATACTGCTGTCATGGTTCTATACTACACACAATTATACTGCTGACATGGTTCTATACTACACACAATTATACTGCTGACATGGTTCTATACTACACACAATTATACTGCTGACATGGTTCTATACTACACACAATTATACTGCTGACATGGTTCTGAAATATACTACACACAATTATACTGCTGACATGGTTCTATACTACACACAATTATACTGCTGACATGGTTCTATACTACACACAATTATACTGCTGTCATGGTTCTATACTACACACAATTATACTGCTGACATGGTTCTATACTACACACAATTATACTGCTGACGTGGTTCTATACTACACACAATTATACTGCTGACATGGTTCTATGCTACACACAATTATACCTCTGACATGGTTCTATACTACACACAATTATACCTCTGACATGGTTCTATACTACACACAATTATACTGCTGACATGGTTCTATGCTACACACAATTATACTGCTGACATGGTTCTATACTACACATAATTATACTGCTGACATGGTTCTATACTACACAGAATTATACTGCTGACATGGTTCTATACTACACACAATTATACTGCTGACATGGTTCTATACTACATATAATTATACTGCTGACATGGTTCTATACTACACAGAATTATACTGCTGACATGGTTCTATACTACACACAATTATACTGCTGTCATGGTTCTATACTACACACAATTATACTGCTGACATGGTTCTATACTACACACAATTATACTGCTGACATGGTTCTATACTACACACAATTATACTGCTGACATGGTTCTATACTACACACAATTATACTGCTGACATGGTTCTATACTACACACAATTATACTGCTGACATGGTTCTATACTACACACAATTATACTGCTGTCATGGTTCTATACTACACACAATTATACTGCTGACATGGTTCTATACTACACACAATTATACTGCTGACATGGTTCTATACTACACAGAATTATACTGCTGTCATGGTTCTATACTACACACAATTATACTGCTGACATGGTTCTATACTACACACAATTATACTGCTGACATGGTTCTATACTACACACAATTATACTGCTGACATGGTTCTATACTACACACAATTATACTGCTGACATGGTTCTGAAATATACTACACACAATTATACTGCTGACATGGTTCTATACTACACACAATTATACTGCTGACATGGTTCTATACTACACACAATTATACTGCTGTCATGGTTCTATACTACACACAATTATACTGCTGACATGGTTCTATACTACACACAATTATACTGCTGACGTGGTTCTATACTACACACAATTATACTGCTGACATGGTTCTATGCTACACACAATTATACCTCTGACATGGTTCTATACTACACACAATTATACCTCTGACATGGTTCTATACTACACACAATTATACTGCTGACATGGTTCTATACTACACACAATTATACTGCTGACATGGTTCTATACTACACATAATTATACTGCTGACATGGTTCTATACTACACAGAATTATACTGCTGACATGGTTCTATACTACACACAATTATACTGCTGACATGGTTCTATACTACACACAATTATACTGCTGACGTGGTTCTATACTACACACAATTATACTGCTGACATGGTTCTATGCTACACACAATTATACCTCTGACATGGTTCTATACTACACACAATTATACTGCTGACATGGTTCTATACTACACACAATTATACTGCTGACATGGTTCTATACTACACAGAATTATACTGCTGACATACTACACACAATTATACTGCTGACATGGTTCTATACTACACACAGTTATACTGCTGACGTGGTTCTATGCTACACATAATTATACTGCTGACGTGGTTCTATACTACACATAATTATACTGCTCTCATGGTTCTATACTATACACAATTATACTGCTGACATGGTTCTATACTACACATAATTATACTGTTGACATGGTTCTATTCTACACACAATTATACTGCTGACATGGTTCTATGCTACACACAGTTATACTGCTGACATGGTTCTATACTACACAGAATTATACTGCTGTCATGGTTCTATACTACACACAGTTATACTGCTGACATGGTTCTATACTACACACAATTATACTGCTGACATGGTTCTATACTACACACAATTATACTGCTGACATGGTTCTATACTACACAGAATTATACTGCTGACATGGTTCTATACTACACACAATTATATTGCTGACATGGTTCTATACTACACACAATTATACTGCTGACATGGTTCTATGCTACACACAATTATACCTCTGACATGGTTCTATACTACACACAATTATACCTCTGACATGGTTCTATACTACACACAATTATACTGCTGACATGGTTCTATACTACACACAATTATACTGCTGACATGGTTCTATACTACACATAATTATACTGCTGACATGGTTCTATACTACACAGAATTATACTGCTGACATGGTTCTATACTACACACAATTATACTGCTGACATGGTTCTATACTACACACAATTATACTGCTGACATGGTTCTATACTACACACAATTATACTGCTGACATGGTTCTATACTACACACAATTATACTGCTGACATGGTTCTATACTACACACAATTATACTGCTGACATGGTTCTATACTACACACAATTATACTGCTGACATGGTTCTATACTACACACAATTATACTGCTGTCATGGTTCTATACTACACACAATTATATTGCAGACATGGTTCTATACTACACACAATTATACTGCTGACATGGTTCTATACTACACACAATTATACTGTTGACATGGTTCTATACTACACACATTTATACTGCTGACATGGTTCTATACTACACACAATTATATTCCTGACATGGTTCTATACTACACACAATTATACTGCTGACATGGTTCTATACTACACACAATTATACTGCTGACATGGTTCTATACTACACACAATTATACTGCTGTCATGGTTCTATACTACACACAATTATACTGCTGACATGGTTCTATACTACACACAATTATACTGCTGACGTGGTTCTATACTACACACAATTATACTGCTGACGTGGTTCTATACTACACACAATTATACTGCTGACGTGGTTCTATACTACACACAGTTATACTGCTGACGTGGCTCTATACTACACACAATTATAATGCTGACATGGTTCTATACTACACACAGTTATACTGCTGACATGGTTCTATACTACACACAATTATACTGCTGACATGGTTCTATACTACACACAATTATACTGCTGTCATGGTTCTATACTACACACAATTATACTGCTGACATGGTTCTATACTACACACAATTATACTGCTGACATGGTTCTATACTACACAGAATTATACTGCTGTCATGGTTCTATACTACACACAATTATACTGCTGACATGGTTCTATACTACACACAATTATACTGCTGACATGGTTCTATACTACACACAATTATACTGCTGACATGGTTCTATACTACACACAATTATACTGCTGACATGGTTCTGAAATATACTACACACAATTATACTGCTGACATGGTTCTATACTACACACAATTATACTGCTGACATGGTTCTATACTACACACAATTATACTACTGACATGGTTCTATACTATACACAATTATACTGCTGACATGGTTCTATGCTACACACAATTATACTGCTGACATGGTTCTATACTACACACAATTATACTGCTGACATGGTTCTATACTACACAGAATTATACTGCTGACATGGTTCTATACTACACACAATTATACTGCTGACATGGTTCTATGCTACACACAATTATACTGCTGACATGGTTCTATGCTACACACAATTATACTGCTGACATGGTTCTATACTACACACAATTATACTGCTGACATGGTTCTATACTACACACAATTATATGACATGGTTCTATACTACACACAATTATACTGCTGTCATGGTTCTATACTACACACAATTATACTGCTGACATGGTTCTGAAATATACTACACACAATTATACTGCTGACATGGTTCTATACTACACACAATTATACTGCTGACATGGTTCTATACTACACACAATTATACTACTGACATGGTTCTATACTATACACAATTATACTGCTGACATGGTTCTATGCTACACACAATTATACTGCTGACATGGTTCTATACTACACACAATTATACTGCTGACATGGTTCTATACTACACACAATTATACTGCTGACATGGTTCTATACTACACACAATTATACTGCTGACATGGTTCTGAAATATACTATACACAATTATACTGCTGACATGGTTCTGAAATACTACACACAATTATACTGCTGACATGGTTCTATACTACACACAATTATACTGCTGACGTGGTTCTATACTACACACAATTATACTGCTGACATGGTTCTATACTACACACAATTATACTGCTGACATGGTTCTATACTACACACAATTATATTGCTGACATGGTTCTATTCTACACACAGTTATACTGCTGTCATGGTTCTATACTACACACAATTATACTGCTGAAATGGTTCTATGCTACACACAATTATACTGCTGACATGGTTCTATACTACACACAATTATACTGCTGTCATGGTTCTATACTACACACAATTATACTGCTGACATGGTTCTATACTACACACAATTATACTGCTGACATGGTTCTATACTACACACAATTATACTGCTGACATGGTTCTATACTACACACAATTATACTGCTGTCATGGTTCTATACTACACAATTATACTGCTGACATGGTTCTATACTACACACAATTATACTGCTGACATGGTTCTATACTACACAGAATTATACTGCTGTCATGGTTCTATACTACACACAATTATACTGCTGACATGGTTCTATACTACACACAATTATACTGCTGACATGGTTCTATACTACACAGAATTATACTGCTGACATGGTTCTATACTACACAGAATTATACTGCTGTCATGGTTCTATACTACACACAGTTATACTGCTGACATGGTTCTATACTACACACAATTATACTGCTGACATGGTTCTATACTACACACAATTATACTGCTGTCATGGTTCTATACTACACACAATTATACTGCTGACATGGTTCTATACTGCACACAATTATACTGCTGACATAGTTCTATACTACACACAATTATACTGCTGACATGGTTCTATGCTACACACAATTATACTGCTGTCATGGTTCTATACTACACACAATTATACTGCTGACATGGTTCTATACTACACACAATTATACTGCTGACATGGTTCTATACTACACACAATTATACTGCTGACATGGTTCTATACTACACACAATTATACTGCTGACATGGTTCTATACTACACACAATTATACTGCTGACATGGTTCTATACTACACAGAATTATACTGCTGTCAGGGTTCTATACTACACAATTATACTGCTGACATGGTTCTATACTACACAGAATTATACTGCTGTCATGGTTCTATACTACACACAGTTATACTGCTGACATGGTTCTATACTACACACAATTATACTGCTGACATGGTTCTATACTACACACAATTATACTGCTGTCATGGTTCTATACTACACACAGTTATACTGCTGACATGGTTCTATACTGCACACAATTATACTGCTGACATGGTTCTATACTACACACAATTATACTGCTGACATGGTTCTATACTACACACAATTATACTGCTGACATGGTTCTATGCTACACACAATTATACTGCTGACATGGTTCTATGCTACACACAATTATACTGCTGACATGGTTCTATACTACACACAATTATACTGCTGACGTGGTTCTATACTACACACAATTATACTGCTGACATGGTTCTATACTACACACAATTATACTGCTGTCATGGTTCTATACTACACACAATTATACTGCTGACATGGTTCTATACTACACACAATTATAGTGCTGACATGGTTCTATACTACACACAATTATACTGCTGACATGGTTCTATACTACACACAATTATACTGCTGTCATGGTTCTATACTACACACAATTATACTACTGTCATGGTTCTATACTACACACAATTATACTGCTGACATGGTTCTATACTACACACAATTATACTGCTGACATGGTTCTATACTACACACAATTATACTGCTGACATGGTTCTATACTACACACAATTATACCTCTGACATGGTTCTATACTACACACAATTATACTGTTGACATGGTTCTATACTACACACAATTATACTGCTGACATGGTTCTATACTACACACAATTATACTGCTGACGTGGCTCTATACTACACACAATTATAATGCTGACATGGTTCTATACTACACACAGTTATACTGCTGACATGGTTCTATACTACACACAATTATACTGCTGACATGGTTCTATACTACACACAATTATACTGCTGTCATGGTTCTATACTACACACAATTATACTGCTGACATGGTTCTATACTACACACAATTATACTGCTGACATGGTTCTATACTACACAGAATTATACTGCTGTCATGGTTCTATACTACACACAATTATACTGCTGACATGGTTCTATACTACACACAATTATACTGCTGACATGGTTCTATACTACACACAATTATACTGCTGACATGGTTCTATACTACACACAATTATACTGCTGACATGGTTCTGAAATATACTACACACAATTATACTGCTGACATGGTTCTATACTACACACAATTATACTGCTGACATGGTTCTATACTACACACAATTATACTACTGACATGGTTCTATACTATACACAATTATACTGCTGACATGGTTCTATGCTACACACAATTATACTGCTGACATGGTTCTATACTACACACAATTATACTGCTGACATGGTTCTATACTACACAGAATTATACTGCTGACATGGTTCTATACTACACACAATTATACTGCTGACATGGTTCTATGCTACACACAATTATACTGCTGACATGGTTCTATGCTACACACAATTATACTGCTGACATGGTTCTATACTACACACAATTATACTGCTGACATGGTTCTATACTACACACAATTATATGACATGGTTCTATACTACACACAATTATACTGCTGTCATGGTTCTATACTACACACAATTATACTGCTGACATGGTTCTGAAATATACTACACACAATTATACTGCTGACATGGTTCTATACTACACACAATTATACTGCTGACATGGTTCTATACTACACACAATTATACTACTGACATGGTTCTATACTATACACAATTATACTGCTGACATGGTTCTATGCTACACACAATTATACTGCTGACATGGTTCTATACTACACACAATTATACTGCTGACATGGTTCTATACTACACACAATTATACTGCTGACATGGTTCTATACTACACACAATTATACTGCTGACATGGTTCTGAAATATACTATACACAATTATACTGCTGACATGGTTCTGAAATACTACACACAATTATACTGCTGACATGGTTCTATACTACACACAATTATACTGCTGACGTGGTTCTATACTACACACAATTATACTGCTGACATGGTTCTATACTACACACAATTATACTGCTGACATGGTTCTATACTACACACAATTATATTGCTGACATGGTTCTATTCTACACACAGTTATACTGCTGTCATGGTTCTATACTACACACAATTATACTGCTGAAATGGTTCTATGCTACACACAATTATACTGCTGACATGGTTCTATACTACACACAATTATACTGCTGTCATGGTTCTATACTACACACAATTATACTGCTGACATGGTTCTATACTACACACAATTATACTGCTGACATGGTTCTATACTACACACAATTATACTGCTGACATGGTTCTATACTACACACAATTATACTGCTGTCATGGTTCTATACTACACAATTATACTGCTGACATGGTTCTATACTACACACAATTATACTGCTGACATGGTTCTATACTACACAGAATTATACTGCTGTCATGGTTCTATACTACACACAATTATACTGCTGACATGGTTCTATACTACACACAATTATACTGCTGACATGGTTCTATACTACACAGAATTATACTGCTGACATGGTTCTATACTACACAGAATTATACTGCTGTCATGGTTCTATACTACACACAGTTATACTGCTGACATGGTTCTATACTACACACAATTATACTGCTGACATGGTTCTATACTACACACAATTATACTGCTGTCATGGTTCTATACTACACACAATTATACTGCTGACATGGTTCTATACTGCACACAATTATACTGCTGACATAGTTCTATACTACACACAATTATACTGCTGACATGGTTCTATGCTACACACAATTATACTGCTGTCATGGTTCTATACTACACACAATTATACTGCTGACATGGTTCTATACTACACACAATTATACTGCTGACATGGTTCTATACTACACACAATTATACTGCTGACATGGTTCTATACTACACACAATTATACTGCTGACATGGTTCTATACTACACACAATTATACTGCTGACATGGTTCTATACTACACAGAATTATACTGCTGTCAGGGTTCTATACTACACAATTATACTGCTGACATGGTTCTATACTACACAGAATTATACTGCTGTCATGGTTCTATACTACACACAGTTATACTGCTGACATGGTTCTATACTACACACAATTATACTGCTGACATGGTTCTATACTACACACAATTATACTGCTGTCATGGTTCTATACTACACACAGTTATACTGCTGACATGGTTCTATACTGCACACAATTATACTGCTGACATGGTTCTATACTACACACAATTATACTGCTGACATGGTTCTATACTACACACAATTATACTGCTGACATGGTTCTATGCTACACACAATTATACTGCTGACATGGTTCTATGCTACACACAATTATACTGCTGACATGGTTCTATACTACACACAATTATACTGCTGACGTGGTTCTATACTACACACAATTATACTGCTGACATGGTTCTATACTACACACAATTATACTGCTGTCATGGTTCTATACTACACACAATTATACTGCTGACATGGTTCTATACTACACACAATTATAGTGCTGACATGGTTCTATACTACACACAATTATACTGCTGACATGGTTCTATACTACACACAATTATACTGCTGTCATGGTTCTATACTACACACAATTATACTACTGTCATGGTTCTATACTACACACAATTATACTGCTGACATGGTTCTATACTACACACAATTATACTGCTGACATGGTTCTATACTACACACAATTATACTGCTGACATGGTTCTATACTACACACAATTATACCTCTGACATGGTTCTATACTACACACAATTATACTGTTGACATGGTTCTATACTACACACAATTATACTGCTGACATGGTTCTATACTACACACAATTATACTGCTGACATGGTTCTATACTACACACAATTATACTGCTGACATGGTTCTATACTACACACAATTATACTGTTGACATGGTTCTATACTACACACAATTATACTGCTGTCATGGTTCTATACTACACACAATTATACTGCTGACATGGTTCTGAAATATACTACACACAATTATAGTGCTGACATGGTTCTATACTACACACAATTATACTGCTGACATGGTTCTATACTACACACAATTATACTGCTGACATGGTTCTATACTACACACAATTATACTGCTGACATGGTTCTATACTACACATAATTATACTGCTGACATGGTTCTATACTACACAGAATTATACTGCTGACATGGTTCTATACTACACACAATTATACTGCTGACATGGTTCTATACTACATATAATTATACTGCTGACATGGTTCTATACTACACAGAATTATACTGCTGACATGGTTCTATACTACACACAATTATACTGCTGTCATGGTTCTATACTACACACAATTATACTGCTGACATGGTTCTATACTACACACAATTATACTGCTGACATGGTTCTATACTACACACAATTATACTGCTGACATGGTTCTATACTACACACAATTATACTGCTGACATGGTTCTATACTACACACAATTATACTGCTGACATGGTTCTATACTACACACAATTATACTGCTGTCATGGTTCTATACTACACACAATTATACTGCTGACATGGTTCTATACTACACACAATTATACTGCTGACATGGTTCTATACTACACAGAATTATACTGCTGTCATGGTTCTATACTACACACAATTATACTGCTGACATGGTTCTATACTACACACAATTATACTGCTGACATGGTTCTATACTACACACAATTATACTGCTGACATGGTTCTATACTACACACAATTATACTGCTGACATGGTTCTGAAATATACTACACACAATTATACTGCTGACATGGTTCTATACTACACACAATTATACTGCTGACATGGTTCTATACTACACACAATTATACTGCTGTCATGGTTCTATACTACACACAATTATACTGCTGACATGGTTCTATACTACACACAATTATACTGCTGACGTGGTTCTATACTACACACAATTATACTGCTGACATGGTTCTATGCTACACACAATTATACCTCTGACATGGTTCTATACTACACACAATTATACCTCTGACATGGTTCTATACTACACACAATTATACTGCTGACATGGTTCTATACTACACACAATTATACTGCTGACATGGTTCTATACTACACATAATTATACTGCTGACATGGTTCTATACTACACAGAATTATACTGCTGACATGGTTCTATACTACACACAATTATACTGCTGACATGGTTCTATACTACACACAATTATACTGCTGACGTGGTTCTATACTACACACAATTATACTGCTGACATGGTTCTATGCTACACACAATTATACCTCTGACATGGTTCTATACTACACACAATTATACTGCTGACATGGTTCTATACTACACACAATTATACTGCTGACATGGTTCTATACTACACAGAATTATACTGCTGACATACTACACACAATTATACTGCTGACATGGTTCTATACTACACACAGTTATACTGCTGACGTGGTTCTATGCTACACATAATTATACTGCTGACGTGGTTCTATACTACACATAATTATACTGCTCTCATGGTTCTATACTATACACAATTATACTGCTGACATGGTTCTATACTACACATAATTATACTGTTGACATGGTTCTATTCTACACACAATTATACTGCTGACATGGTTCTATGCTACACACAGTTATACTGCTGACATGGTTCTATACTACACAGAATTATACTGCTGTCATGGTTCTATACTACACACAGTTATACTGCTGACATGGTTCTATACTACACACAATTATACTGCTGACATGGTTCTATACTACACACAATTATACTGCTGACATGGTTCTATACTACACAGAATTATACTGCTGACATGGTTCTATACTACACACAATTATATTGCTGACATGGTTCTATACTACACACAATTATACTGCTGACATGGTTCTATGCTACACACAATTATACCTCTGACATGGTTCTATACTACACACAATTATACCTCTGACATGGTTCTATACTACACACAATTATACTGCTGACATGGTTCTATACTACACACAATTATACTGCTGACATGGTTCTATACTACACATAATTATACTGCTGACATGGTTCTATACTACACAGAATTATACTGCTGACATGGTTCTATACTACACACAATTATACTGCTGACATGGTTCTATACTACACACAATTATACTGCTGACATGGTTCTATACTACACACAATTATACTGCTGACATGGTTCTATACTACACACAATTATACTGCTGACATGGTTCTATACTACACACAATTATACTGCTGACATGGTTCTATACTACACACAATTATACTGCTGACATGGTTCTATACTACACACAATTATACTGCTGACATGGTTCTATACTACACACAATTATACTGCTGTCATGGTTCTATACTACACACAATTATATTGCAGACATGGTTCTATACTACACACAATTATACTGCTGACATGGTTCTATACTACACACAATTATACTGTTGACATGGTTCTATAATACACACATTTATACTGCTGACATGGTTCTATACTACACACAATTATATTCCTGACATGGTTCTATACTACACACAATTATACTGCTGACATGGTTCTATACTACACACAATTATACTGCTGACATGGTTCTATACTACACACAATTATACTGCTGTCATGGTTCTATACTACACACAATTATACTGCTGACATGGTTCTATACTACACACAATTATACTGCTGACGTGGTTCTATACTACACACAATTATACTGCTGACGTGGTTCTATACTACACACAATTATACTGCTGACGTGGTTCTATACTACACACAGTTATACTGCTGACGTGGCTCTATACTACACACAATTATAATGCTGACATGGTTCTATACTACACACAGTTATACTGCTGACATGGTTCTATACTACACACAATTATACTGCTGACATGGTTCTATACTACACACAATTATACTGCTGTCATGGTTCTATACTACACACAATTATACTGCTGACATGGTTCTATACTACACACAATTATACTGCTGACATGGTTCTATACTACACAGAATTATACTGCTGTCATGGTTCTATACTACACACAATTATACTGCTGACATGGTTCTATACTACACACAATTATACTGCTGACATGGTTCTATACTACACACAATTATACTGCTGACATGGTTCTATACTACACACAATTATACTGCTGACATGGTTCTGAAATATACTACACACAATTATACTGCTGACATGGTTCTATACTACACACAATTATACTGCTGACATGGTTCTATACTACACACAATTATACTACTGACATGGTTCTATACTATACACAATTATACTGCTGACATGGTTCTATGCTACACACAATTATACTGCTGACATGGTTCTATACTACACACAATTATACTGCTGACATGGTTCTATACTACACAGAATTATACTGCTGACATGGTTCTATACTACACACAATTATACTGCTGACATGGTTCTATGCTACACACAATTATACTGCTGACATGGTTCTATGCTACACACAATTATACTGCTGACATGGTTCTATACTACACACAATTATACTGCTGACATGGTTCTATACTACACACAATTATATGACATGGTTCTATACTACACACAATTATACTGCTGTCATGGTTCTATACTACACACAATTATACTGCTGACATGGTTCTGAAATATACTACACACAATTATACTGCTGACATGGTTCTATACTACACACAATTATACTGCTGACATGGTTCTATACTACACACAATTATACTACTGACATGGTTCTATACTATACACAATTATACTGCTGACATGGTTCTATGCTACACACAATTATACTGCTGACATGGTTCTATACTACACACAATTATACTGCTGACATGGTTCTATACTACACACAATTATACTGCTGACATGGTTCTATACTACACACAATTATACTGCTGACATGGTTCTGAAATATACTACACACAATTATACTGCTGACATGGTTCTGAAATACTACACACAATTATACTGCTGACATGGTTCTATACTACACACAATTATACTGCTGACGTGGTTCTATACTACACACAATTATACTGCTGACATGGTTCTATACTACACACAATTATACTGCTGACATGGTTCTATACTACACACAATTATATTGCTGACATGGTTCTATTCTACACACAGTTATACTGCTGTCATGGTTCTATACTACACACAATTATACTGCTGAAATGGTTCTATGCTACACACAATTATACTGCTGACATGGTTCTATACTACACACAATTATACTGCTGTCATGGTTCTATACTACACACAATTATACTGCTGACATGGTTCTATACTACACACAATTATACTGCTGACATGGTTCTATACTACACACAATTATACTGCTGACATGGTTCTATACTACACACAATTATACTGCTGTCATGGTTCTATACTACACAATTATACTGCTGACATGGTTCTATACTACACACAATTATACTGCTGACATGGTTCTATACTACACAGAATTATACTGCTGTCATGGTTCTATACTACACACAATTATACTGCTGACATGGTTCTATACTACACACAATTATACTGCTGACATGGTTCTATACTACACAGAATTATACTGCTGACATGGTTCTATACTACACAGAATTATACTGCTGTCATGGTTCTATACTACACACAGTTATACTGCTGACATGGTTCTATACTACACACAATTATACTGCTGACATGGTTCTATACTACACACAATTATACTGCTGTCATGGTTCTATACTACACACAGTTATACTGCTGACATGGTTCTATACTGCACACAATTATACTGCTGACATAGTTCTATACTACACACAATTATACTGCTGACATGGTTCTATGCTACACACAATTATACTGCTGTCATGGTTCTATACTACACACAATTATACTGCTGACATGGTTCTATACTACACACAATTATACTGCTGACATGGTTCTATACTACACACAATTATACTGCTGACATGGTTCTATACTACACACAATTATACTGCTGACATGGTTCTATACTACACACAATTATACTGCTGACATGGTTCTATACTACACAGAATTATACTGCTGTCAGGGTTCTATACTACACAATTATACTGCTGACATGGTTCTATACTACACAGAATTATACTGCTGTCATGGTTCTATACTACACACAGTTATACTGCTGACATGGTTCTATACTACACACAATTATACTGCTGACATGGTTCTATACTACACACAATTATACTGCTGTCATGGTTCTATACTACACACAGTTATACTGCTGACATGGTTCTATACTGCACACAATTATACTGCTGACATGGTTCTATACTACACACAATTATACTGCTGACATGGTTCTATACTACACACAATTATACTGCTGACATGGTTCTATGCTACACACAATTATACTGCTGACATGGTTCTATGCTACACAATTATACTGCTGACATGGTTCTATACTACACACAATTATACTGCTGACGTGGTTCTATACTACACACAATTATACTGCTGACATGGTTCTATACTACACACAATTATACTGCTGTCATGGTTCTATACTACACACAATTATACTGCTGACATGGTTCTATACTACACACAATTATACTGCTGTCATGGTTCTATACTACACACAATTATACTGCTGACATGGTTCTATACTACACACAATTATACTGCTGACATGGTTCTATACTACACACAATTATACTGCTGACATGGTTCTATACTACACACAATTATACTGCTGACATGGTTCTATACTACACACAATTATACTGCTGACATGGTTCTATACTACACACAATTATACTGCTGACATGGTTCTATACTACACACAATTATACTGCTGACATGGTTCTATACTACACACAATTATACTGCTGACATGGTTCTATACTACACACAATTATACTGCTGTCATGGTTCTATACTACACACAATTATATTGCAGACATGGTTCTATACTACACACAATTATACTGCTGACATGGTTCTATACTACACACAATTATACTGTTGACATGGTTCTATACTACACACATTTATACTGCTGACATGGTTCTATACTACACACAATTATATTCCTGACATGGTTCTATACTACACACAATTATACTGCTGACATGGTTCTATACTACACACAATTATACTGCTGACATGGTTCTATACTACACACAATTATACTGCTGTCATGGTTCTATACTACACACAATTATACTGCTGACATGGTTCTATACTACACACAATTATACTGCTGACGTGGTTCTATACTACACACAATTATACTGCTGACGTGGTTCTATACTACACACAATTATACTGCTGACGTGGTTCTATACTACACACAGTTATACTGCTGACGTGGCTCTATACTACACACAATTATAATGCTGACATGGTTCTATACTACACACAGTTATACTGCTGACATGGTTCTATACTACACACAATTATACTGCTGACATGGTTCTATACTACACACAATTATACTGCTGTCATGGTTCTATACTACACACAATTATACTGCTGACATGGTTCTATACTACACACAATTATACTGCTGACATGGTTCTATACTACACAGAATTATACTGCTGTCATGGTTCTATACTACACACAATTATACTGCTGACATGGTTCTATACTACACACAATTATACTGCTGACATGGTTCTATACTACACACAATTATACTGCTGACATGGTTCTATACTACACACAATTATACTGCTGACATGGTTCTGAAATATACTACACACAATTATACTGCTGACATGGTTCTATACTACACACAATTATACTGCTGACATGGTTCTATACTACACACAATTATACTACTGACATGGTTCTATACTATACACAATTATACTGCTGACATGGTTCTATGCTACACACAATTATACTGCTGACATGGTTCTATACTACACACAATTATACTGCTGACATGGTTCTATACTACACAGAATTATACTGCTGACATGGTTCTATACTACACACAATTATACTGCTGACATGGTTCTATGCTACACACAATTATACTGCTGACATGGTTCTATGCTACACACAATTATACTGCTGACATGGTTCTATACTACACACAATTATACTGCTGACATGGTTCTATACTACACACAATTATATGACATGGTTCTATACTACACACAATTATACTGCTGTCATGGTTCTATACTACACACAATTATACTGCTGACATGGTTCTGAAATATACTACACACAATTATACTGCTGACATGGTTCTATACTACACACAATTATACTGCTGACATGGTTCTATACTACACACAATTATACTACTGACATGGTTCTATACTATACACAATTATACTGCTGACATGGTTCTATGCTACACACAATTATACTGCTGACATGGTTCTATACTACACACAATTATACTGCTGACATGGTTCTATACTACACACAATTATACTGCTGACATGGTTCTATACTACACACAATTATACTGCTGACATGGTTCTGAAATATACTACACACAATTATACTGCTGACATGGTTCTGAAATACTACACACAATTATACTGCTGACATGGTTCTATACTACACACAATTATACTGCTGACGTGGTTCTATACTACACACAATTATACTGCTGACATGGTTCTATACTACACACAATTATACTGCTGACATGGTTCTATACTACACACAATTATATTGCTGACATGGTTCTATTCTACACACAGTTATACTGCTGTCATGGTTCTATACTACAC
The DNA here is from genome assembly GCA_963383655.1 of Bathymodiolus septemdierum. NCBI lineage: Eukaryota > Metazoa > Mollusca > Bivalvia > Mytilida > Modiolidae > Bathymodiolus > Bathymodiolus septemdierum. The sequence goes on from OY726519.1 coordinate 958,545, forward strand.
ACAATTATACTGCTGAAATGGTTCTATGCTACACACAATTATACTGCTGACATGGTTCTATACTACACACAATTATACTGCTGTCATGGTTCTATACTACACACAATTATACTGCTGACATGGTTCTATACTACACACAATTATACTGCTGACATGGTTCTATACTACACACAATTATACTGCTGACATGGTTCTATACTACACACAATTATACTGCTGTCATGGTTCTATACTACACAATTATACTGCTGACATGGTTCTATACTACACACAATTATACTGCTGACATGGTTCTATACTACACAGAATTATACTGCTGTCATGGTTCTATGCTACACACAATTATACTGCTGACATGGTTCTATACTACACACAATTATACTGCTGACATGGTTCTATACTACACAGAATTATACTGCTGACATGGTTCTATACTACACAGAATTATACTGCTGTCATGGTTCTATACTACACACAGTTATACTGCTGACATGGTTCTATACTACACACAATTATACTGCTGACATGGTTCTATACTACACACAATTATACTGCTGTCATGGTTCTATACTACACACAGTTATACTGCTGACATGGTTCTATACTGCACACAATTATACTGCTGACATAGTTCTATACTACACACAATTATACTGCTGACATGGTTCTATGCTACACACAATTATACTGCTGTCATGGTTCTATACTACACACAATTATACTGCTGACATGGTTCTATACTACACACAATTATACTGCTGACATGGTTCTATACTACACACAATTATACTGCTGACATGGTTCTATACTACACACAATTATACTGCTGACATGGTTCTATACTACACACAATTATACTGCTGACATGGTTCTATACTACACAGAATTATACTGCTGTCAGGGTTCTATACTACACAATTATACTGCTGACATGGTTCTATACTACACAGAATTATACTGCTGTCATGGTTCTATACTACACACAGTTATACTGCTGACATGGTTCTATACTACACACAATTATACTGCTGACATGGTTCTATACTACACACAATTATACTGCTGTCATGGTTCTATACTACACACAGTTATACTGCTGACATGGTTCTATACTGCACACAATTATACTGCTGACATGGTTCTATACTACACACAATTATACTGCTGACATGGTTCTATACTACACACAATTATACTGCTGACATGGTTCTATGCTACACACAATTATACTGCTGACATGGTTCTATGCTACACACAATTATACTGCTGACATGGTTCTATACTACACACAATTATACTGCTGACGTGGTTCTATACTACACACAATTATACTGCTGACATGGTTCTATACTACACACAATTATACTGCTGTCATGGTTCTATACTACACACAATTATACTGCTGACATGGTTCTATACTACACACAATTATAGTGCTGACATGGTTCTATACTACACACAATTATACTGCTGACATGGTTCTATACTACACACAATTATACTGCTGTCATGGTTCTATACTACACACAATTATACTACTGTCATGGTTCTATACTACACACAATTATACTGCTGACATGGTTCTATACTACACACAATTATACTGCTGACATGGTTCTATACTACACACAATTATACTGCTGACATGGTTCTATACTACACACAATTATACCTCTGACATGGTTCTATACTACACACAATTATACTGTTGACATGGTTCTATACTACACACAATTATACTGCTGACATGGTTCTATACTACACACAATTATACTGCTGACATGGTTCTATACTACACACAATTATACTGCTGACATGGTTCTATACTACACACAATTATACTGTTGACATGGTTCTATACTACACACAATTATACTGCTGTCATGGTTCTATACTACACACAATTATACTGCTGACATGGTTCTGAAATATACTACACACAATTATAGTGCTGACATGGTTCTATACTACACACAATTATACTGCTGACATGGTTCTATACTACACACAATTATACTGCTGACATGGTTCTGAAATATACTGCTGTCATGGTTCTATACTACCCACAATTATACTGCTGACATGGTTCTATACTACACACAATTATACTGCTGTCATGGTTCTATACTACACACAATTATACTGCTGTCATGGTTCTATACTACACACAATTATACTGCTGACATGGTTCTATACTACACACAATTATACTGCTGACATGGTTCTGAAATATACTACACACAATTATAGTGCTGACATGGTTCTATACTACACACAATTATACTGCTGACATGGTTCTGAAATATACTACACACAATTATAGTGCTGACATGGTTCTATACTACACACAATTATACTGCTGACATGGTTCTATACTACACACAATTATACTGCTGACATGGTTCTATACTACACACAATTATACTGCTGACATGGTTCTATACTACACACAATTATACTGCTGACGTGGTTCTATACTACACACAATTATACTGCTGACATGGTTCTATATTACACACAATTATACTGCTGACATGGTTCTATACTACACACAATTATACTGCTGACATGGTTCTATACTACACACAATTATACTGCTGACATGGTTCTATACTACACACAATTATACCTCTGACATGGTTCTATACTACACACAATTATACTGCTGACATGGTTCTATACTACACACAATTATACTGCTGATATGGTTCTATACTACACACAATTATACTGCTGACATGGTTCTATACTACACACAATTATACTGCTGACATGGTTCTATACTACACACAATTATACTGCTGACGTGGTTCTATACTACACACAATTATACCGCTGACATGGTTCTATACTACACACAATTATACTGCTGACATGGTTCTATACTACACACAATTATACTGCTGACGTGGTTCTATACTACACACAATTATACTGCTGACATGGTTCTATGCTACACACAATTATACCTCTGACATGGTTCTATACTACACACAATTATACTGCTGACATGGTTCTATACTACACACAATTATACTGCTGACATGGTTCTATACTACACACAATTATACTGCTGACATGGTTCTATACTACACACAATTATACTGCTGACATACTACACACAATTATACTGCTGACATGGTTCTATACTACACACAGTTATACTGCTGACGTGGTTCTATACTACACATAATTATACTGCTGACGTGGTTCTATACTACACATAATTATACTGCTGTCATGGTTCTATACTATACACAATTATACTGCTGACATGGTTCTATACTACACATAATTATACTGTTGACATGGTTCTATACTACACACAGTTATACTGCTGACCTGGTTCTATACTACACAGAATTATACTGCTGTCATGGTTCTATACTACACACAGTTATACTGCTGACATGGTTCTATACTACACACAATTATACTGCTGACATTGTTCTATACTACACACAATTATACTGCTGACATGGTTCTATACTACACACAATTATACTGCTGACATGGTTCTATACTACACACAATTATAATGCTGACATGGTTCTATACTACACACAATTATACTGCTGACATGGTTCTATACTACACACAATTATACTGCTGACATGGTTCTATACTACACAGAATTATACTGCTGACATGGTTCTATACTACACAGAATTATACTGCTGTCATGGTTCTATACTACACACAGTTATACTGCTGACATGGTTCTATACTACACACAATTATACTGCTGACATGGTTCTATACTACACACAATTATACTGCTGTCATGGTTCTATACTACACACAGTTATACTGCTGACATGGTTCTATACTGCACACAATTATACTGCTGACATAGTTCTATACTACACACAATTATACTGCTGACATGGTTCTATGCTACACACAATTATACTGCTGTCATGGTTCTATACTACACACAATTATACTGCTGACATGGTTCTATACTACACACAATTATACTGCTGACATGGTTCTATACTACACACAATTATACTGCTGACATGGTTCTATACTACACACAATTATACTGCTGACATGGTTCTATACTACACACAATTATACTGCTGACATGGTTCTATACTACACAGAATTATACTGCTGTCAGGGTTCTATACTACACAATTATACTGCTGACATGGTTCTATACTACACAGAATTATACTGCTGTCATGGTTCTATACTACACACAGTTATACTGCTGACATGGTTCTATACTACACACAATTATACTGCTGACATGGTTCTATACTACACACAATTATACTGCTGTCATGGTTCTATACTACACACAGTTATACTGCTGACATGGTTCTACTACTGCACCGATTATACTGCTGACATGGTTCTATACTACACACAATTATACTGCTGACATGGTTCTATACTACACACAATTATACTGCTGACATGGTTCTATGCTACACACAATTATACTGCTGACATGGTTCTATGCTACACACAATTATACTGCTGACATGGTTCTATACTACACACAATTATACTGCTGACGTGGTTCTATACTACACACAATTATACTGCTGACATGGTTCTATACTACACACAATTATACTGCTGTCATGGTTCTATACTACACACAATTATACTGCTGACATGGTTCTATACTACACACAATTATAGTGCTGACATGGTTCTATACTACACACAATTATACTGCTGACATGGTTCTATACTACACACAATTATACTGCTGTCATGGTTCTATACTACACACAATTATACTACTGTCATGGTTCTATACTACACACAATTATACTGCTGACATGGTTCTATACTACACACAATTATACTGCTGACATGGTTCTATACTACACACAATTATACTGCTGACATGGTTCTATACTACACACAATTATACCTCTGACATGGTTCTATACTACACACAATTATACTGTTGACATGGTTCTATACTACACACAATTATACTGCTGACATGGTTCTATACTACACACAATTATACTGCTGACATGGTTCTATACTACACACAATTATACTGCTGACATGGTTCTATACTACACACAATTATACTGTTGACATGGTTCTATACTACACACAATTATACTGCTGTCATGGTTCTATACTACACACAATTATACTGCTGACATGGTTCTGAAATATACTACACACAATTATAGTGCTGACATGGTTCTATACTACACACAATTATACTGCTGACATGGTTCTATACTACACACAATTATACTGCTGACATGGTTCTGAAATATACTGCTGTCATGGTTCTATACTACCCACAATTATACTGCTGACATGGTTCTATACTACACACAATTATACTGCTGTCATGGTTCTATACTACACACAATTATACTGCTGTCATGGTTCTATACTACACACAATTATACTGCTGACATGGTTCTATACTACACACAATTATACTGCTGACATGGTTCTGAAATATACTACACACAATTATAGTGCTGACATGGTTCTATACTACACACAATTATACTGCTGACATGGTTCTGAAATATACTACACACAATTATAGTGCTGACATGGTTCTATACTACACACAATTATACTGCTGACATGATTCTATACTACACACAATTATACTGCTGACATGGTTCTATACTACACACAATTATACTGCTGACATGGTTCTATACTACACACAATTATACTGCTGACATGGTTCTATATTACACACAATTATACTGCTGACATGGTTCTATACTACACACAATTATACTGCTGACATGGTTCTATACTACACACAATTATACTGCTGACATGGTTCTATACTACACACAATTATACCTCTGACATGGTTCTATACTACACACAATTATACTGCTGACATGGTTCTATACTACACACAATTATACTGCTGATATGGTTCTATACTACACACAATTATACTGCTGACATGGTTCTATACTACACACAATTATACTGCTGACATGGTTCTATACTACACACAATTATACTGCTGACGTGGTTCTATACTACACACAATTATACCGCTGACATGGTTCTATACTACACACAATTATACCGCTGACATGGTTCTATACTACACACAATTATACTGCTGACGTGGTTCTATACTACACACAATTATACTGCTGACATGGTTCTATGCTACACACAATTATACCTCTGACATGGTTCTATACTACACACAATTATACTGCTGACATGGTTCTATACTACACACAATTATACTGCTGACATGGTTCTATACTACACACAATTATACTGCTGACATGGTTCTATACTACACACAATTATACTGCTGACATACTATACACAATTATACTGCTGACATGGTTCTATACTACACACAGTTATACTGCTGACGTGGTTCTATACTACACATAATTATACTGCTGACGTGGTTCTATACTACACATAATTATACTGCTGTCATGGTTCTATACTATACACAATTATACTGCTGACATGGTTCTATACTACACATAATTATACTGTTGACATGGTTCTATACTACACACAGTTATACTGCTGACATGGTTCTATACTACACAGAATTATACTGCTGTCAGGGTTCTATACTACACAATTATACTGCTGACATGGTTCTATACTACACAGAATTATACTGCTGTCATGGTTCTATACTACACACAGTTATACTGCTGACATGGTTCTATACTACACACAATTATACTGCTGACATGGTTCTATACTACACACAATTATACTGCTGTCATGGTTCTATACTACACACAGTTATACTGCTGACATGGTTCTATACTGCACACAATTATACTGCTGACATGGTTCTATACTACACACAATTATACTGCTGACATGGTTCTATACTACACACAATTATACTGCTGACATGGTTCTATGCTACACACAATTATACTGCTGACATGGTTCTATGCTACACACAATTATACTGCTGACATGGTTCTATACTACACACAATTATACTGCTGACGTGGTTCTATACTACACACAATTATACTGCTGACATGGTTCTATACTACACACAATTATACTGCTGTCATGGTTCTATACTACACACAATTATACTGCTGACATGGTTCTATACTACACACAATTATAGTGCTGACATGGTTCTATACTACACACAATTATACTGCTGACATGGTTCTATACTACACACAATTATACTGCTGTCATGGTTCTATACTACACACAATTATACTACTGTCATGGTTCTATACTACACACAATTATACTGCTGACATGGTTCTATACTACACACAATTATACTGCTGACATGGTTCTATACTACACACAATTATACTGCTGACATGGTTCTATACTACACACAATTATACCTCTGACATGGTTCTATACTACACACAATTATACTGTTGACATGGTTCTATACTACACACAATTATACTGCTGACATGGTTCTATACTACACACAATTATACTGCTGACATGGTTCTATACTACACACAATTATACTGCTGACATGGTTCTATACTACACACAATTATACTGTTGACATGGTTCTATACTACACACAATTATACTGCTGTCATGGTTCTATACTACACACAATTATACTGCTGACATGGTTCTGAAATATACTACACACAATTATAGTGCTGACATGGTTCTATACTACACACAATTATACTGCTGACATGGTTCTATACTACACACAATTATACTGCTGACATGGTTCTGAAATATACTGCTGTCATGGTTCTATACTACCCACAATTATACTGCTGACATGGTTCTATACTACACACAATTATACTGCTGTCATGGTTCTATACTACACACAATTATACTGCTGTCATGGTTCTATACTACACACAATTATACTGCTGACATGGTTCTATACTACACACAATTATACTGCTGACATGGTTCTGAAATATACTACACACAATTATAGTGCTGACATGGTTCTATACTACACACAATTATACTGCTGACATGGTTCTGAAATATACTACACACAATTATAGTGCTGACATGGTTCTATACTACACACAATTATACTGCTGACATGATTCTATACTACACACAATTATACTGCTGACATGGTTCTATACTACACACAATTATACTGCTGACATGGTTCTATACTACACACAATTATACTGCTGACGTGGTTCTATACTACACACAATTATACTGCTGACATGGTTCTATATTACACACAATTATACTGCTGACATGGTTCTATACTACACACAATTATACTGCTGACATGGTTCTATACTACACACAATTATACTGCTGACATGGTTCTATACTACACACAATTATACCTCTGACATGGTTCTATACTACACACAATTATACTGCTGACATGGTTCTATACTACACACAATTATACTGCTGATATGGTTCTATACTACACACAATTATACTGCTGACATGGTTCTATACTACACACAATTATACTGCTGACATGGTTCTATACTACACACAATTATACTGCTGACGTGGTTCTATACTACACACAATTATACCGCTGACATGGTTCTATACTACACACAATTATACCGCTGACATGGTTCTATACTACACACAATTATACTGCTGACGTGGTTCTATACTACACACAATTATACTGCTGACATGGTTCTATGCTACACACAATTATACCTCTGACATGGTTCTATACTACACACAATTATACTGCTGACATGGTTCTATACTACACACAATTATACTGCTGACATGGTTCTATACTACACACAATTATACTGCTGACATGGTTCTATACTACACACAATTATACTGCTGACATACTATACACAATTATACTGCTGACATGGTTCTATACTACACACAGTTATACTGCTGACGTGGTTCTATACTACACATAATTATACTGCTGACGTGGTTCTATACTACACATAATTATACTGCTGTCATGGTTCTATACTATACACAATTATACTGCTGACATGGTTCTATACTACACATAATTATACTGTTGACATGGTTCTATACTACACACAGTTATACTGCTGACCTGGTTCTATACTACACAGAATTATACTGCTGTCATGGTTCTATACTACACACAGTTATACTGCTGACATGGTTCTATACTACACACAATTATACTGCTGACATGGTTCTATACTACACACAATTATACTGCTGACATGGTTCTATACTACACACAATTATACTGCTGACATGGTTCTATACTACACACAATTATAATGCTGACATGGTTCTATACTACACACAATTATACTGCTGACATGGTTCTATGCTACACACAATTATACCTCTGACATGGTTCTATACTACACACAATTATACCTCTGACATGGTTCTATACTACACACAATTATACTGCTGACATGGTTCTATACTACACACAATTATACTGCTGACATGGTTCTATACTACACATAATTATACTGCTGACATGGTTCTATACTACACAGAATTATACTGCTGACATGGTTCTATACTACACAGAATTATACTGCTGACATGGTTCTATACTACACACAATTATACTGCTGACATGGTTCTATACTACACACAATTATACTGCTGACATGGTTCTATACTACACACAATTATACTGCTGTCATGGTTCTATACTACACACAATTATACTGCTGACATGGTTCTATACTACACACAATTATACTGCTGACATGGTTCTGAAATATACTACACACAATTATAGTGCTGACATGGTTCTATACTACACACAATTATACTGCTGACATGGTTCTGAAATATACTACACACAATTATAGTGCTGACATGGTTCTATACTACACACAATTATACTGCTGACATGATTCTATACTACACACAATTATACTGCTGACATGGTTCTATACTACACACATTTATACTGCTGACATGGTTCTATACTACACACAATTATACTGCTGACATGGTTCTATACTACACACAATTATACTGCTGACATGGTTCTATACTACACACAATTATACTGCTGACATGGTTCTATACTACACACAATTATACTGCTGTCATGGTTCTATACTACACACAATTATACTGCTGACATGGTTCTATACTACACACAATTATACTGCTGACATGGTTCTATACTACACACAATTATACCTCTGACATGGTTCTATACTACACACAATTATACTGCTGACATGGTTCTATACTACACACAATTATACTGCTGATATGGTTCTATACTACACACAATTATACTGCTGACATGGTTCTATACTACACACAATTATACTGCTGACATGGTTCTATACTACACACAATTATACTGCTGACGTGGTTCTATACTACACACAATTATACCGCTGACATGGTTCTATACTACACACAATTATACTGCTGACATGGTTCTATACTACACACAATTATACTGCTGACGTGGTTCTATACTACACACAATTATACTGCTGACATGGTTCTATGCTACACACAATTATACCTCTGACATGGTTCTATACTACACACAATTATACTGCTGACATGGTTCTATACTACACACAATTATACTGCTGACATGGTTCTATACTACACACAATTATACTGCTGACATGGTTCTATACTACACACAATTATACTGCTGACATACTACACACAATTATACTGCTGACATGGTTCTATACTACACACAGTTATACTGCTGACGTGGTTCTATACTACACATAATTATACTGCTGACGTGGTTCTATACTACACATAATTATACTGCTGTCATGGTTCTATACTATACACAATTATACTGCTGACATGGTTCTATACTACACATAATTATACTGTTGACATGGTTCTATACTACACACAATTATACTGCTGACATGGTTCTATGCTACACACAGTTATACTGCTGACATGGTTCTATACTACACAGAATTATACTGCTGTCATGGTTCTATACTACACACAGTTATACTGCTGACATGGTTCTATACTACACACAATTATACTGCTGACATGGTTCTATACTACACACAATTATACTGCTGACATGGTTCTATACTACACACAATTATACTGCTGACATGGTTCTATACTACACAGAATTATACTGCTGACATGGTTCTATACTACACACAATTATATTGCTGACATGGTTCTATACTACACACAATTATACTGCTGACATGGTTCTATGCTACACACAATTATACCTCTGACATGGTTCTATACTACACACAATTATACCTCTGACATGGTTCTATACTACACACAATTATACTGCTGACATGGTTCTATACTACACACAATTATACTGCTGACATGGTTCTATACTACACATAATTATACTGCTGACATGGTTCTATACTACACAGAATTATACTGCTGACATGGTTCTATACTACACAGAATTATACTGCTGACATGGTTCTATACTACACACAATTATACTGCTGACATGGTTCTATACTACACACAATTATACTGCTGACATGGTTCTATACTACACACAATTATACTGCTGACATGGTTCTATACTACACACAATTATACTGCTGACATGGTTCTATACTACACAGAATTATACTGCTGACATGGTTCTATACTACACACAATTATACTGCTGACATGGTTCTATACTACACAGAATTATACTGCTGTCATGGTTCTATACTACACACAATTATATTGCTGACATGGTTCTATACTACACACAATTATACTGCTGACATGGTTCTATACTACACACAATTATACTGTTGACATGGTTCTATACTACACACATTTATACTGCTGACATGGTTCTATACTACACACAATTATATTGCTGACATGGTTCTATACTACACACAATTATACTGCTGACATGGTTCTATACTACACACAATTATACTGCTGACATGGTTCTATACTACACACAATTATACTGCTGTCATGGTTCTATACTACAAACAATTATACTGCTGACATGGTTCTATACTACACACAATTATACTGCTGACGTGGTTCTATACTACACACAATTATACTGCTGACGTGGTTCTATACTACACACAATTATACTGCTGACGTGGTTCTATACTACACACAGTTATACTGCTGACGTGGTTCTATACTACACACAATTATACTGCTGACATGGTTCTATACTACACACAGTTATACTGCTGACATGGTTCTATACTACACACAATTATACTGCTGACATGGTTCTATACTACACACAATTATACTGCTGTCATGGTTCTATACTACACACAATTATACTGCTGACATGGTTCTATACTACACACAATTATACTGCTGACATGGTTCTATACTACACAGAATTATACTGCTGTCATGGTTCTATACTACACACAATTATACTGCTGACATGGTTCTATACTACACACAATTATACTGCTGACATGGTTCTATACTACACACAATTATACTGCTGACATGGTTCTGAAATATACTACACACAATTATACTGCTGACATGGTTCTATACTACACACAATTATACTGCTGACATGGTTCTATACTATACACAATTATACTGCTGACATGGTTCTATGCTACACACAATTATACTGCTGACATGATTCTATACTACACACAATTATACTGCTGACATGGTTCTATACTACACACAATTATACTGCTGACATGGTTCTATACTACACACAATTATACTGCTGACATGGTTCTATGCTACACACAATTATACTGCTGACATGGTTCTATGCTACACACAATTATACTGCTGACATGGTTCTATACTACACACAATTATACTGCTGACATGGTTCTATACTACACACAATTATATGACATGGTTCTATACTACACACAATTATACTGCTGTCATGGTTCTATACTACACACAATTATACTGCTGACATGGTTCTATACTACACTCAATTATACTGTTGACATGGTTCTATACTACACACAATTATACTGCTGTCATGGTTCTATACTACACACAATTATACTGCTGACATGGTTCTATACTACACACAATTATATTGCTGACATGGTTCTATACTACACACAATTATACTGCTGACATGGTTCTATACTACACACAATTATACTGCTGACATGGTTCTATACTACACACAATTATACTGCTGACATGGTTCTATACTACACACAATTATACTGCTGACATGGTTCTGAAATATACTACACACAATTATACTGCTGACATGGTTCTGAAATACTACACACAATTATACTGCTGACATGGTTCTATACTACACACAATTATACTGCTGACGTGGTTCTATACTACACACAATTATACTGCTGACATGGTTCTATACTACACACAATTATACTGCTGACATGGTTCTATACTACACACAATTATATTGCTGACATGGTTCTATTCTACACACAGTTATACTGCTGTCATGGTTCTATACTACACACAATTATACTGCTGAAATGGTTCTATGCTACCCACAATTATACTGCTGACATGGTTCTATACTACACACAATTATACTGCTGTCATGGTTCTATACTACACACAATTATACTGCTGACATGGTTCTATACTACACACAATTATACTGCTGACATGGTTCTATACTACACACAATTATACTGCTGACATGGTTCTATACTACACACAATTATACTGCTGACATGGTTCTATACTACACACAATTATACTGCTGACATGGTTCTATACTACACACAATTATACTGCTGACATGGTTCTATACTACACACAATTATACCTCTGACATGATTCTATACTACACACAATTATACTGCTGACATGGTTCTATACTACACACAATTATACCTCTGACATGGTTCTATACTACACACAATTATACTGCTGACATGGTTCTATACTACACACAATTATACTGCTGACATGGTTCTATACTACACACAATTATACTGCTGACATTTTTATATACTACACACAATTATACTGCTGACATGGTTCTATACTACACACAATTATACTGCTGACATGGTTCTATGCTACACACAGTTATACTGCTGACATGGTTCTATACTACACACAATTATACTGTTGACATGGTTCTATACTACACACAATTATACTGCTGACATGGTTCTATACTACACACAGTTATACTGCTGACATGGTTCTATACTACACACAATTATACTGTTGACATGGTTCTATACTACACACAATTATACTGCTGACATGGTTCTATACTACACACAATTATACTGCTGACATGGTTCTATACTACACACAGTTATACTGCTGACATGGTTCTATACTACACACAATTATACTGCTGACATGGTTCTATACTACACACAGTTATACTGCTGACATGGTTCTATACTACACACAATTATACTGTTGACATGGTTCTATACTACACACAATTATACTGCTGACATGGTTCTATACTACACACAATTATACTGCTGACATGGTTCTATACTACACACAATTATAGTGCTGACATGGTTCTATACTACACACAATTATACTGCTGACATGGTTCTATACTACACAATTATACTGTTGACATGGTTCTATACTACACACAATTATACTGCTGACATGGTTCTATACTACACACAGTTATACTGCTGACATGGTTCTATACTACACACAATTATACTGCTGACGTGGTTCTATACTACACACAATTATACTGTTGACATGGTTCTATACTACACACAATTATACTGCTGACATGGTTCTGACATATACTACATACAATTATACTGCTGACATTGTTCTATGCTACACACAATTATACTGTTGACATGGTTCTATACTACACACAATTATACTGCTGACATGGTTCTATACTACACACAGTTATACTGCTGACATGGTTCTATACTACACACAATTATACTGCTGACATGGTTCTATACTACACACAATTATACTGTTGACATGGTTCTATACTACACACAATTATACTGCTGACATGGTTCTGACATATACTACATACAATTATACCTCTGACATGGTTCTATGCTACACACAATTATACTGCTGACATGGTTCTATACTACACACAGTTATACTGCTGACATAGTTCTATGCTACACACAATTATACTGCTGACATGGTTCTATACTACACACAATTATACTGCTGACATGGTTCTATACTACACACAGTTATACTGCTGACATGGTTCTATACTACACACAATTATACTGTTGACATGGTTCTATACTACACACAATTATACTGTTGACATGGTTCTATACTACACACAATTATATTGCTGACATGGTTCTATACTACACACAGTTATACTGCTGACATGGTTCTATACTACACACAGTTATACTGCTGACATGGTTCTATGCTACACACAATTATACTGCTGTCATGGTTCTATACTACACACAATTATATTGCTGACATGGTTCTATACTACACACAATTATACTGCTGACATGGTTCTATACTACACACAGTTATACTGCTGACATGGTTCTATACTACACACAATTATACTGCTGTCATGGTTCTATACTACACACAATTATACTGCTGACATGGTTCTATGCTACACACAATTATACTGCTGACATGGTTCTATGCTACACACAGTTATACTGCTGACATGGTTCTATACTACACACAGTTATACTGCTGACATGGTTCTATGCTACACACAATTATACTGCTGTCATGGTTCTATGCTACACACAATTATACTGCTGACATGGTTCTATACTACACACAATTATACTGCTGACATGGTTCTATACTACACACAGTTATACTGCTGTCATGGTTCTATGCTACACACAATTATACTGCTGTCATGGTTCTATGCTACACACAATTATACTGCTGACATGGTTCTATACTACACACAATTATACTGCTGACATGGTTCTATGCTACACACAGTTATACTACTGATATGGTTCTGAAATATACTACACACAATTATACTGCTGACATGTTTCTAACATATACTACACACAATTATACTGCTGACATGGTTCTGAAATATACTACACACAATTATACTGCTGACATGGTTCTGAAATATACTCCACACAATTATACTGCTGACATGGTTCTGAAATATACTACACACAATTATACTGTTGACATGGTTCTATACTACACACAATTATACTGCTGTCATGGTTCTATACTACACACAGTTATACTGCTGACATGGTTCTATACTACACACAATTATACTGCTGACATGGTTCTATACTACACACAATTATACTGCTGACATGGTTCTATACTACACACAATTATACTGCTGACATGGTTCTATACTACACACAATTATACTGCTGACATGGTTCTATACTACACACAATTATACTGCTGACATGGTTCTATACTACACACAATTATACCTCTGACATGGTTCTATACTACACACAATTATACTGCTGACATGGTTCTATACTACACACAATTATACTGCTGACATGGTTCTATACTACACACAATTATACTGTTGACATGGTTCTGAAATATACTACACACAATTATACTGCTGGCATGGTTCTGAAATATACTACACACAATTATACTGCTGACATGGTTCTATACTACACACAATTATACTGCTCACATGGTTCTGAAATTTGAAATGTAGTTACATGATAATGAGTCATATAACATATATATAGATATGCAGATTCAAGTTTGCACAAATTTAGGCCCCAGGGTATGAAGAGCATTGTAATATGTACATTCAGATTTGTATTGTTAAATGTCCCAATGTTGAAATCATCAAGGATCAAAATGTAAAACATGGTATGATAGACAATGCAATTTCTTTACCATGTTCTTAGATGATAGACAATACAATATCTTTACCATGTTCTTTGATGATAGACAATACAATATCTTTACCATGTTCTTTGATGATAGACAATACAATATCTTTACCATGTTCTTTGATGATAGACAATACAATATCTTTTCCATGTATATTGATGATAGACAATACAATTTCTTTACCATGTTCTTTGATGATAGACAATACAATATTTTTACCATGTTCTTTGATGATAGACAATACAATATCTTTACCATGTTCTTTGATGATAGACAATACAATATCTTTACCATGTTCTTTGATGATAGACAATGCAATTTCTTTACCATGTTCTTTGATGATAGACAATGCAATATCTTTACCATGTTCTTTGATGATAGACAATGCAATTTCTTTACCATGTTCTTTGATGATAGACAATACAATATCTTTACCATGTTCTTTGATGATAGACAATACAATTTCTTTACCATGTTCTTTCATGATAGACAATGCAATTTCATTACCATGTTCTTTGATGATAGACAATACAATATCTTTACCATGTTCTTTGATGATAGACAATACAATATCTTTACCATGTGACCCTCTAGTTACACAATAGTTATAGTAAAGTCATTTTCATTTTTGTTCCAGAGTTCAAAAATCAGGTCTGGCTATATGGAAGAATTTACAGTACGAGAAGATTTAATGGGACTGGCAATAGGTACTCATGGTGCTAACATACAACAAGCTCGACATGTAGAGGGTGTTACTGGTATAGAACTAGATGAAAAATCGTGTACATTTAAGATTTATGGCGAGGTATATAATAAGTGTTGGATACCATTCTTATCTTTATTTAGCTTGTGCAGTCTGACTTTAATTCCTCTCTTGACAATAATTTTATTTCCATGTAATAAAAGTTGGTTTCTAAGGTAAAATTATGACATCATCTGTCATTTTCCTGATTGGATACAGAACTAAGTACAATCTCATTAATATGTATACTATAGAATAAGCAACGTATATATTATTCTATTGTTGTCATTATAAATTACAGTATTCTGTGTATTTATACAGTTGTCATTGTAGATTACAGTATTCTGTGTATTTATACAGTTGTCATTGTAGATTACAGTATTCTGTGTATTTATACAGTTGTAGTTTCATTGATTTCAATTTGAACTTTGACAAGGCCAAAATTAAATATTTGTTGGTCTGTTGTTTACCGATTTTTTTAAATGGCTAGGTAGGACAGAAATTTCATCAAACATTTAAAATCATTTGTCTTTTTTTAGCGAATATACATGTACATACATACATTTTGACCATTTAGCTGGAAAATTGATTACTTGGCATTAAACAACAATAACTCACTTATTCATACATACACATTGACTAGTTTTACCATGTAATTATCACACAATAACTCACTTATTCCTACATACACATTGACTAGTTTTACCATGTAATTATCACACAATAACTCACTTATTCCTACATACACATTGACGAGTTTTACCATGTAATTATCACACAATAACTCACTTATTCCTACATACACATTGACTAGTTTTACCATGTAATTATCACACAATAACTCACTTATTCCTACATACACATTGACTAGTTTTACCATGTAATTATCACACAATAACTCACTTATTCCTACATACACATTGACTAGTTTTACCATGTAATTATCACACAATAACTCACTTATTCCTACATACACATTGACTAGTTTTACCATGTAATTATCACACAATAACTCACTTATTCCTACATACACATTGACTAGTTTTACCATGTAATTATCACACAATAACTCACTTATTCCTACATACACATTGACTAGTTTTACCATGTAATTATCACACAATAACTCACTTATTCCTACATACACATTGACTAGTTTTACCATGTAATTATCACACAATAACTCACTTATTCCTACATACACATTGACTAGTTTTACCATGTAATTATCACACAATAACTCACTTATTCCTACATACACATTGACTAGTTTTACCATGTAATTATCACACAATAACTCACTTATTCCTACATACACATTGACTAGTTTTACCATGTAATTATCACACAATAACTCACTTATTCCTACATACACATTGACTAGTTTTACCATGTAATTATCACACAATAACTCACTTATTCCTACATACACATTGACTAGTTTTACCATGTAATTATCACACAATAACTCACTTATTCCTACATACACATTGACTAGTTTTACCATGTAATTATCACACAATAACTCACTTATTCCTACATACACATTGACTAGTTTTACCATGTAATTATCACACAATAACTCACTTATTCCTACATACACATTGACTAGTTTTACCATGTAATTATCACACAATAACTCACTTATTCCTACATACACATTGACTAGTTTTACCATGTAATTATCACACAATAACTCACTTATTCCTACATACACATTGACTAGTTTTACCATGTAATTATCACACAATAACTCACTTATTCCTACATACACATTGACTAGTTTTACCATGTAATTATCACACAATAACTCACTTATTCCTACATACACATTGACTAGTTTTACCATGTAATTATCACACAATAACTCACTTATTCCTACATACACATTG
Source organism: Bathymodiolus septemdierum (assembly GCA_963383655.1). Lineage (NCBI taxonomy): Eukaryota > Metazoa > Mollusca > Bivalvia > Mytilida > Modiolidae > Bathymodiolus > Bathymodiolus septemdierum. The sequence goes on from OY726519.1 coordinate 977,898, forward strand.
ACTAGTTTTACCATGTAATTATCACACAATAACTCACTTATTCCTACATACACATTGACTAGTTTTACCATGTAATTATCACACAATAACTCACTTATTCCTACATACACATTGACTAGTTTTACCATGTAATTATCACACAATAACTCACTTATTCCTACATACACATTGACTAGTTTTACCATGTAATTATCACACAATAACTCACTTATTCCTACATACACATTGACTAGTTTTACCATGTAATTATCACACAATAACTCACTTATTCCTACATACACATTGACTAGTTTTACCATGTAATTATCACACAATAACTCACTTATTCCTACATACACATTGACTAGTTTTACCATGTAATTATCACACAATAACTCACTTATTCCTACATACACATTGACTAGTTTTACCATGTAATTATCACACAATAACTCACTTATTCCTACATACACATTGACTAGTTTTACCATGTAATTATCACACAATAACTCACTTATTCCTACATACACATTGACTAGTTTTACCATGTAATTATCACACAATAACTCACTTATTCCTACATACACATTGACTAGTTTTACCATGTAATTATCACACAATAACTCACTTATTCCTACATACACATTGACTAGTTTTACCATGTAATTATCACACAATAACTCACTTATTCCTACATACACATTGACTAGTTTTACCATGTAATTATCACACAATAACTCACTTATTCCTACATACACATTGACTAGTTTTACCATGTAATTATCACACAATAACTCACTTATTCCTACATACACATTGACTAGTTTTACCATGTAATTATCACACAATAACTCACTTATTCCTACATACACATTGACTAGTTTTACCATGTAATTATCACACAATAACTCACTTATTCCTACATACACATTGACTAGTTTTACCATGTAATTATCACACAATAACTCACTTATTCCTACATACACATTGACTAGTTTTACCATGTAATTATCACACAATAACTCACTTATTCCTACATACACATTGACTAGTTTTACCATGTAATTATCACACAATAACTCACTTATTCCTACATACACATTGACTAGTTTTACCATGTAATTATCACACAATAACTCACTTATTCCTACATACACATTGACTAGTTTTACCATGTAATTATCACACAATAACTCACTTATTCCTACATACACATTGACTAGTTTTACCATGTAATTATCACACAATAACTCACTTATTCCTACATACACATTGACTAGTTTTACCATGTAATTATCACACAATAACTCACTTATTCCTACATACACATTGACTAGTTTTACCATGTAATTATCACACAATAACTCACTTATTCCTACATACACATTGACTAGTTTTACCATGTAATTATCACACAATAACTCACTTATTCCTACATACACATTGACTAGTTTTACCATGTAATTATCACACAATAACTCACTTATTCCTACATACACATTGACTAGTTTTACCATGTAATTATCATACAATAACTCACTTATTCCTACATACACATTGACTAGTTTTACCATGTAATTATCACACAATAACTCACTTATTCCTACATACACATTGACTAGTTTTACCATGTAATTATCACACAATAACTCACTTATTCCTACATACACATTGACTAGTTTTACCATGTAATTATCACACAATAACTCACTTATTCCTACATACACATTGACTAGTTTTACCATGTAATTATCATACAATAACTCACTTATTCCTACATACACATTGACTAGTTTTACCATGTAATTATCACACAATAACTCACTTATTCCTACATACACATTGACTAGTTTTACCATGTAATTATCACACAATAACTCACTTATTCCTACATACACATTGACTAGTTTTACCATGTAATTATCACACAATAACTCACTTATTCCTACATACACATTGACTAGTTTTACCATGTAATTATCACACAATAACTCACTTATTCCTACATACACATTGACTAGTTTTACCATGTAATTATCACACAATAACTCACTTATTCCTACATACACATTGACTAGTTTTACCATGTAATTATCACACAATAACTCACTTATTCCTACATACACATTGACTAGTTTTACCATGTAATTATCACACAATAACTCACTTATTCCTACATACACATTGACTAGTTTTACCATGTAATTATCACACAATAACTCACTTATTCCTACATACACATTGACGAGTTTTACCATGTAATTATCACACAATAACTCACTTATTCCTACATACACATTGACTAGTTTTACCATGTAATTATCACACAATAACTCACTTATTCCTACATACACATTGACTAGTTTTACCATGTAATTATCACACAATAACTCACTTATTCCTACATACACATTGACTAGTTTTACCATGTAATTATCACACAATAACTCACTTATTCCTACATACACATTGACTAGTTTTACCATGTAATTATCACACAATAACTCACTTATTCCTACATACACATTGACTAGTTTTACCATGTAATTATCACACAATAACTCACTTATTCCTACATACACATTGACTAGTTTTACCATGTAATTATCACACAATAACTCACTTATTCCTACATACACATTGACGAGTTTTACCATGTAATTATCACACAATAACTCACTTATTCCTACATACACATTGACTAGTTTTACCATGTAATTATCACACAATAACTCACTTATTCCTACATACACATTGACTAGTTTTACCATGTAATTATCACACAATAACTCACTTATTCCTACATACACATTGACTAGTTTTACCATGTAATTATCACACAATAACTCACTTATTCCTACATACACATTGACTAGTTTTACCATGTAATTATCACACAATAACTCACTTATTCCTACATACACATTGACTAGTTTTACCATGTAATTATCACACAATAACTCACTTATTCCTACATACACATTGACGAGTTTTACCATGTAATTATCGCACAATAACTCACTTATTCCTACATACACATTGACTAGTTTTACCATGTAATTATCACACAATAACTCACTTATTCATACATACACATTGACTAGTTTTACCATGTAATTATCACACAATAACTCATTTATTCCTACATACACATTGACTAGTTTTACCATGTAATTATCACACAATAACTCACTTATTCCTACATACACATTGACTAGTTTTACCATGTAATTATCACACAATAACTCACTTATTCCTACATACACATTGACTAGTTTTACCATGTAATTATCACACAATAACTCACTTATTCCTACATACACATTGACGAGTTTTACCATGTAATTATCACACAATAACTCACTTATTCCTACATACACATTGACTAGTTTTACCATGTAATTATCATACAATAACTCACTTATTCCTACATACACATTGACTAGTTTTACCATGTAATTATCACACAATAACTCACTTATTCCTACATACACATTGACTAGTTTTACCATGTAATTATCACACAATAACTCACTTATTCCTACATACACATTGACTAGTTTTACCATGTAATTATCACACAATAACTCACTTATTCATACATACACATTGACTAGTTTTACCATGTAATTATCACACAATAACTCATTTATTCCTACATACACATTGACTAGTTTTACCATGTAATTATCACACAATAACTCGCTTATTCCTACATACACATTGACTAGTTTTACCATGTAATTATCACACAATAACTCACTTATTCCTACATACACATTGACTAGTTTTACCATGTAATTATCACACAATAACTCACTTATTCCTACATACACATTGACTAGTTTTACCATGTAATTATCATACAATAACTCACTTATTCCTACATACACATTGACTAGTTTTACCATGTAATTATCACACAATAACTCACTTATTCCTACATACACATTGACTAGTTTTACCATGTAATTATCACACAATAACTCACTTATTCCTACATACACATTGACTAGTTTTACCATGTAATTATCACACAATAACTCACTTATTCCTACATACACATTGACTAGTTTTACCATGTAATTATTACACAATAACTCACTTATTCCTACATACACATTGACTAGTTTTACCATGTAATTATCACACAATAACTCACTTATTCCTACATACACATTGACTAGTTTTACCATGTAATTATCACACAATAACTCACTTATTCCTACATACACATTGACTAGTTTTACCATGTAATTATCATACAATAACTCACTTATTCCTACATACACATTGACTAGTTTTACCATGTAATTATCACACAATAACTCACTTATTCCTACATACACATTGACTAGTTTTACCATGTAATTATCACACAATAACTCACTTATTCCTACATACACATTGACTAGTTTTACCATGTAATTATCACACAATAACTCACTTATTCCTACATACACATTGACTAGTTTTACCATGTAATTATCACACAATAACTCACTTATTCCTACATACACATTGACTAGTTTTACCATGTAATTATCATACAATAACTCACTTATTCCTACATACACATTGACTAGTTTTACCATGTAATTATCACACAATAACTCACTTATTCCTACATACACATTGACTAGTTTTACCATGTAATTATCACACAATAACTCACTTATTCCTACATACACATTGACTAGTTTTACCATGTAATTATCACACAATAACTCACTTATTCCTACATACACATTGACTAGTTTTACCATGTAATTATCACACAATAACTCACTTATTCCTACATACACATTGACGAGTTTTACCATGTAATTATCACACAATAACTCACTTATTCCTACATACACATTGACGAGTTTTACCATGTAATTATCACACAATAACTCACTTATTCCTACATACACATTGACTAGTTTTACCATGTAATTATCACACAATAACTCACTTATTCCTACATACACATTGACTAGTTTTACCATGTAATTATCACACAATAACTCACTTATTCCTACATACACATTGACTAGTTTTACCATGTAATTATCACACAATAACTCACTTATTCCTACATACACATTGACGAGTTTTACCATGTAATTATCACACAATAACTCACTTATTCCTACATACACATTGACGAGTTTTACCATGTAATTATCACACAATAACTCACTTATTCCTACATACACATTGACTAGTTTTACCATGTAATTATCACACAATAACTCACTTATTCCTACATACACATTGACTAGTTTTACCATGTAATTATCACACAATAACTCACTTATTCCTACATACACATTGACTAGTTTTACCATGTAATTATCACACAATAACTCACTTATTCCTACATACACATTGACGAGTTTTACCATGTAATTATCACACAATAACTCACTTATTCCTACATACACATTGACTAGTTTTACCATGTAATTATCACACAATAACTCACTTATTCCTACATACACATTGACTAGTTTTACCATGTAATTATCACACAATAACTCACTTATTCCTACATACACATTGACGAGTTTTACCATGTAATTATCACACAATAACTCACTTATTCCTACATACACATTGACTAGTTTTACCATGTAATTATCACACAATAACTCACTTATTCCTACATACACATTGACTAGTTTTACCATGTAATTATCACACAATAACTCACTTATTCCTACATACACATTGACTAGTTTTACCATGTAATTATTATTTTTTAGTCACAAGAGGTTGTGAAGAAAGCTAGGACAATGTTAGAGTATGCACAAGACACATTTCAAGTTCCAAGGGAATTAGTAGGTAAGCCAGCTGATTTATTATAGGAAGGAGAAAAGAATAAGTAGATAAGGCAAGGAGTAGGTTAGACAACAGAAATTAATTTATAGGGCAATGGAATTGGTAGGTTAGACAACAGAAATTAATTTGTAGGGCAATGGAATTGGTAGGTTAAACAACAGAAATTAATTTGTAGGGCAAGGAGTAGGTTAGACAACAGAAATTAATTTGTAAGGCAAGCAGTAGGTTAGACAACAGAAATTAATTTGTAGGGCAATGGAATTGGTAGGATAGACAACAGAAATTAATTTGTAGGGCAAGGGAATTGGTAGGTTAGACAACAGAAATTAATTTGTAAGGCAAGGGAATTGGTAGGTTAGACAACAGAAATTAATTTGTAGGCAAGGGAATTGGTAGGTAAGACAGCAGAAATAATTTGTAAGGCAAGGGAATTGGTAGGTTAGACAACAGAAATTAATTTGTAGGCAAGGGAATTGATAGGTTATACAACAGAAATGAATTTGTAAGGCAAGGAACTTGGTAAGTTAGACAACAGAAATTAATTTTGTAGGCAAGGGAATTGGTAGGTTAGACAACATACATTAATTTGTAAGGCAAGGGAATTGGTAGGTTAGATAACAGAAATTAATTTGTAAGGCCAGGGAATTGGTAGGTTAGACAACAGAAATTAATTTTGTAGGCAAGGGAATTGGTAGGTTAGACAACAGAAATTAATTTGTAAGGCAAGGGAATTGGTAGGTTAGACAACATAAATTTATTTGTAGACAAGGGAATTGGTAGGTTAGACAACATACATTAATTTGTAGGCAAGGGAATTGGTAGGTTAGACAACAGAAATGTATTTGTAGGCAAGGGAATTGGTAGGTTAGACAACATAAATTAATTTGTTGGCAAGGGAATTGGTAGGTTAGACAACATGAATTTATTTGTAGACAAGGGAATTGGTAGGTTAGACAACATACATTAATTTGTAGGCAAGGGAATTGGTAGGTTAGACAACAGAAATTAATTTGTAGACAAGGGAATTGGTAGGTAAGACAACAGAAATAATTTGTAAGGCAAGGGAATTGGTAGGTTAGACAACAGAAATTAATTTGTAGGCAAGGGAATTGGTAGGTTATACAACAGAAATGAATTTGTAAGGCAAGGGACTTGGTAAGTTAGACAACAGAAATTAATTTTGTAGGCAAGGGAATTGGTAGGTTAGACAACATACATTAATTTGTAAGGCAAGGGAATTGGTAGGTTAGATAACAGAAATTAATTTGTAAGGCAAGGGAATTGGTAGGTTCGACAACAGAAATTAATTTGTAAGGCCAGGGAATTGGTAGGTTAGACAACAGAAATTAATTTTGTAGGCAAGGGAATTGGTAGGTTAGACAACAGAAATTAATTTTTAAGGCAAGGGAATTGGTAGGTTCGACAACAGAAATTAATTTGTAAGGCAAGGGAATTGGTAGGTTAGACAACAGAAATTAATTTGTAGACAAGGGAATTGGTAGGTTAGACAACATAAATTTATTTGTAGACAAGGGAATTGGTAGGTTAGACAACATACATTAATTTGTAGGCAAGGGAATTGGTAGGTTAGACAACAGAAATTTATTTGTAGGCAAGGGAATTGGTAGGTTAGACAACATCAATTAATTTGTAGGGCAAGGGAATTGGTAGGTTAGACAACAGAAATTAATTTGTAAGGCCAGGGAATTGGTAGGTTAGACAACAGAAATTAATTTTGTAGGCAAGGGAATTGGTAGGTTAGACAACAGAAATTAATTTTTAAGGCAAGGGAATTGGTAGGTTCGACAACAGAAATTAATTTGTAAGGCAAGGGAATTGGTAGGTTAGACAACAGAAATTAATTTGTAAGGCCAGGGAATTGGTAGGTTAGACAACATAAATTTATTTGTAGACAAGGGAATTGGTAGGTTAGACAACATACATTAATTTGTAGGCAAGGGAATTGGTAGGTTAGACAACAGAAATTAATTTGTAGACAAGGGAATTGGTAGGTTAGACAACATAAATTTATTTGTAGACAAGGGAATTGGTAGGTTAGACAACATACATTAATTTGTAGGCAAGGGAATTGGTAGGTTAGACAACAGAAATTTATTTGTAGGCAAGGGAATTGGTAGGTTAGACAACATAAATTAATTTGTAGGCAAGGGAATTGGTAGGTTAGACAACATAAATTTATTTGTAGACAAGGGAATTGGTAGGTTAGACAACATACATTAATTTGTAGGCAAGGGAATTGGTAGGTTAGACAACAGAAATTTATTTGTAGGCAAGGGAATTGGTAGGTTAGACAACAGAAATTAATTTGTAAGGCAAGGGAATTGGTAGGTTAGACAACAGATATTAATTTGTAGGGCAAGGGAATTGGAAGGTTCGACAACAGAAATTAATTTGTAAGGCCAGGGAATTGGTAGGTTAGACAACAGAAATTAATTTTGTAGGCAAGGGAATTGGTAGGTTAGACAACAGAAATTAATTTGTAAGGCAAGGGAATTGGTAGGTTCGACAACAGAAATTAATTTGTAGACAAGGGAATTGGTAGGTTAGACAACATAAATTTATTTGTAGACAAGGGAATTGGTAGGTTAGACAACAGAAATTAATTTGTAGGCAAGGCAATTGGTAGGTTAGACAACATAAATTAATTTGTAGGCAAGGCAATTGGTAGGTTCGACAACATAAATTTATTTGTAGACAAAGGAATTGGTAGGTTAGACAACATACATTAATTTGTAGGCAAGGGAATTGGTAGGTTAGACAACATAAATGTATTTGTAGGCCAGGGAATTGGTAGGTTAGACAACATAAATTAATTTGTAGACAAGGGAATTGGTAGGTAAGACAACAGAAATAATTTGTAAGGCAAGGGAATTGGTAGGTTAGACAACAGAAATTAATTTGTAGACAAGGGAATTGGTAGGTTATACAACAGAAATGAATTTGTAAGGCAAGGGACTTGGTAAGTTAGACAACAGAAATTAATTTTGTAGGCAAGGGAATTGGTAGGTTAGACAACATACATTAATTTGTAAGGCAAGGGAATTGGTAGGTTAGATAACAGAAATTAATTTGTAAGGCCAGGGAATTGGTAGGTTCGACAACAGAAATTAATTTGTAAGGCCAGGGAATTGGTAGGTTAGACAACAGAAATTAATTTGTAAGGCAAGGGAATTGGTAGGTTCGACAACAGAAATTAATTTGTAAGGCAATGGAATTGGTAGGTTAGACAACAGAAATTAATTTGTAGACAAGGGAATTGGTAGGTTAGACAACATAAATTTATTTGTAGACAAGGGAATTGGTAGGTTAGACAACATACATTAATTTGTAGACAAGGGAATTGGTAGGTTAGACAACAGAAATTTATTTTTAGGCAAGGGAATTGGTAGGTTAGACAACATAAATTAATTTGTAGGCAAGGGAATTGGTAGGTTAGACAACATAAATTTATTTGTAGACAAGGGAATTGGTAGGTTAGACAACATACATTAATTTGTAGGCAAGGGAATTGGTAGGTTAGACAACAGAAATTAATTTGTAGGCAAGGGAATTGGTAGGTTCGACAACAGAAATTAATTTGTAAGGCAAGGGAATTGGTAGGTTAGACAACAGATATTAATTTGTAGGGCAAGGGAATTGGAAGGTTCGACAACAGAAATTAATTTGTAAGGCCAGGGAATTGGTAGGTTAGACAACAGAAATTAATTTTGTAGGCAAGGGAATTGGTAGGTTAGACAACAGAAATTAATTTGTAAAGCAAGGGAATTGGTAGGTTCGACAACAGAAATTAATTTGTAAGTCAAGGGAATTGGTAGGTTAGACAACAGAAATTAATTTGTAGACAAGGGAATTGGTAGGTTAGACAACATAAATTTATTTGTAGACAAGGGAATTGGTAGGTTAGACAACATACATTAATTTGTAGGCAAGGGAATTGGTAGGTTAGACAACATAAATTTATTTGTAGGCAAGGGAATTGGTAGGTTAGACAACACAAATTAATTTGTAGGCAAGGGAATTGGTAGGTTAGACAACATAAATTTATTTGTAGACATGGGAATTGGTAGGTTAGACAACATACATTAATTTGTAGGCAAGGGAATTGGTAGGTTAGACAACATAAATTTATTTGTAGGCAAGGGAATTGGTAGGTTAGACAACATAAATTAATTTGTAGGCAAGGGAATTGGTAAGTTAGACAACATAAGTTAATTTGTAAGGCAAGGGAATTGGTAGATTAGACAACAAAAATGTATTTGTAGGGCAAGGGAATTGGTAGGTTAGACAACATAAATTAATTTAGTAGGCAAGGGACTTGGTAAGTTAGACAACATAAATTCATTTGTAGGCAAGGGACTTGGTAAGTTAGACAACATAAATTAATTTGTAGGGCAAGGGAATTGGTAAGTTAGACAACATAAATTAATTTGTAGGCAAGGGAATTGGTAGGTTAGACAACATAAATTTATTTGTAGACATGGGAATTGGTAGGTTAGACAACATACATTAATTTGTAGGCAAGGGAATTGGTAGGTTAGACAACATAAATTTATTTGTAGGCAAGGGAATTGGTAGGTTAGACAACATAAATTAATTTGTAGGCAAGGGAATTGGTAAGTTAGACAACATAAGTTAATTTGTAAGGCAAGGGAATTGGTAGATTAGACAACAAAAATTTATTTGTAGGCAAGGGAATTGGTAGGTTAGACAACATAAATTAATTTAGTAGGCAAGGGACTTGGTAAGTTAGACAACATAAATTCATTTGTAGGCAAGGGACTTGGTAAGTTAGACAACATAAATTAATTTGTAGGGCAAGGGAATTGGTAAGTTAGACAGCATAAATTAATTTGTAGGCAAGGGAATTGGTAGGTTAGACAGCAGAAATTAATTTGTAGGCAAGGGAATTGGTAGGTTAGACAACATAAATTAATTTGTAGGCAAGGGACTTGGTAAGTTAGTCAACGTAAATTAATTTGTAGACAAGGGACTTGGTAACTTAGACAACATAAATTAATTTGTAGGCAAGGGAATTGGTAGGTTAGACAACATAAATTAATTTGTAGGCAAGGGACTTGGTAAGTTAGACAACATAAATTAATTTGTAGGCAAGGGAATTGGTAGGTTAGACAACAGAAATTAATTTGTAGGCAAGGGACTTGGTAAGTTAGACAACAGAAATTAATTTGTAAGGCAAGGGAATTGGTAGGTTAGACAACAAAAATTAGTTTGTAGGGCAAGGGAATTGGTAGGTAAGAAAACAGAAATTAATTTGTAGGGCAAATAGGCTTAGGGAACTAGTAGGAAAGGTACCACAATGTGAAAGAACTTTTAATTGGTTGATATTAATTTTTGACAGTTCAAATATAATTAATGAAAAGGTTTTTAGTGGATATCAAAAGTTTTATTTTTACCTTTACATTTGATGGGGTTTAATAACTAAAGTTACCAACAAAGATGGACACTCATGAATAATAAAGACTGCTGCTGCATATTATTAATATCTGTGTTCAAGATTGAAAGTTTGAAAATCAATGAGCTCAAACAGATATTTTAGATTATCATGACAAAAGTTTATAATGTTTTGTTATCAGAGTAAAATGTTTAACATTTTGAATGTTTTTTATTTGTCAGTGTATAAGATTGTTGCTTGGCAACCAATAACCACAATATTCAAATTCAGGTTATATTTAAGTACAGCTGTTTTTTTATATCATTTCAGCAAAAGTAATAGGAAAAAATGGGCGAAACATACAGGATATAGTAGATAAATCAGGTGTAGTCAGGGTGAAGATTGAAGGTGATAATGAAGCTGAAGTCCCTAGGCAGGAGGTACATGTAAATATGATTTGGGCATCTTTTATTGTGTAGAAATTACTGTAGCCATGGTAGCAAATTACTGTAGCCTAGGTAACAAATTACTGTAGCCTAGGTGACAAATTACTGTAACCTAGGTAACACATTACTGTAGCCTAGGTAGCAAATTACTGTTACCTAGGTGACAAATTACTGTAGCCTAGGTAGCAAAATACTGTAGCCTAGGTAGCAAATTACTGTAGCCTAGGTAACAAATTACTGTAGCCTAGGTAGCAAAATACTGTAGCCTAGGTAACAAATTACTGTAGCCTAGGTAACAAATTACTGTAGCCTAGGTAGCAAATTACTTTAGCCTAGGTAGCAAATTACTTTAGTCTAAGTAGCAAATTACTGTAGACTAGGTAGCAAATTACTGTAGCCTAGGTAGCAAATTACTGTAGCCTAGGTAGCAAATTACTTTAGTCTAAGTAACAAATTACTGTAACCTAGGTAACAAATTACTTTAGTCTAAGTAACAAATTACTGTAACCTAGGTAACAAATTACTGTAGCCTAGGTAACAAATTACTGTAACCTAGGTAGCAATTTACTGTAGCTTAGGTAGCAAATTACTGTAGCCTAGGTAACAAATTACTGTAGCCTAGGTAACAAATTACTGTAGCCTAGGTAGCAATTTACTGTAGCCTAGGTAGCAATTTACTGTAGCTTAGGTAACAAATTACTGTAGCCTAGGTAACAAATTACTGTAGCCTAGGTAGCAAATTACTGTAGCCTAGGTAACAAATTAGTACATAATAGATCAAAAAGTTTAAGAATAAAGAAAATAAATATTGATGGTATAACATTTGTATTTTAGCATGTTCAAATGTCTGAAGAGCATGTGTGTGAATTTTAATCTGGATTAAGTGAGATTTTGATGGCATGCTTTTCATTTTAAGACACATGTATAATATGAAACATGTATAAAATGGAAGGAAGTATTGCTTTGGTTTATTTTGACTATGTTTTTTTTGTATTTCAGGGACAAGTGCCTTTTTTGTTTGTTGGAACAGCTGAAAGTATAGGAAATGCTAAAATTTTATTAGAATATCAACTAGATCATTTAAAAGTAAGTTGTTAGAAACCTTGATATATTTTTAGATACAACTTGATCAGGATGGATCAGTTGTTATTTCAGCAATCTCTATGAACCTTATTTGTTACTAAATATACCAGCTGATAATAAATCTGAGTTAACTTTTTATAGAAACACCTAAACATTAAACACATCTGTTTGGAATAGGTTGCAAGGTACGGTTGCATTGCATAGTTTTCCTAGCAGCATCAACACCATTTTTCACCAAGTGTTAAATAAGAGTTATTTCCTTTATACTAATATCTGCTTAATTAGGCTCATGTGAAAAAGTTGAATTCCTAGACCCGAGTTTTCATTAAAATCTCATTAAAGACATATTCATGAGTTTAAGAAATCATGAATATGTCGTGGATTCTTAAATTTCAAAAATAGAAAGAAAAAAAATATCATCGACGATAAGAAATCGTTCTGATTTTTACTGTAGTGTAAAGGAAAAAACCTTAGTGTTGGATTCTTATATTTGTGTATTGGCTGACCTACAAAATATATGTAAATTGGTTGACACTACAGTGAAATCTGTCTAAACATCTCAGAATCAGCTTTTATGTTTGATATAGACAGGTGTTTAGTTTATACAGGTAAAATCAACAAAGATTTCCTACATTGGAACTTTATGTCAAGATTCCAGTTTAGACAGATTTCACTGTATACAATGACTTATTTATTATTTCTGAGAATTTGTTTTATTATACTCCTGTGTTTGTCGATTGTATTTTGTATAGCAATGAATTTTGTGTTGTTATAACTGACACTTGTATGAAGAGTTTATTGTCGTCACTGTGTGATAATATTGCTTTATTTATTGTTCTAGGAGGTAGAAAAATTAAGACAAGAAAAGTTAGAAATAGATCAACAGTTAAGAAATTTATCAGTATCACAACCAGGTCCATATTTTCCTCCACCAAGAGAAAGACGGTAGGTAGAAACTGTCTTCTATTGTAAGTTTTAACTCTTCTGTAATGGATTAACAACTTTTAGATAATAACAAACGTTTAAATACCATTTCTTCCTTTTAAGAGGTGGTAGTAGATTAATATCTACATCTACAATCAGTGGGTCATCATTATGGTTCATGAAATCATCTGAATGTATAGTCCTTTTGACATCTATAAATGTTCAAAAAAACATTCTTAAAAATCCAGTTTTCAAATGAACAATTAATTTCTAGAGGTATATTAATATATGATTTATACAAACTCTGACAATTAATTTCTAAATTTTTGGTGCATTATTAAATGAGGTCTCCATGTTACTTATATTTTCTAAAGTGTAAAAATCTGCCTAGAGTGAGCACAAAAAAATGTAAGAGCCAAACATCAAGATAAAATAACAGACATGTGATATCTATTGTACCATGTGACATAGGACATTTAAAATAACAGACATGTGATATCTATTGTACCATGTGACATAGGACATTTAAAATAACAGACATGTGTTTACAATATCTATTGTATCATGTGACATAGGACATTGAAGTATTAAAGGACATCATTAACAATTCACTATCACATTATACATCATTGATATATTGATTTTTGCTCTTTGATTAGTAAAGATGCATTTATAATTTTGATAACAATATTATTGTCATATCAAAATGAATTAAAAACAAGTTTGAAATTATTGCTGTAAAAATTATTAAAATTAAATATACGTTTTCTTTGTTATTATAAACATAATAACTACAGCTTTGTTTTATTTTTAAGATCACCATGTAAAAAATCTTTTTATGTACATACTTTACAGTGTACCTTTATTGTTTCAGTGGTAGTAATGACCCATATTCAGATGAAAGAGGTCGGCGAGGTGGTCCTGGGAGAGGACGAGGTCGAGGGTCTAGACGATGGGCCAATGAACGGAGAGGAATTGATTCTGGTATGGAAAAAATGATGCAATTTAAAAAAAAAAAATGGCTGACATAATTAACCATTTTGATTGTCATAAGGATGCTTGTTGGGATTATGAAGTTTAATAAATTTTTCAGAAACATTTTTTAATTTCCAAGCAATAGATACTGTGTTTTTTAAATACCTACAATTGAACTTTTGTGTATTCAGGTCAAATGTGTATACACTTTTACTTCAAAATAAGCAGAGAATTTGTGAGTTTTTCATGGTAAATTTAGTCTTCACGAAGTGAGTCGGTCTGTCGGTCAAAACCGATGAAATCCGACTGGGACAGGTAATATTTCAAATATCGTCGGTCCAAAAGTACGACATTGTTTCGGACTTTAGCTGATACCAAAAATTGTAGCTCTGCACAGATGAATGCCATGTTGGGCTTAAAATTTGTTGAATGTACGATTCCCAAGAAAAAAGTCGAGCAAAAAGCTGATACAGAGAACTCTGACAGGGATACAAATTAACGGTCGCCCAGTTGGTGATTAAAATTTATTCCACTGCCAGTGGAGTTTCTAGAATGGCATTAATTTCCGTTTTCAGTTTTATTAACATGTCAGGCAGACTTGACATTTGTTTATTTATTCTGTCAGAATGATAATGAATCCAAACTTCTCTTCTTCTCGTATTGTAGGCATCCTTTAGCATGACCAAACACTTCCAATTACGTGGAGCATAAAAACTGAAATATATCATTGAACACAGAAATGTGTTGACATCCACACACCCTGAGGATCAATGATTGCATATGTTTAATTTAATTTGTTTTGAGATACATATATATTAAAGATGACAACAGATTCATGTTGTCAACTGAAATTAATAAGAGATGAAGTTGACATTAATGATGTATAATTCAGAACGGGATCAGACAATTAGATACAGATTGTTGGCTACATCAGCCTTACCTTTTTGATAACAACATACAAAAGAACATTTAATTGAAAACTATTTGCATTAAGCTTTATTGATACTTAAGTTAAAGTAAATAACTTGTCATTTTGTATTTCGATTGCAAATGTAAATTTTAGTGTATATTTATTTTCCATTGATGACCCAAAATTTTTACAAAAAGATGTGTATTGGATACTTTAATACACTTTTTTTTTTTTTTTTATCATACTGCAGAATATATTTTCAAATTTATAAACTTATGAAATAAAATTATTTGCTACCTTTTACTCGTTTACAAATAAAAATACAACATCTGTATACACATAGAGCATACAGTAAAAATACAATATCTGTATACACATACAGCATACAGTAAAAATACAATATCTGTATACACATACAGCATACAGTAAAAATACAACATCTGTATACACATAGAGCATACAGTAAAAATACAATATCTGTATACACATACAGCATACAGTAAAAATACAATATCTGTA
This sequence comes from Bathymodiolus septemdierum, assembly GCA_963383655.1. Lineage (NCBI taxonomy): Eukaryota > Metazoa > Mollusca > Bivalvia > Mytilida > Modiolidae > Bathymodiolus > Bathymodiolus septemdierum. The sequence continues at coordinate 993,976 of OY726519.1, forward strand.
TACACATAGAGCATACAGTAAAAATACAATATCTGTATACACATAGAGCATACAGTAAAAATACAATATCTGTATACACATACAGCATACAGTAAAAATACAACATCTGTATACACATAGAGCATACAGTAAAAATACAACATCTGTATACACATAGAGCATACAGTAAAAATACAATATCTGTATACACATAGAGCATACAGTAAAAATACAATATCTGTATACACATAGAGCATACAGTAAAATACAATATCTGTATACACATAGAGCATACAGTAAAAATACAATATCTGTATACACATACAGCATACAGTAAAAATACAACATCTGTATACACATAGAGCATACAGTAAAAATACAACATCTGTATACACATAGAGCATACAGTAAAAATACAATATCTGTATACACATAGAGCATACAGTAAAAATACAATATCTGTATACACATAGAGCATACAGTAAAAATACAATATCTGTATACACATAGAGCATACAGTAAAAATACAACATCTGTATACACATAGAGCATACAGTAAAATACAATATCTGTATACACATAGAGCATACAGTAAAAATACAACATCTGTATACACATAGAGCATACAGTAAAAATACAACATCTGTATACACATAGAGCATACAGTAAAAATACAACATCTGTATACACATAGAGCATACAGTAAAAATACAACATCTGTATACACATAGAGCATACAGTAAAATACAATATCTGTATACACATAGAGCATACAGTAAAAATACAACATCTGTATACACATAGAGCATACAGTAAAAATACAATATCTGTATACACATAGAGCATACAGTAAAATACAACATCTGTATACACATAGAGCTTACAGTAAAAATACAATATCTGTATACACATAGAGCATACAGTAAAAATACAATATCTGTATACACATAGAGCTTACAGTAAAAATACAATATCTGTATACACATAGAGCATACAGTAAAAATACAATATCTGTATACACATAGAGCTTACAGTAAAAATACAATATCTGTATACACATAGAGCATACAGTAAAAATACAATATCTGTATACACATAGAGCTTACAGTAAAAATACAATATCTGTATACACATAGAGCATACAGTAAAAATACAACATCTGTATACACATAGAGCATACAGTAAAAATACAATATCTGTATACACATAGAGCATACAGTAAAAATACAACATCTGTATACACATAGAGCTTACAGTAAAAATACAATATCTGTATACACATAGAGCTTACAGTAAAAATACAATATCTGTATACACATAGAGCTTACAGTAAAAATACAATATCTGTATACACATAGAGCATACAGTAAAATACAATATCTGTATACACATAGAGCATACAGTAAAATACAACATCTGTATACACATAGAGCTTACAGTAAAAATACAATATCTGTATACACATAGAGCATACAGTAAAAATACAACATCTGTATACACATACAGCATACAGTAAAAATACAATATCTGTATACACATACAGCATACAGTAAAAATACAATATCTGTATACACATAGAGCTTACAGTAAAAATACAACATCTGTATACACATAGAGCATACAGTAAAAGGAATAAGTAAACACAGATATTTACATATATTTAGTTACATTCACTGGAAACTATGCACTACTGGATATGTATGGCGACTGACATTACGTTGCTCGTGAACAATCACATATATTTAGTTACATTCACTGGAAACTATGCACTACTGGATATGTATGGCGACTGACATTACGTTGCTCGTGAACAATCACATATATTTAGTTACATTCACTGGAAACTATGCACTACTGGATATGTATGGCGACTGACATTACGTTGCTCGTGAACAATCACATATATTTAGTTACATTCACTGGAAACTATGCACTACTGGATATGTATGGCGACTGACATTACGTTGCTCGTGAACAATCACATATATTTAGTTACATTCACTGGAAACTATGCACTACTGGATATGCATGGCGACTGACATTACGTTGCTCGTGAACAATCACATAAAGACTCCCTGTCTAATTCGACTGTGTACTAAATTGCCATCAGACGTCATTAAAAAAAACATTTTTAAATATAATATCAATTTTTATTATTCGGTCCGGTAAATTTGACTTCGGTCCAGTGAAACTTGTTTTTCCACTGGACCGAACGTCCATTGAATCCTCAGACGACTTCATGAAGACTGTAAATTAAGTAACTACTAATCAGAGTAGGTTTGATTATTGGTGCTTGTCAACTGTTTCAGCTATATCATCACTACCAGTCATATGGGGGTCTAATAAGAGTAGGTTTGATTATTGGTGCTTGTCAACTGTTTCAGCTATATCATCACTACCAGTCATATGGGGGTCTAATCAGAGTAGGTTTGATTATTGATGCTTGTCAACTGTTTCAGCTATATCATCACTACCAGTCATATGGGGGTCTAATAAGAGTAGGTTTGATTATTGATGCTTGTCAACTGTTTCAGCTATATCATCACTACCAGTCATATGGGGGTCTAATAAGAGTAGGTTTGATTATTGGTGCTTGTCAACTGTTTCAGCTATATCATCACTACCAGTCATATGGGGGTCTAATCAGAGTAGGTTTGATTATTGATGCTTGTCAACTGTTTCAGCTATATCATCACTACCAGTCATATGGGGGTCTAATAAGAGTAGGTTTGATTATTGATGCTTGTCAACTGTTTCAGCTATATCATCACTACCAGTCATATGGGGGTCTAATAAGAGTAGGTTTGAGTATTGGTGCTTGTCAACTGTTTCAGCTATATCATCACTACCAGTCATATGGGGGTCTAATAAGAGTAGGTTTGATTATTGATGCTTGTCAACTGTTTCAGCTATATCATCACTACCAGTCATATGGGGGTCTAATAAGAGTAGGTTTGATTATTGATGCTTGTCAACTGTTTCAGCTATATCATCACTACCAGTCATATGGGGGTCTAATAAGAGTAGGTTTGATTATTGATGCTTGTCAACTGTTTCAGCTATATTATCACTACCAGTCATATGGGGGTCTAATAAGAGTAGGTTTGATTATTGATGCTTGTCAACTGTTTCAGCTATATTATCACTACCAGTCATATGGGGGTCTAATCAGAGTAGGTTTGATTATTGGTGCTTGTCAACTGTTTCAGCTATATCATCACTACCAGTCATATGGGGGTCTAATAAGAGTAGGTTTGATTATTGATGCTTGTCAACTGTTTCAGCTATATTATCACTACCAGTCATATGGGGATCTAATCAGAGTAGGTTTGATTATTGATGCTTGTCAACTGTTTCAGCTATATTATCACTACCAGTCATATGGGGGTCTAATAAGAGTAGGTTTGATTATTGGTGCTTGTCAACTGTTTCAGCTATATTATCACTACCAGTCATATGGGGGTCTAATAAGAGTAGGTTTGATTATTGGTGCTTGTCAACTGTTTCAGCTATATCATCACTACCAGTCATATGGGGGTCTAATAAGAGTAGGTTTGATTATTGATGCTTGTCAACTGTTTCAGCTATATTATCACTACCAGTCATATGGGGGTCTAATCAGAGTAGGTTTGATTATTGATGCTTGTCAACTGTTTCAGCTATATTATCACTACCAGTCATATGGGGGTCTAATAAGAGTAGGTTTGATTATTGGTGCTTGTCAACTGTTTCAGCTATATCATCACTACCAGTCATATGGGGGTCTAATCAGAGTAGGTTTGATTATTGGTGCTTGTCAACTGTTTCAGCTATATTATCACTACCAGTCATATGGGGGTCTAATAAGAGTAGGTTTGATTATTGATGCTTGTCAACTGTTTCAGCTATATTATCACTACCAGTCTTATGGGGGTGGGGGTTAGAAACAATGACAGGTACAGTGAATTGACTGGTGAAACTCCAGTTGTAGATGGGTGTCTGAGAGAAACAATGACAGGTACAGTGAATTGACTGGTGAAACTCCAGTTGTAGATGGGTGTCTGAGAGAAACAATGACAGGTACAGTGAATTGACTGGTGAAACTCCAGTTGTAGATGGGTGTCTGAGAGAAACAATGACAGGTACAGTGAATTGACTGGTGAAACTCCAGTTGTAGATGGGTGTCTGAGAGAAACAATGACAGGTACAGTGAATTGACTGGTGAAACTCCAGTTGTAGATGGGTGTCTGAGAGAAACAAAGACAGGTACAGTGAATTGACTGGTGAAACTCCAGTTGTAGATGGGTGTCTGAGAGAAACAATGACAGGTACAGTGAATTGACTGGTGAAACTCCAGTTGTAGATGGGTGTCTGAGAGAAACAATGACAGGTACAGTGAATTGACTGGTGAAACTCCAGTTGTAGATGGGTGTCTGAGAGAAACAAAGACAGGTACAGTGAATTGACTGGTGAAACTCCAGTTGTAGATGGGTGTCTGAGAGAAACAATGACAGGTACAGTGAATTGACTGGTGAAACTCCAGTTGTAGATGGGTGTCTGAGAGAAACAATGACAGGTACAGTGAATTGACTGGTGAAACTCCAGTTGTAGATGGGTGTCTGAGAGAAACAATGACAGGTACAGTGAATTGACTGGTGAAACTCCAGTTGTAGATGGGTGTCTGAGAGAAGCAATGACAGGTACAGTGAATTGACTGGTGAAACTCCAGTTGTAGATGGGTGTCTGAGAGAAACAATGACGGGTACAGTGAATTGACTGGTGAAACTCCAGTTGTAGATGGGTGTCTGAGAGAAACAATGACGGGTACAGTGAATTGACTGGTGAAACTCCAGTTGTAGATGGGTGTCTGAGAGAAACAATGACAGGTACAGTGAATTGACTGGTGAAACTCCAGTTGTAGATGGGTGTCTGAGAACATTAATACTTGAGGTGGGTTACAGGACTTGAACCCAGTTCATTGGTGTTAGTCTTGTGGTCAGAATTGACAGCCTTTCCCATCCTGTCTCCCCCTTCTAATAAGATACAAATATTTCTTCTAGCTATCCAAGAAAAAGGTCTATGTAAGTTCTATGGAATATGACTAGGTTTTGCCGAAATTTCTTTTGTTCCTTTGCACGTAAGAAAGATACACGAGACCTGATAACATTATAGTACCTATGTACCTAAAGCATCATGGTAATTAACCCTTTAAAGCCTTACAATATCTCCTCATATTTGTCCTCATTTTTTTTTATAAGATTGTCATAAAAATTGACTGATGATAACGAGTGACTCTTAGATATGCATGACTTGTGCATTCTATAAAATATGTATACAGTTATATACATTATGTGTACATTGTCAGAAAATATCAAATTTATTTGTACAAGCTTAAGAAACCTATAGAAAAGTAAGACTTTGGTGAGCATTTCTGAACAGTTTAACAGTGAGTACAAATGAGTTCTATTTTTACTGATATTGTGTTTATCCTGCACATTGTCAAAAAAATCCAGACAACTACAAAATTTAACTAAAAAGAGCAAAAAGCGTCATCAGTCGAATGGTGGGGTGTTCTCTATTACAGCCACACTTTATATTACATCAGGTAATAGGAGATTATTATTCTAGACAAATAAAACAGATATTTATTAACAGACCTTTATTGTACATGAAATGACTGCAGGATAAAGAAGAGAATGGCATGCTAGTTGATACCTCTATATTAAACAGCTGGCATGATCATTGCTTCTGTTTGTTCTTGTATAATTGTTAATAAATAATACAATGCATGTATCTTATAGTTAAACAAGGTATAAAATAACTAGAAAATAGTACACATGTTTGAATGTGTAATGATTCTAGTCTAATTGTATATACTACATGTGATGTATTTTTATTGTTTAAATGTTTATGTATAGACAGATTGATTATATAGTTCTTTTCATTGCCTGCCAAATATGTATATAAATAGAAATGTTTAACATGCATGAATATGAAATGGAATGGAATGAAATGGAATTCTAAAACTTTAATTAAATTATAGTTTTATTTCGTAGAAAAAGTAGATTTTAGGAAATAATTTGGTATAAAATATAAGGCAGTGTTTGAGAAGAACTTTTTGTTGATAGGTGACGAATCTTTCTCCCGTCCTGTAGGTGATTGGTCAGAAGAAGTAGTAGAAGATGAACGACAACGAGGCTACAACACAGATAGTGTTTTATCAGGGCGTCGTGGAGGACGTGGTAGAGGAAGAGGTCGAGGCTTTCCTAATTACAGAATGTCAGGTATCCGATGATTTCTAGGCTTTCCTATTTAGAGAATGTCAGGTATCCCATGATGTCTAGGCTTTCCTAATTACAGAATGTCGGGTATCCCATGATTTCTAGGCTTTCCTAATTACAGAATGTCGGGTATCCCATGATTTCTAGGCTTTCCTAATTACAGAATGTCGGGTATCCCATGATTTCTAGGCTTTCTAATTACAGAATGTACCTGACATTCTGTAATTAGAATGTCAGGTATCCCATGATTTCTAAGCTTGCCTAATTACAGAATGTCGGGTATCCTATGATTTCTAGGCTTTCCTAATTACAGAATGTCAGGTACCCCATGATTTCTAGACTTTCCTAATTACAGAATGTCAGGTATCCCATGATTTCTAGACTTTCCTAATTACAGAATGTCAGGTATCCCATGATTTCTAGGCTTTCCTAATTACAGAATGTCAGGTATCCCATGATTTCTAGGCTTTCCTAATTACAGAATGTCAGGTATCCCATGATTTCTAGGCTTTCCTAATTACAGAATGTCAGGTATCCCATGATTTCTAGGCTTTCCTAATTACAGAATGTCAGGTATCCCATGATTTCTAGGGAAATTTTCATATGATAAGCTTTTACTTATGTAGATGAATAAATAATTGTGTAGAAAATGTTCAATCAATGTTTGATGGCTTTTAAGATTTAACAAACAGGTATTGATGTTAAAGGTGATTGTAATTGAATGATATTTAATTGTCCCCTCATACTTCGTCGAAGGGGGGCTATAATATTTTGTATCGTCCCTCCCAAGTTGGTTTCCTGATGATAACTTGCAAAAGAAGCTAAGTGTAGTATGTATGTATATCTTATGAATATCTAGGTCAAGTTCTATAGTAACAATTTTTGACAATTCTTACCAGAGTTATGCCCCTTTTTTATACTTCCATGTGTGGTATGTAAGTGTATCTTTTGAGTATCTATGTCAAGTTCGATAATGATGATCTTCCGACAATTCTTACCAGAGTTATGCCCCTTTTTGTACTTCAAATTTGCAAAATGTTTAGTTTCTGGATGATAACCTGTGAGCAAAATGTCAGATTGAAGCTAGGTGTGGTATGTAAGTGTATCTTATGAATATCTAAGTCAAGTTTGATAATGACGATTTTTCGACAATTTTTACCAGAGTTATAGCCTTTTTTGATTGAGACATTAAAGAAAGCCTTCTATAAACATCATAAGTTAATCCTCTGTCTCTCGGATATTTATTAGATCATTCTTACTCTGTACATTAAATTGAGCATGGCATGAATAAAATTGTTTTATTTATCATTACTCTTTATAACAAACATTCAGTATTTTATTTTCTTCATTCTCATCTATTTTGAATCATCTTTAAGACATATGGAGTTGTCCCGTGTGTTGGTCCATATAAAGGTTCAACAGACATGTTCTGATATACATATATATATATATGAAAAGAAAAAAAAAATTTTAACCTTCATTGTATAAACTGTGCATTATATATTTCATTTCATAATACATTTTTAGTGCAACAGGAGACACCGAATGTAAGGCTATCGCACACACCATTTTTCATAACTTTCACTGTCCGGTGTGTTGGAGCACATGGTTTGAAAATAGCTCTAAACACTATAGAAATACTAGCGTAATGTCTAGTGAAAACTTTCAGCTATGATATAATGAATTAGTATGATCCTTCATTAAGATATAATGAATTAGTATGATCCTTCATTAAGATATAGTCAATACTCACCAGGTCGTGTCCTTGATCTTTATTAGGGCCCCGCTACTTTGTGGCGGATGCCCTATAGTGATCAGTCTGTCCGTAGCAAATCGTGTCCGGGCTGTACGTTTTTTTACTTCATCATTGACGCCTAAGGTGATTATTAATTAGGGCCCCGCCACTTACCTTTGACCTCAATGTCAAACTGGTCCATGCGTCCATAACAAATCATGTCCGGGCTGTAACTTTTTTGTCGTTCAAGACAGGCTTTTCATATTTGACATGTAGGTAGGCCACCTCCAGACGATGTGTCGTGTACCATTGTTGGTGACCTTTGACCTTGAATTTTGATTTTACCGTAACAAACTCATCTTGTTCGTGGCATTTTGATACTTCATCATTGATGCCTAAAGTGATTATTAATTAGGGCCCCGCCACTTTGTGGTGGATGCCCTATAGTGATCACTCTGTCCGTCCGTGCGGACGGTCCAAATCGTGTCCGCCCAGAGATTTTTTATTTTTTCACATAGGTTTATGACATTTGGCATGTAGGTGCATTACCATGAGATGATGTGTCACGTACCAGTATTGCCTCTGTACGACCTTGACCTTTGACCTCAGGCTCAATTATTTATTATGGAGGAGTATATTCGTGTCCGCATAGGTTTATGACATTTGGCATGTATGTGCATTTCCAGGAGACGATGTGCCGCATACCAATATTAAAATTGTACACAATTACCATACATCCATTTTTCCTGTCCTTCAGGTACACAAATTCCATCTTCATATGACACACTGGTAGGGCCCTCATGAGATGGCTCCCATCTCAATGGTATCTAGTTATTTATTAAAATTTAGGTTGTACTCTTAGTAGTAAATAACTATAAATTATAAATTGTCAGCTTCACAACACTGACAGAAAACTGTTCAAACAAGCATATTACAGATTGTATTGTACATAGGTTTTATTGTTTACAATTGAAGTCATAAAACATAGTGTGCCAACTCTGGGTCCATTCCACCAGACCCGACAGTATATAAGTTGTTTTTTCCACCTATACGTTTATTCTTGCTGCAGGTTTAGGTTAGTATTGAAGGTTTTATTTTTATTTTTTAACACAGAACCATTTGACAGAAGACAACCTTACCAATATCATTATGGACATGAAAGTAGGTTTTAATTTATTTTGTTTTATTTTCTCTTTGATTTAGTCAGTGAAAGATCGTTGTTTAATTGCCAATTCAGCAATTTTTTAGCTATATCATGGCGAGAACAAGTTAATTTTCAATGAGATGATGAGGTCCGCTTTGTACTAGACCAACACACTGAGTTGGATTTTTATAGTGCTAGCTCACTGAAACAGTCCGCTGGTAGACATGTCGCTCCTCCTGGACACACTATTCTGATTCCGAAGCAACCAGTCTTTGTTCTTTCTCCTTAATGCTGCATGCTTAGCGGAGAAGCAACAAATACCACTTTTATAGTCTTTGGTTCTCTTTGATTTAAGTCACATTATAAAGTTAACAGGAACTTCATATTTTTCTTCCATGCTCTGTATTCCTGATAATGTAAAGATATATTTAGCAAATTACTTAAATTCCATGAAGAGAACTACTGACAAGAGAAAGTCTATTGTTAACTTGATGAGATGATGGGATAGACTGTTGATTTGAGTTAAAGTAGCACATATATCCTGTCGGGAGGTCATTAAGCTGGTTGTTTGCAGCAGGTTGCCAGTAATTCTATGTGACTGTTAAGATAGGTTTGACTGTAAATGAATTGAAGCACATCCTACTCTATCATATGTTTTATGTCGACATATATGATCCTAAATCACAAATCAGTTTCATACCTTGATAACACATTTTTCATTATAAGCTACTTATAAATTGACAGTATTTCTGTTGTCATGTTTCACTGTAATCAAATCTCAATGTAGTTTTCTTTCAATTTTAGTTTTTAACACTTCATAATTTTATTTTTTCATATCATTTATTAAATCAATATTAATCTGCAACAGCATTGCTTGATTATTTTATATTGTAATTTTATTTGCATGGAAAAGTATTAAAAAATCAAGTTTTAAAAGTAATTTGAGTCTAATATATTGCAGGTTCTTATGATACTGATGAAAATCGTGATTATTTAAGACGACGGAGAACGGACGATGATGATACAGTATTAGATAATGCTAGTGTAAATAGCCAAGATCAAGGTATGTGTAGTATTAGAATATAACTTTATACATTTTTAGAGCAAGAAATATTTCTGTTTTATTCCAAAAATTGAATAAAGATGATATATAAGAATTAATAGAAATAGTTATGTTGAACTATGAATTTGAAATTAAATATTTATATTTTTAGCACGCTGTACAAAAATGATTTGCATACATCAAATGTTCATTAAAATTTATTGAAGATTTTTGAACAGAAGCATAGTATACATGTTACTTATATAACCTCCAATTGATAGGTTATTATTTTATATTCGTTTACTCTGTAATTTAAACATTTTATTGCATTTCTCTTCATTATAAGAAAGTCAGATCAAACTAAAGACTATAACATTGTTGCTTCTCCACCAATCGCATAGCACTAAGGAGTTAGAGCAAATATTGGTAGGCTGAGAATTAAAATAATGTGTGTGAGTGAAACAACATATAAACTCACAGACTTTTACTTCAGCTAGTGAAGTTGATCTAGTACACAGTGGATATCATCATCTCATCAAAATGGAACTTGTTCTTGCCATGATATGGCTGAAAAACTGTTCATTTGACGTTTAAGCAATAATCACTCATTATATGAAAAGAAAGTTTAAAGAATGATGGTCTACAATTCCACCAACATCAATGAAAAAAAACAATTGCCTTCTGACCTCAAATCTTTGAACATAATAAAGACCATGAGATTTGTAATCCATATCTTCACCTGTATCATCTTGTTCAGCCTTATACAAAAGTTATATCATTTTACATTTAAACAGTATCACTTCAATCACAATAGAATATCATAATTTTCAAGATATTTATTTACTTTTTAAGATATGTTTGTTTCTTCCATTATAAAAAGATAGAGATTATAATCCACATAGCCACGTAGACAATACAGTATTTTATACAAGGGTTTTAATCCTGGTTAATTATCATAAAATGTGTGTATTTACAGATAGTCAATCAGGTAGGGAACGAAGGCCAGAAAGACGAAGACGACGGAACAAAAGAAGTCGCTACCCTGGCAATGGTACCGACACAGGAACAGAAACGGATACTAGTGTTTCAAATTACCGCAGTGCTAATAATAGACTGCCATCGGGTCCTCCTAAAACACAAACAATAAAACCTGAACTGTCTGCTCAATCATCAACAGACACTAAGGCAAACGGTAGAAATGGAGGTGAGCAAGTGTCGTCTGCTCCTAAAGAGCAGAGAGAGTCTCGTAGGTCTGGGGGTGGTACTCCAAGGTCTAATCCTCCAGCTAAGAATGGTGTACGGCCAAGTGGCAGTGAATCTGATTCTAAAGCTGGAAAAAACAAACCAAACTCTGCACCGAAGGTGAAGGAGCAAATGGTGAATGGAGAGTAGACAAGATGGCAGAGAATGTTATCAGTAATCGGCCTAGCCACAGAGAAGCGTGTGTGGTCGAGTACGCTATCTCCTCCCATTCATGACCCCAGAAGTGATGACTTTATACTACTGATGTAGAAATGTTTAATAATTATTACGTCAAAAATTTGATGACATCAAAAAATAATAATTGACATAGTGATGACATTTTTACCATATTGTATTAACATAAATTAAACATTTGATATCAGTGGTTTATAACAATCTATTTATAGTTTACCAATGTAGGAGGAAGGATCCAGTTTACAATGCAGTACTTGTGTTCTTATATAATTCTGACAATCTACTAAACTAACTCATGTGCTAATTTTATATATAAAATATGCATTTTATATATCTCTTGAAAAATGATCATATTCTGTTATATGAAGTAGTGTCAAGGTTACTATCAACACATTTATATGACAAAATTAGCTCTTTAGAGATATAAAATAAATCATTAGGCCTTGAATCGTGTTTCTATGGCAATGTTTTATTTTGAGGGAACATGAGTAAAAAGAAAAAAATCATCAATGTTTGTAAACAATCTTCCATGACAAATATTATTTTTGTCTAAATATAGAAATCTGTGTCTGATTTGGTAACTAAAATATACTGCTATTAGTATAGCTGTTAATTATAGAGGAGTAGTTGTGTAAACAAACACTGATATCAAATGTTTAAACATATTTACCAAGACTGAGGGAATATTTACTGGAATTGTAGCTTCAGAGATATCATAGAAATATTCATGTCTAGAATTCATCACCATTAACTTATCCATGTCAGGTGTAGTCAGATATATTTTATAGGGTAAGAAGAAGGGCTTTCAAAAACATATACATACTTTCTTTCCTGATTTATGTAGGTTGTTGTAAGAGTTCAATAATAAGTGCTCTAAATATCCTAGTATGGGTCAAGGTTGCTACACCTGACAACATCACCATTTTTGAAGGAGTTATTGGCCTTTTTACTTTCATCAAGAAGATTGTGCAAACGACTCCTCCTACGTTTTACATTTCATCAAGACTTTGCATGTTTGCTTTTTACCATATGAAGATTTGCATATCGTTATGGCTGTTTGAACGGACCACTGCATTGTATTAAAACATCTTCACATTAATAACAAGAATATTGAAATTAAAATGAGTTTGTACCTGAAAGTATGGAATTATTTCTTGAACATAGAAAAGAGGGAAAGTTATTTTGGCAAAATGAAGATGAAGTCTACACAAGGAGATCAGATTTCAGATGCCAAGATTTGCCATTATAGTGTCAGATCATTGATGATAAGAACTAATTATGTTCCAATAAGAATTCTAGACATGAATTATAGACTGATATACATTACCTATTATGACTGGCTTGTTTTGGCCTTTGACAAGGATTTTATATACATATAAACATCTGAAAGCTGTTACATTTAACATCATCTGTGTGTTCAATTTATTTGCTGAAAAACGTGTACTTAATTTATACTTATTATTTCTGGCACTTTAGAAAATAAGTTTTAATTTTGATATTAGTTATTTATTATTTCAAAACTTTAAATTAGATCAATATAATAATGGTGTATGTTTAGTATTAATCTTTTATTAGAATTTCAGCATATTTCTCTTGAAATTTTTTTATGGTTTTTTAAAAAGAGTTTAAAGTTCAAGGTAATAGGTATTTAACACATTCAAAACTCCTATACTTTGGACAGAAAGGCATGAGAATTTGTGAGATTTACTGAAGATTTAAAGATATTACAGTAAATCTTTTAGATCAATACCTATAACCTAGTTATTACCACCTATCTACCTATAACCTAGTTATAAATCTTGTAGATCAATACCTACCTATAACCTAGTTATTACCACCCATCCATTAACATTTCGTATTAACATTAAAAATTACAAAATCTAATTTTTGTATCAAAAATGACAATTTTGTAACAATTCGACATTTTGTTAACATGTGTCAAAACTCTTCTTTACTCTTCATTCTAAGACAAGTTGCTGAACAATTGTATCAGCTGATTTGTAATCCAATATGACCACCTAAATAAATATTTGATTTACCGGTAATATATAGATTATTACATGGCATTTTTCATATCATACCCTTTAACAGCCCAAGAGCCGATAGGCTCAAGGGATGATATATGAATGAGGGCTGATAAAGGATATGATATGAAAAATGACATGCTATGATCTGTTGATCATGTATTTCAACAGAGGAAATAACTGATTTGTACCAAAATGTAAATATAGTAATTTTTGGCTAGAATTAAATACATAGTTATAAAACAAAAAATTTATTGTTTCAATATTTAAATCCAATAAATGCACTTTTTTTTTTTGCACTTTCAATATCATAAGAGAGAAAATTGGCAGTTAATAATTTTCTGTGCAAATATTCAATCAAACAGTTTAGTCTGCAATGATTGTAAACATAGTTTTCCGGAAATTCACGAAGTGAACTTACGAACATTGACAGAAATGCCTGTAATAGCATTCCGAAAGCAGTTAATAAGCTTGCTTTATCAGCCCGCTTGAAATTGGGTGAAATAAACTTGATGCCTCTTATCATTCTAAACAAAACTCAAAGTTTTATCACAGGGTAAAATGTAAGCTTTATTATCTACAAGTATATGATAAACAAAAATTTTACATGATTAAAATCATGATCTGTTCTGTGTGTCTAGCTGCAGAAATGATGCAAGCTTGATATTTAATTTGATTGTCGGAAGTCAAACTGAGCTCTTATTGGCTGAAGTTTATCTGTGAACTGTCGGAAGCCAAACTGAGCTCTTATTGGCTGAAGTTTATCTCTGAACTGTCGGAAGTCAAACTGAGCTCTTATTGGCTGAAGTTTATCTGTGAACTGTCGGAAGTCAAACTGAGCTCTTATTGGCTGAAGTTTATCTGTGAACTGTCGGAAGTCAAACTGAGCTCTTATTGGCTGAAGTTTATCTCTGAACTGTCGGAAGTCAAACTGAGCTCTTATTGGCTGAAGTTTATCTCTGAACTGTCGGAAGTCAAACTGAGCTCTTATTGGCTGAAGTTTATCTGTGAACATAGAGAAGACTGTAATTCAGATGAATAACTCTTACATTATAAAAGCTTTCTCTAAGAATTGTACCATGTTATCATCAGTTAATCTCTGAATGATCAATCTAGTTCCCTTATTTTATATAGATCAAACAATCAATATAAGTTTTCTTTCTACTAATAAGATTAAAATATTCTATTTTGATTGGTCCACTAAATATGTGATTGGTCAGAAACTTGTCTTTATTGGTCCTGACAAATTTGTTATTTTATCCCAAATAAAATTGCAGCAATTTACAATCTTTCAACATGCAGACAAAATTGTGAATTGATGGATCCCTCATATTCATTTATTACTGATGCTTTATCTAGAAGTGTACTTTACTAGTGTTGCATTATAGCATTATTTTACATCTCAAAATATCCATGTTTTATGCGAAGCAGAAAGAAATATATGAAAATCCGTCCAACTAATCCTTTCACACAGCTAATATCATGGGGTCATAAATCAGCTAATTTATCATGGGGTCATGAATCAGCTAATATTATCATGGGGTCATGAATATTCATATTTTGCTTGTAAATATTTCATTATTGTTAATTTAAGTGTGTTTAATGAGTGTTTCCCACCACTTGGTGTCTGTGGTCAGTGCATAAGTTGTTATCTTTTCACATTATAATCTTTGATGGCTGAAACCCATCCACCCAATTTTAACCGACTTGGGACAATGCAAATATGTATTTGTTTGTCAGCCACAACTCCCTTCCAAGATTACACTTTAATTTGAAAATTAGAATTTTTTTTTTTTTTTTTTTTTTCCAAAGCTGAAAATAACTAATATAATAGCATATATTGCATGTTTTTGTGAAAATTGTATTTGTTTATAATGTAATTATGCAAATTTTTTGATGAGCAATTACAAACTCCTGGGAGGCTCCATTTTTGGTAAGCTATTGCAGACTCCTGGGAGCCTCTAGTTTTGGTGAGCTATTACAGACTCCTGGGGGCCTCTGGTGTTTGTTGCATCGTTTGTTAAAATGTTCTTGATTGATTCATCCCTGGTCTATGACTTACTTTAACTCTACCATTAACATACTTGTATAGCTAGCCTAGTGATGCTTCTATGCATGTCAAATTATAACTCTTCTCAGTTGTATAGTATTAAATGCAGTGTCTTGACTGTTTTCTATTTCCAATTTTTATGATTTGTCGTTCCAGAAAATTAATACCCAAATTTCCACAATTTTTCTATATTTCAAATGTAATTTTCTCCTAAAAATGTGTCAATTACAATGTAAACGGCATAATTGACCAAATTTTTAAAAAAAATTTGCTGTTTAGAAATATTTAAAGATTTAAATATTTCGTTGATGATTATAACTTTCTGTACATAATCGTTGTTCAAGGTTACTGTCATGGATATTTATACATCCCTTTAGTAAGTTAAATTACAACATGGGTGCCGACGTCTTAATACTTCAAGATATGGAAGGCTTGTCACCGATTTGTCAGTTGAAAATACGACTCCTGACATGACCCACTACATGATGCCTCTATCTGTTTGTATAACATCAAAGAAAATAAAGATACAACAAACATGTCATTTTAATTATGATAGTATTGTACTGGATGTATATGTATCCTTTTTTTCTGTTTATAATTTGACAACATTCCATATGATGTCTTGGATTGTCTTCTGTGTTCAAGTCTAAATTTTATCTTGTGTAGAAATTATGTAAAAAAAAAAATCTTGTGTTCATGTACTTTTAAAGTATATTTTGATTAATTTCCAGAGACACATTCTTGTGGCAAATTATTTTATTTTTGATCGCAGGAAAAATATTGTTAAATTGGTGCATAAGCTAGTTTTTAGTGTGTGTATGTTGTATTGATTTTCATTTCATATTTAATAACAAACTAACTAACATTTAAAACATCAGTAATTTTCTCATTAATATCATATCCTGCTATTTTGATACATTTTCATAATAAATTAATATATAATATAACTGACCAGGAAGTAGTTTGTTCTGCCTTTATAATTATATTACGTACTTAAAATATTTGATGTGCAATCTGAATGTCAACATCTTAAACTTGTACAAATAATGGTTGGTAAACCACGAGAGAAAGAAAATGTCAACATGTTAAACTCATCTCTCTACTGTTTACATACAAATAATGGTGGTAATTCAGGAGAGAAAGAAAATGTGTGAATACCAAAGATAAGTTTGCCAGTGTTTGTCCATTATGTAGTATTCAGAGTCTCCTGTTTAGACAACTAAAGCTTTCAGATGTTTATACCAATGTTTTTTTGCCAGATTTGACATTTATTCGTGTGTTATAGTTACGGTGTGAATGCTGATGCTTGATTCGTTTACTCATGTATGATGTATGCATGTTTTCTTAATTAACCATTATATAATTTATAAACCATATCATATCTATATATCCACCATGGGATCATTTTGTGGATTTTTTTGTGGGATTGTAACATAGATATTTATTGTGTACATCAAATCAGGGTTAAGATTTATTAATTATAGATCTACACTAAAGAAGGTAGAATTCTGATACTCCAAGAATCCAACTGTTTACTCTGTTTATGCCCTGCATTCTATAGTTTTCTTTTTTATTCACAGTACTAACATATGTCATGGTGAAGTTCATGTTGAATGTAAACAAGCTGTCTTTAATAACCAGATTATATTTGTTGTCAAATCCTTAAAGAGACTGTTGGTCCATGTTGTTCATCAAAACAGAAATATATATTGTATATATTATAGATACAGGGTATAAACATGTTGTTTGTCCTGAAGTGTATTATAAACTAGATCAAGTTTTCTCACCCCTGTGATAAAGTAGTCTGTTAATTTAGGTGAAAACGATTTTACTATCTTACCCAGGCTCCTGGGTAAGACAAGCTACATGCCCTTATTCCCGCAAAATTCTTTTCCATTGTTGGATTAAATTTTCTATTTATAGATATGCATTCATGTCTTGGCAGTATTTTAAATGTATTCACAATACAATGTATTTTATAAATATAATATAAACTACAACAGCGATAAATACCTGTAAAAAAGTTATTCGACGTTGATCAAAGGGAGGTAATTTTTTTTTATTTACGTTAGTTACTAACAAGGGAGAGCACTATATTTTCTCAACGTAAACAAATATTGACACGATAGAAAGAGATGAGAAAAAGAATCAAACACCGTAAAAGGTGCAAAAATTTTTTAATTGTAGAATCTATCACAAGTTGTTAACTATTATTTTGAACCCCTTTAAGTAGTAAAATGAAAATCCTGTTTTATTTTTATTACATAGTATTTTGGTCCTGTGATGCGGTTCGCAAATTAATGTGCCAAACTACACAAAAAGTAAACAAACATTGACACAGTAGAAAGGGGTGAGAAAAAGAGTCAAACACCTTGAAAGGTGCAAGATAGTAAAATGTGTGACACCCTCGGGTAAGATTTAAATTGTATCCAACTCGGACAAACCTCTTCCGATACTATTTAAATCTTACCCTCGGGTGTCACAGATTTTACTATCTGGCACCTCTCTCGGTGTTAGACCCTATATAAAAATCTTACACTCTAAGATCTTATTTATATATTCTGTTAAGAAACAAGAGGATAATGGTTGATTTTCTGGTTATACATTGTTACATATCTGTACTGTATTATCAGGAATATAAAGTCTATGTGGACTGTAAGTTTTAATTATCAAAGACTACCTAGGATTATAATGGGGGGATCATCCTGTTTAAAGTCAAATGGTCTGGCAGACCTATATGATCTGAAAAAATATGGTACCTAGTATTAAATACCAAAATAATAATAATTAGTTCATATCTTAGCATCAGCTTGTTAAACAACCAAATTAAAAACAAGTCATTTCTTCTGTATTATACAGTGCAATATTTAGTCATTCAAAACAGGCAACATCAAATATTTATTTTTGTTTATCATTTGCATACAAAATTGTGAATATTTGAACATGTTGAGAGTAAGAAAAAATAGCCCTGTAATGTGGTGATTTTAAAGTAAGAAATAGGGAATTGTATGAATGTAGATCAGAGTAAATCAGTTACCAGTATTATAGAATTATTTGAATCAAAACAAGCATTATTTTATACAAAACAAAAAAAACAAAAAGACTAGCAATTAAATTTATTGTTGATACCTACCTTTTAAGAGGTTCCATTTTATTGTACAATGAAATATTTGACTTTATGCTATTTTATCTTTAGTCAAAAAGGATTAGATTTAAAAAAGGTTGGTGTGAAGTTGTAAAAATTGATTAAATCTAAGTTGTAATAGATAAAAAGAAAACTATTGGAATCAAAAAATGTATAAATATTTTAGAACGTGAAAGGAGGAAATGTTCTCAACATTAGTATAATATATCTGTAATGTCTACTCTTGTTTTTCTTATGCTGACTTCAGATTAATTTGCTTTAGTAATATTCTGCTTCTTATAAGCTGTTGCCCCTAATTCATGTTTATGTTTGGAATATAATAAGAGTTGTGTGTTTTATTCTAATTTTAAATGTTTACACTGTATTTAGACTTTATTTTTTAATTAATGATACTCTGTATCTGTTGTAACCAAGATATCAAATCTGGCTTTTACTGGACGAGAGAGAGAGCACCTATAGAGAGCAGATTTAAAACTCTCAACTGACATTGCACACACTACATTCTCAGCCAGCTGGTTACAAGATATCACTGATTTTATGAATTTTATCAATACTGGGAACTAAATTGTGTCCTTACTGCAATAATCCTATATGTAGTTAAGTCTTATATTTTGTATATGATGCATAAGCATGTGTTCTGTGTCAATAGTGTTAAAATAAGGACCTAAAGGGTCATCAACATAGACCTTTTACCACTATTGAATGGATTCATGACCAGCTGGTAGGAATCTGATGAAAACAAGGTTTAAATGGTCACAATATCAACAAAACAATCACCTCTCATCTTAAATCATTGAACATTCAAAAAAGACATGGCATATGACTTGGAAATCCATGTCTTAGCTTAGGACAGGCACAAAAATGTGGCAGGCTTAAACTGGTTAATGGGATCCCAACCCTCAGTTCTTGATAACTGGTTCTCGGAATCTCCGACAGCTATAAAAACGATAAAAAACCTGCACAAATTTGTTTCCACTCAAAAAGACCATATACTATCACAAAAATGAATGACAACATAAACATGGACAATAGCAGGGTCAATGAATGCTCATAGTTTACTGTCTACAAGCTAGGAATGGTAGAATCTGTTGGTTAAAGACCATTACTCTGGACAAGAAAATCATAACTGATACTTCTAATAGATTTAATATCAATCTGGTATCATTTGAAAAACTTTGCATACACCACGGAAACGTTTTCCAAAATCACCTTTGATGGAAATAGTTGATGCTGTATTTGATATGGTTGAAGTCAAAGGAATGAATTTTGGTTAATTCTTGATGTTTTGGCCATATCTCATGCTATAAAACTTGTGCCTGTGGTTTCTGAAACTGCTGGTGACCAAAGAAAACAAATGGCCATCGAATTTAATACAAAAGATGTCAAAACAAGAACTAAAAGGATTAGACATTGAATATGTCTGATATTGTCTTTTTACATCTTCAGCCTAAAGTGATACATAGAATTAAATTGTTTCATATTATTTTCAAATGTTCAGGATTTTTATTTCATCAGTTTGTACAACAGTAAGCAAACAAGTATTTATGTGTTAGGGGTATAGATTTTACCTCTTTCTACGATTTTGATGTTTGAAATTGTTCCGACAGAGTGTATTTTTTATTTTATTTTACATTATCCAGTAATTAAGTACTGATAGCTTGTTTTGCAAGATTAAAGGATGGTAAATAAAAGGGTACCTTTACTGAAATATTGACATAAAAATTAAGAAAGACCCCCCTCAAGGAATGAAAACTTTGTGTTTAATATGAGAAGATTATAATGTAGTAGATATAGTATTGAGAGAATTAATATAGAAATATGATGATATAAAGATCTGCTAATGTTATTGTATAATAAGAAGAATTACATTTGTTCTTACTCATAAACAAACTTAAACTGTGTTCACACCAGAAGACCTGAATAAATGAAATATGGCAACTGTCTTGTTTTTTTGTTCATGCCAGTTTAGTACACTCACATTATCTCACCATCTTTGTAAGCAGCATATTCTTGTTTTCATGCCAGTTTAGTACACTCACATTATCTCACCATCTTTGTATGCAGCATATTCTTGTTTTCATGCCAGTTTAGTACACTCACATTATCTCACCATCTTTGTATGCAGCATATTCTTGTTTTCATGCCAGTTTAGTACACTCACATTATCTCACCATCTTTGTATGCAGCATATTCTTGTTTTCATGCCAGTTTAGTACACTCACATTATCTCACCATCTTTGTAAGCAGCATATTCTTGTTTTCATGCCAGTTTAGTACACTCACACTATCTCACCATCTTTGTAAGCAGCATATTCTTGTTTTCATGCCAGTTTAGTACACTCACATTATCTCACCATCTTTGTATGCAGCATATTCTTGTTTTCATGCCAGTTTAGTACACTCACACTATCTCACCATCTTTGTATGCAGCATATTCTTGTTTTCATGCCAGTTTAGTACACTCACACTATCTCACCATCTTTGTATGCAGCATATTCTTGTTTTCATGCCAGTTTAGTACACTCACATTATCTCACCATCTTTGTATGCAGCATATTCTTGTTTTCATGCCAGTTTAGTACACTCACACTATCTCACCATCTTTGTATGCAGCATATTCTTGTTTTCATGCCAGTTTAGTACACTCACATTATCTCACCATCTTAGTATGCAGCATATTCTTGTTTTCATGCCAGTTTAGTACACTCACATTATCTCACCATCTTTGTATGCAGCATATTCTTGTTTTCATGCCAGTTTAGTACACTCACATTATCTCACCATCTTTGTATGCAGCATATTCTTGTTTTCATGCCAGTTTAGTACACTCACACTATCTCACCATCTTTGTATGCAGCATATTCTTGTTTTCATGCCAGTTTAGTACACTCACATTATCTCACCATCTTTGTATGCAGCATATTCTTGTTTTCATGCCAGTTTAGTACACTCACATTATCTCACCATCTTTGTATGCAGCATATTCTTGTTTTCATGCCAGTTTAGTACACTCACACTATCTCACCATCTTTGTATGCAGCATATTCTTGTTTTCATGCCAGTTTAGTACACTCACACTATCTCACCATCTTTGTATGCAGCATATTCTTGTTTTCATGCCAGTTTAGTACACTCACATTATCTCACCATCTTTGTATGCAGCATATTCTTGTTTTCATGCCAGTTTAGTACACTCACACTATCTCACCATCTTTGTATGCAGCATATTCTTGTTTTCATGCCAGTTTAGTACACTCACATTATCTCACCATCTTAGTATGCAGCATATTCTTGTTTTCATGCCAGTTTAGTACACTCACATTATCTCACCATCTTTGTATGCAGCATATTCTTGTTTTCATGCCAGTTTAGTACACTCACATTATCTCACCATCTTTGTATGCAGCATATTCTTGTTTTCATGCCAGTTTAGTACACTCACACTATCTCACCATCTTTGTATGCAGCATATTCTTGTTTTCATGCCAGTTTAGTACACTCACATTATCTCACCATCTTTGTATGCAGCATATTCTTGTTTTCATGCCAGTTTAGTACACTCACATTATCTCACCATCTTTGTATGCAGCATATTCTTGTTTTCATGCCAGTTTAGTACACTCACATTATCTCACCATCTTTGTATGCAGCATATTCTTGTTTTCATGCCAGTTTAGTACACTCACATTATCTCTCCATCTTTGTATGCAGCATATTCTTGTTTTCATGCCAGTTTAGTACACTCACATTATCTCACCATCTTTGTATGCAGCATATTCTTGTTTTCATGCCAGTTTAGTACACTCACATTATCTCACCATCTTTGTATGCAGCATATTCTTGTTTTCATGCCAGTTTAGTACACTCACATTATCTCACCATCTTTGTATGCAGCATATTCTTGTTTTCATGCCAGTTTAGTACACTCACATTATCTCACCATCTTTGTATGCAGCATATTCTTGTTTTCATGCCAGTTTAGTACACTCACACTATCTCACCATCTTTGTATGCAGCATATTCTTGTTTTCATGCCAGTTTAGTACACTCACATTATCTCACCATCTTTGTATGCAGCATATTCTTGTTTTCATGCCAGTTTAGTACACTCACATTATCTCACCATCTTTGTATGCAGCATATTCTTGTTTTCATGCCAGTTTAGTACACTCACATTATCTCACCATCTTTGTATGCAGCATATTCTTGTTTTCATGCCAGTTTAGTACACTCACATTATCTCACCATCTTTGTAAGCAGCATATTCTTGTTTTCATGCCAGTTTAGTACACTCACATTATCTCACCATCTTTGTAAGCAGCATATTCTTGTTTTCATGCCAGTTTAGTACACTCGCATTATCTCACCATCTTTGTAAGCAGCATATTCTTGTTTTCATGCCAGTTTAGTACACTCACATTATCTCACCATCTTTGTATGCAGCATATTCTTGTTTTCATGCCAGTTTAGTACACTCACATTATCTCACCACCTTTGTAAGCAGCATATTCTTGTTTTCATGCCAGTTTAGTACACTCACATTATCTCACCATCTTTGTATGCAGCATATTCTTGTTTTCATGCCAGTTTAGTACACTCACATTATCTCACCATCTTTGTATGCAGCATATTCTTGTTTTCATGCCAGTTTAGTACACTCACATTATCTCACCATCTTTGTAAGCAGCATATTCTTGTTTTCATGCCAGTTTAGTACACTCACATTATCTCACCATCTTTGTAAGCAGCATATTCTTGTTTTCATGCCAGTTTAGTACACTCACATTATCTCACCATCTTTGTAAGCAGCATATTCTTGTTTTCATGCCAGTTTAATACACTCACATTATCTCACCATCTTTGTAAGCAGCATATTCTTGTTTTCATGCCAGTTTAGTACACTCACATTATCTCACCATCTTTGTAAGCAGCATATTCTTGTTTTCATGCCAGTTTAGTACACTCACATTATCTCACCATCTTTGTATGCAGCATATTCTTGTTTTCATGCCAGTTTAGTACACTCACATTATCTCACCATCTTTGTATGCAGCATATTCTTGTTTTCATGCCAGTTTAGTACACTCACATTATCTCACCATCTTTGTATGCAGCATATTCTTGTTTTCATGCCAGTTTAGTACACTCACATTATCTCACCATCTTTGTAAGCAGCATATTCTTGTTTTCATGCCAGTTTAGTACACTCACATTATCTCACCATCTTTGTATGCAGCATATTCTTGTTTTCATGCCAGTTTAGTACACTCACATTATCTCACTATCTTTGTATGCAGCATATTCTTGTTTTCATGCCAGTTTAGTACACTCACATTATCTCACCATCTTTGTATGCAGCATATTCTTGTTTTCATGCCAGTTTAGTACACTCACACTATCTCACCATCTTTGTATGCAGCATATTCTTGTTTTCATGCCAGTTTAGTACACTCACATTATCTCAGCATCTTTGTATGCAGCATATTCTTGTTTTCATGCCAGTTTAGTACACTCACACTATCTCACCATCTTTGTATGCAGCATATTCTTGTTTTCATGCCAGTTTAGTACACTCACATTATCTCACCATCTTTGTATGCAGCATATTCTTGTTTTCATGCCAGTTTAGTACACTCACATTATCTCACCATCTTTGTAAGCAGCATATTCTTGTTTTCATGCCAGTTTAGTACACTCACATTATCTCACCATCTTTGTATGCAGCATATTCTTGTTTTCATGCCAGTTTAGTACACTCACATTATCTCACCATCTTTGTATGCAGCATATTCTTGTTTTCATGCCAGTTTAGTACACTCACATTATCTCACCATCTTTGTAAGCAGCATATTCTTGTTTTCATGCCAGTTTAGTACACTCACATTATCTCACCATCTTTGTATGCAGCATATTCTTGTTTTCATGCCAGTTTAGTACACTCACATTATCTCACCATCTTTGTATGCAGCATATTCTTGTTTTCATGCCAGTTTAGTACACTCACACTATCTCACCATCTTTGTAAGCAGCATATTCTTGTTTTCATGCCAGTTTAGTACACTCACATTATCTCACCATCTTTGTATGCAGCATATTCTTGTTTTCATGCCAGTTTAGTACACTCACATTATCTCACCATCTTTGTATGCAGCATATTCTTGTTTTCATGCCAGTTTAGTACACTCACATTATCTCACCATCTTTGTATGCAGCATATTCTTGTTTTCATGCCAGTTTAGTACACTCACATTATCTCACCATCTTTGTAAGCAGCATATTCTTGTTTTCATGCCAGTTTAGTACACTCACATTATCTCACCATCTTTGTATGCAGCATATTCTTGTTTTCATGCCAGTTTAGTACACTCACATTATCTCACCATCTTTGTATGCAGCATATTCTTGTTTTCATGCCAGTTTAGTACACTCACACTATCTCACCATCTTTGTAAGCAGCATATTCTTGTTTTCATGCCAGTTTAGTACACTCACATTATCTCACCATCTTTGTATGCAGCATATTCTTGTTTTCATGCCAGTTTAGTACACTCACATTATCTCACCATCTTTGTATGCAGCATATTCTTGTTTTCATGCCAGTTTAGTACACTCACATTATCTCACCATCTTTGTATGCAGCATATTCTTGTTTTCATGCCAGTTTAGTACACTCACATTATCTCACCATCTTTGTAAGCAGCATATTCTTGTTTTCATGCCAGTTTAGTACACTCACATTATCTCACCATCTTTGTATGCAGCATATTCTTGTTTTCATGCCAGTTTAGTACACTCACATTATCTCACCATCTTTGTATGCAGCATATTCTTGTTTTCATGCCAGTTTAGTACACTCACATTATCTCACCATCTTTGTATGCAGCATATTCTTGTTTTCATGCCAGTTTAGTACACTCACATTATCTCACCATCTTTGTATGCAGCATATTCTTGTTTTCATGCCAGTTTAGTACACTCACATTATCTCACCATCTTTGTAAACAGCATATTCTTGTTTTCATGCCAGTTTAGTACACTCACATTATCTCACCATCTTTGTAAGCAGCATATTCTTGTTTTCATGCCAGTTTAGTACACTCACATTATCTCACCATCTTTGTAAGCAGCATATTCTTGTTTTCATGCCAGTTTAATACACTCACATTATCTCACCATCTTTGTAAGCAGCATATTCTTGTTTTCATGCCAGTTTAGTACACTCACATTATCTCACCATCTTTGTAAGCAGCATATTCTTGTTTTCATGCCAGTTTAGTACACTCACATTATCTCACCATCTTTGTATGCAGCATATTCTTGTTTTCATGCCAGTTTAGTACACTCACATTATCTCACCATCTTTGTATGCAGCATATTCTTGTTTTCATGCCAGTTTAGTACACTCACATTATCTCACCATCTTTGTATGCAGCATATTCTTGTTTTCATGCCAGTTTAGTACACTCACATTATCTCACCATCTTTGTAAGCAGCATATTCTTGTTTTCATGCCAGTTTAGTACACTCACATTATCTCACCATCTTTGTATGCAGCATATTCTTGTTTTCATGCCAGTTTAGTATACTCACATTATCTCACTATCTTTGTATGCAGCATATTCTTGTTTTCATGCCAGTTTAGTACACTCACATTATCTCACCATCTTTGTATGCAGCATATTCTTGTTTTCATGCCAGTTTAGTACACTCACACTATCTCACCATCTTTGTATGCAGCATATTCTTGTTTTCATGCCAGTTTAGTACACTCACATTATCTCAGCATCTTTGTATGCAGCATATTCTTGTTTTCATGCCAGTTTAGTACACTCACACTATCTCACCATCTTTGTATGCAGCATATTCTTGTTTTCATGCCAGTTTAGTACACTCACATTATCTCACCATCTTTGTATGCAGCATATTCTTGTTTTCATGCCAGTTTAGTACACTCACATTATCTCACCATCTTTGTAAGCAGCATATTCTTGTTTTCATGCCAGTTTAGTACACTCACATTATCTCACCATCTTTGTATGCAGCATATTCTTGTTTTCATGCCAGTTTAGTACACTCACATTATCTCACCATCTTTGTATGCAGCATATTCTTGTTTTCATGCCAGTTTAGTACACTCACATTATCTCACCATCTTTGTATGCAGCATATTCTTGTTTTCATGCCAGTTTAGTACACTCACATTATCTCACCATCTTTGTATGCAGCATATTCTTGTTTTCATGCCAGTTTAGTACACTCACACTATCTCACCATCTTTGTAAGCAGCATATTCTTGTTTTCATGCCAGTTTAGTACACTCACATTATCTCACCATCTTTGTATGCAGCATATTCTTGTTTTCATGCCAGTTTAGTACACTCACATTATCTCACCATCTTTGTATGCAGCATATTCTTGTTTTCATGCCAGTTTAGTACACTCACATTATCTCACCATCTTTGTATGCAGCATATTCTTGTTTTCATGCCAGTTTAGTACACTCACATTATCTCACCATCTTTGTAAGCAGCATATTCTTGTTTTCATGCCAGTTTAGTACACTCACATTATCTCACCATCTTTGTATGCAGCATATTCTTGTTTTCATGCCAGTTTAGTACACTCCCATTATCTCACCATCTTTGTATGCAGCATATTCTTGTTTTCATGCCAGTTTAGTACACTCACACTATCTCACCATCTTTGTAAGCAGCATATTCTTGTTTTCATGCCAGTTTAGTACACTCACATTATCTCACCATCTTTGTATGCAGCATATTCTTGTTTTCATGCCAGTTTAGTACACTCACATTATCTCACCATCTTTGTATGCAGCATATTCTTGTTTTCATGCCAGTTTAGTACACTCACATTATCTCACCATCTTTGTATGCAGCATATTCTTGTTTTCATGCCAGTTTAGTACACTCACATTATCTCACCATCTTTGTAAGCAGCATATTCTTGTTTTCATGCCAGTTTAGTACACTCACATTATCTCACCATCTTTGTATGCAGCATATTCTTGTTTTCATGCCAGTTTAGTACACTCACATTATCTCACCATCTTTGTATGCAGCATATTCTTGTTTTCATGCCAGTTTAGTACACTCACATTATCTCACCATCTTTGTATGCAGCATATTCTTGTTTTCATGCCAGTTTAGTACACTCACATTATCTCACCATCTTTGTAAGCAGCATATTCTTGTTTTCATGCCAGTTTAGTACACTCACATTATCTCACCATCTTTGTATGCAGCATATTCTTGTTTTCATGCCAGTTTAGTACACTCACATTATCTCACCATCTTTGTATGCAGCATATTCTTGTTTTCATGCCAGTTTAGTACACTCACATTATCTCACCATCTTTGTATGCAGCATATTCTTGTTTTCATGCCAGTTTAGTACACTCACATTATCTCACCATCTTTGTATGCAGCATATTCTTGTTTACTATAAAGAGGTATAACAACAAATCAGTACTTTCTTGTAATTTAATTTTTTATTTATTGTTTGTATGGATTTTGTAGACTAATGTTAATGGGCTATCAAAACCTGTAATATGGTTCTACTGAGGTTGGGTGTAACAAAGTTCTGTCATCTACACAACTGGTAGTTAAAATTAAACTTGCCAACATATTGCACCAACTTATTATACATACATCAAAGCAATGCTTTACAAACTACTGTTAAATATTGAACCCAAAACAGATACTAACATTAACTGTACATTTTCATAGTATATTAATTCTCCATATATTCCACACGGCAAGGAATAAATATTTTCTCTACAACAATATATACCATAATTACCCTGTACTATTAATATAATAACTACTGGAGTGTTGTAAACACAAGCCTTGGGACTATCCATAATTACCATATACTATTAAAATAATTATTGGAGTGTTGTAAACACAAGCCTTGGGACTATCCATAATTATCATATACTATTAAAATAATTACTGGAGTGTTGTAAACACAAGCCTTGGGACTACCCATAATTATCATATACTATTAAAATAATTATTGGAGTGTTGTAAACACAAGCCTTGGGACTACCCATAATTATCATATACTATTAAAATAATAATTACTGGAGTGTTGTAAACACAAGCCTTGGACTATCCATAATTACCATATACTAGTAAAATAATAACTACTGGGGTACTTGGACTATCCATGTCATGTACTGTTAATATACCCACAACTGCTTAATTAAACTGGAACTCTACAAACATGTGCCGACTGATTTTAAACTCGATAGGATCCCAATAAGGAGATATTTATGAACGATCCATTCTACCAATATGTCCGGTGCTAGTGACATTTAACCCTAGTAAAAAAAATACTGTTCTACTTGAAAAATAACAAGTATGTTACAATGAGCACTCGTGCAACACCGATCTTCAAAAGACCCAAATGTTGCCAAATGTCTTTCCTCCATAACAAATATGTCATCCCTGCAAACAATGCTAGCAATGCCGTTGCTCCACGAAACCTTTTTAAATCAGTGGTCAATTCCGGGCTTTTACACTATCTACTCCAGGGGTGGTGTGAATGAAATGTGGATTATAAAACACATAATAAGGTCACTCTCCTCATGCAATGAAGCATTATAACATTTGACTTCTTTACTCTTTACCTTACATTTGACACCAATGGTCATTTTTCTACCAGACTCGTTTGTCATAATTTTACCATTATAGATTTCCCTTGATAGTAATATACCAACCACTCCCGTGTATGGAGTTGATATTTCACAACTCGTACACTACCATTGCAGTTTGTCTTCAGACTGTCGTGTATGGAGTTGATATTTCACAACTCGTACACTACCATTGCAGTTTGTCTTCAGACTGTCGTGTATGGAGTTGATATTTCACAACTCGTACACTACCATTGCAGTTTGTCTTTAGACTGTCGTGTATGGAGTTGATATTTCACAACTCGTACACTACCATTGCAGTTTGTCTTTAGACTGTCGTGTATGGAGTTGATATTTCACAACTCGTACACTACCATTGCAGTTTGTCTTCAGACTGTCGTGTATGGAGTTGATATTTCACAACTCGTACACTACCATTGCAGTTTGTCTTCAGACTGTCGTGTATGGAGTTGATATTTCACAACTCGTACACTACCATTGCAGTTTTTCTTCAGACTGTCGTGTATGGAGTTGATATTTCACAACTCGTACACTACCATTGCAGTTTGTCTTCAGACTGTCGTGTATGGAGTTGATATTTCACAACTCGTACACTACCATTGCAGTTTGTCTTCAGACTGTCGTGTATGGAGTTGATATTTCACAACTCGTACACTACCATTGCAGTTTGTCTTCAGACTCGTGTATGGAGTTGATATTTCACAACTCGTACACTACCATTGCAGTTTGTCTTCAGACTGTCGTGTATGGTGTTGATATTTCACAACTCGTACACTACCATTGCAGTTTGTCTTCAGACTGTCGTGTATGGTGTTGATATTTCACAACTCGTACACTACCATTGCAGTTTGTCTTCAGACTGTCGTGTATGGAGTTGATATTTCACAACTCGTACACTACCATTGCAGTTTGTCTTCAGACTGTCGTGTATGGTGTTGATATTTCACAACTCGTACACTACCATTGCAGTTTGTCTTCAGACTGTCGTGTATGGAGTTGATATTTCACAACTCGTACACTACCATTGCAGTTTGTCTTCAGACTGTCGTGTATGGAGTTGATATTTCACAACTCGTACACTACCATTGCAGTTTGTCTTCAGACTGTCGTGTATGGAGTTGATATTTCACAACTCGTACACTACCATTGCAGTTTGTCTTCAGACTGTCGTGTATGGAGTTGATATTTCACAACTCGTACACTACCATTGCAGTTTGTCTTTAGACTGTCGTGTATGGAGTTGATATTTCACAACTCGTACACTACCATTGCAGTTTGTCTTCAGACTGTCGTGTATGGCGTTGATATTTCACAACTCGTACACTACCATTGCAGTTTGTCTTCAGACTGTCGTGTATGGAGTTGATATTTCACAACTCGTACACTACCATTGCAGTTTGTCTTCAGACTGTCGTGTATGGAGTTGATATTTCACAACTCGTACACTACCATTGCAGTTTGTCTTCAGACTGTCGTGTATGGCGTTGATATTTCACAACTCGTACACTACCATTGCAGTTTGTCTTCAGACTGTCGTGTATGGAGTTGATATTTCACAACTCGTACACTACCATTGCAGTTTGTCTTCAGACTGTCGTGTATGGAGTTGATATTTCACAACTCGTACACTACCATTGCAGTTTGTCTTCAGACTGTCGTGTATGGAGTTGATATTTCACAACTCGTACACTACCATTGCAGTTTGTCTTCAGACTGTCGTGTATGGAGTTGATATTTCACAACTCGTACACTACCATTGCAGTTTGTCTTCAGACTGTCGTGTATGGAGTTGATATTTCACAACTCGTACACTACCATTGCAGTTTGTCTTCAGACTGTCGTGTATGGAGTTGATATTTCACAACTCGTACACTACCATTGCAGTTTGTCTTCAGACTGTCGTGTATGGAGTTGATATTTCACAACTCGTACACTACCATTGCAGTTTGTCTTCAGACTGTCGTGTATGGAGTTGATATTTCACAACTCGTACACTACCATTGCAGTTTGTCTTCAGACTGTCGTGTATGGAGTTGATATTTCACAACTCGTACACTACCATTGCAGTTTGTCTTTAGACTGTCGTGTATGGAGTTGATATTTCACAACTCGTACACTACCATTGCAGTTTGTCTTCAGACTGTCGTGTATGGCGTTGATATTTCACAACTCGTACACTACCATTGCAGTTTGTCTTCAGACTGTCGTGTATGGAGTTGATATTTCACAACTCGTACACTACCATTGCAGTTTGTCTTCAGACTGTCGTGTATGGAGTTGATATTTCACAACTCGTACACTACCATTGCAGTTTGTCTTCAGACTGTCGTGTATGAAGTTGATATTTCACAACTCGTACACTACCATTGCAGTTTGTCTTCAGACTGTCGTGTATGGAGTTGATATTTCACAACTCGTACACTACCATTGCAGTTTGTCTTCAGACTCGTGTATGGAGTTGATATTTCACAACTCGTACACTACCATTGCAGTTTGTCTTCAGACTGTCGTGTATGGTGTTGATATTTCACACTTCGTACACTACCATTGCAGTTTGTCTTCAGACTGTCGTGTATGGTGTTGATATTTCACAACTCGTACACTACCATTGCAGTTTGTCTTCAGACTGTCGTGTATGGAGTTGATATTTCACAACTCGTACACTACCATTGCAGTTTGTCTTCAGACTGTCGTGTATGGTGTTGATATTTCACAACTCGTACACTACCATTGCAGTTTGTCTTCAGACTGTCGTGTATGGAGTTGATATTTCACAACTCGTACACTACCATTGCAGTTTGTCTTCAGACTGTCGTGTATGGAGTTGATATTTCACAACTCGTACACTACCATTGCAGTTTGTCTTCAGACTGTCGTGTATGGAGTTGATATTTCACAACTCGTACACTACCATTGCAGTTTGTCTTCAGACTGTCGTGTATGGAGTTGATATTTCACAACTCGTACACTACCATTGCAGTTTGTCTTTAGACTGTCGTGTATGGAGTTGATATTTCACAACTCGTACACTACCATTGCAGTTTGTCTTCAGACTGTCGTGTATGGCGTTGATATTTCACAACTCGTACACTACCATTGCAGTTTTTCTTCAGACTGTCGTGTATGGAGTTGATATTTCACAACTCGTACACTACCATTGCAGTTTGTCTTCAGACTGTCGTGTATGGAGTTGATATTTCACAACTCGTACACTACCATTGCAGTTTGTCTTCAGACTGTCGTGTATGGAGTTGATATTTCACAACTCGTACACTACCATTGCAGTTTGTCTTCAGACTGTCGTGTATGGAGTTGATATTTCACAACTCGTACACTACCATTGCAGTTTGTCTTCAGACTGTCGTGTATGGAGTTGATATTTCACAACTCGTACACTACCATTGCAGTTTGTCTTCAGACTGTCGTGTATGGAGTTGATATTTCACAACTCGTACACTACCATTGCAGTTTGTCTTCAGACTGTCGTGTATGGAGTTGATATTTCACAACTCGTACACTACCATTGCAGTTTGTCTTCAGACTGTCGTGTATGGAGTTGATATTTCACAACTCGTACACTACCATTGCAGTTTGTCTTTAGACTGTCGTGTATGGAGTTGATATTTCACAACTCGTACACTACCATTGCAGTTTGTCTTCAGACTGTCGTGTATGGCGTTGATATTTCACAACTCGTACACTACCATTGCAGTTTGTCTTCAGACTGTCGTGTATGGAGTTGATATTTCACAACTCGTACACTACCATTGCAGTTTGTCTTCAGACTGTCGTGTATGGAGTTGATATTTCACAACTCGTACACTACCATTGCAGTTTGTCTTTAGACTGTCGTGTATGGAGTTGATATTTCACAACTCGTACACTACCATTGCAGTTTGTCTTCAGACTGTCGTGTATGGCGTTGATATTTCACAACTCGTACACTACCATTGCAGTTTGTCTTCAGACTGTCGTGTATGGAGTTGATATTTCACAACTCGTACACTACCATTGCAGTTTGTCTTCAGACTGTCGTGTATGGAGTTGATATTTCACAACTCGTACACTACCATTGCAGTTTGTCTTCAGACTGTCGTGTATGGCGTTGATATTTCACAACTCGTACACTACCATTGCAGTTTGTCTTCAGACTCGTGTATGGAGTTGATATTTCACAACTCGTACACTACCATTGCAGTTTGTCTTCAGACTGTCGTGTATGGAGTTGATATTTCACAACTCGTACACTACCATTGCAGTTTGTCTTTAGACTGTCGTGTATGGAGTTGATATTTCACAACTCGTACACTACCATTGCAGTTTGTCTTCAGACTGTCGTGTATGGCGTTGATATTTCACAACTCGTACACTACCATTGCAGTTTGTCTTCTGACTGTCGTGTATGGAGTTGATATTTCACAACTCGTACACTACCATTGCAGTTTGTCTTCTGACTGTCGTGTATGGAGTTGATATTTCACAACTCGTACACTACCATTGCAGTTTGTCTTCAGACTGTCGTGTATGGAGTTGATATTTCACAACTCGTACACTACCATTGCAGTTTGTCTTCAGACTGTCGTGTATGGAGTTGATATTTCACAACTCGTACACTACCATTGCAGTTTGTCTTCAGACTGTCGTGTATGGTGTTGATATTTCACAACTCGTACACTACCATTGCAGTTTGTCTTCAGACTGTCGTGTATGGAGTTGATATTTCACAACTCGTACACTACCATTGCAGTTTGTCTTCAGACTGTCGTGTATGGAGTTGATATTTCACAACTCGTACACTACCATTGCAGTTTGTCTTCAGACTGTCGTGTATGGAGTTGATATTTCACAACTCGTACACTACCATTGCAGTTTGTCTTTAGACTGTCGTGTATGGAGTTGATATTTCACAACTCGTACACTACCATTGCAGTTTGTCTTCAGACTCGTGTATGGCGTTGATATTTCACAACTCGTACACTACCATTGCAGTTTGTCTTCAGACTGTCGTGTATGGAGTTGATATTTCACAACTCGTACACTACCATTGCAGTTTGTCTTTCAGACTGTCGTGTATGGAGTTGATATTTCACAACTCGTACACTACCATTGCAGTTTGTCTTCAGACTGTCGTGTATGGCGTTGATATTTCACAACTCGTACACTACCATTGCAGTTTGTCTTCAGACTGTCGTGTATGGAGTTGATATTTCACAACTCGTACACTACCATTGCAGTTTGTCTTCAGACTGTCGTGTATGGAGTTGATATTTCACAACTCGTACACTACCATTGCAGTTTGTCTTCAGACTGTCGTGTATGGAGTTGATATTTCACAACTCGTACACTACCATTGCAGTTTGTCTTCAGACTGTCGTGTATGGAGTTGATATTTCACAACTCGTACACTACCATTGCAGTTTGTCTTCAGACTGTCGTG
Organism: Bathymodiolus septemdierum; assembly: GCA_963383655.1. Classification (NCBI taxonomy): domain Eukaryota; kingdom Metazoa; phylum Mollusca; class Bivalvia; order Mytilida; family Modiolidae; genus Bathymodiolus; species Bathymodiolus septemdierum. Next base: position 1,028,904 of record OY726519.1, read on the forward strand.
TATGGAGTTGATATTTCACAACTCGTACACTACCATTGCAGTTTGTCTTCAGACTGTCGTGTATGGAGTTGATATTTCACAACTCGTACACTACCATTGCAGTTTGTCTTCAGACTGTCGTGTATGGAGTTGATATTTCACAACTCGTACACTACCATTGCAGTTTGTCTTCAGACTGTCGTGTATGGAGTTGATATTTCACAACTCGTACACTACCATTGCAGTTTGTCTTCAGACTGTCGTGTATGGAGTTGATATTTCACAACTCGTACACTACCATTGCAGTTTGTCTTCAGACTGTCGTGTATGGAGTTGATATTTCACAACTCGTACACTACCATTGCAGTTTGTCTTCAGACTGTCGTGTATGGAGTTGATATTTCACAACTCGTACACTACCATTGCAGTTTGTCTTCAGACTGTCGTGTATGGAGTTGATATTTCACAACTCGTACACTACCATTGCAGTTTGTCTTCAGACTGTCGTGTATGGAGTTGATATTTCACAACTCGTACACTACCATTGCAGTTTGTCTTCAGACTGTCGTGTATGGAGTTGATATTTCACAACTCGTACACTACCATTGCAGTTTGTCTTCAGACTGTCGTGTATGGAGTTGATATTTCACAACTCGTACACTACCATTGCAGTTTGTCTTCAGACTGTCGTGTATGGAGTTGATATTTCACAACTCGTACACTACCATTGCAGTTTGTCTTCAGACTGTCGTGTATGGAGTTGATATTTCACAACTCGTACACTACCATTGCAGTTTGTCTTCAGACTGTCGTGTATGGAGTTGATATTTCACAACTCGTACACTACCATTGCAGTTTGTCTTCAGACTGTCGTGTATGGAGTTGATATTTCACAACTCGTACACTACCATTGCAGTTTGTCTTCAGACTGTCGTGTATGGAGTTGATATTTCACAACTCGTACACTACCATTGCAGTTTGTCTTCAGACTGTCGTGTATGGAGTTGATATTTCACAACTCGTACACTACCATTGCAGTTTGTCTTCAGACTGTCGTGTATGGAGTTGATATTTCACAACTCGTACACTACCATTGCAGTTTGTCTTCAGACTGTCGTGTATGGAGTTGATATTTCACAACTCGTACACTACCATTGCAGTTTGTCTTCAGACTGTCGTGTATGGAGTTGATATTTCACAACTCGTACACTACCATTGCAGTTTGTCTTCAGACTGTCGTGTATGGAGTTGATATTTCACAACTCGTACACTACCATTGCAGTTTGTCTTCAGACTGTCGTGTATGGAGTTGATATTTCACAACTCGTACACTACCATTGCAGTTTGTCTTCAGACTGTCGTGTATGGAGTTGATATTTCACAACTCGTACACTACCATTGCAGTTTGTCTTCAGACTGTCGTGTATGGAGTTGATATTTCACAACTCGTACACTACCATTGCAGTTTGTCTTCAGACTGTCGTGTATGGAGTTGATATTTCACAACTCGTACACTACCATTGCAGTTTGTCTTCAGACTGTCGTGTATGGAGTTGATATTTCACAACTCGTACACTACCATTGCAGTTTGTCTTCAGACTGTCGTGTATGGAGTTGATATTTCACAACTCGTACACTACCATTGCAGTTTGTCTTCAGACTGTCGTGTATGGAGTTGATATTTCACAACTCGTACACTACCATTGCAGTTTGTCTTCAGACTGTCGTGTATGGAGTTGATATTTCACAACTCGTACACTACCATTGCAGTTTGTCTTCAGACTGTCGTGTATGGAGTTGATATTTCACAACTCGTACACTACCATTGCAGTTTGTCTTCAGACTGTCGTGTATGGAGTTGATATTTCACAACTCGTACACTACCATTGCAGTTTGTCTTCAGACTGTCGTGTATGGAGTTGATATTTCACAACTCGTACACTACCATTGCAGTTTGTCTTCAGACTGTCGTGTATGGAGTTGATATTTCACAACTCGTACACTACCATTGCAGTTTGTCTTCAGACTGTCGTGTATGGAGTTGATATTTCACAACTCGTACACTACCATTGCAGTTTGTCTTCAGACTGTCGTGTATGGAGTTGATATTTCACAACTCGTACACTACCATTGCAGTTTGTCTTCAGACTGTCGTGTATGGAGTTGATATTTCACAACTCGTACACTACCATTGCAGTTTGTCTTCAGACTGTCGTGTATGGAGTTGATATTTCACAACTCGTACACTACCATTGCAGTTTGTCTTCAGACTGTCGTGTATGGAGTTGATATTTCACAACTCGTACACTACCATTGCAGTTTGTCTTCAGACTGTCGTGTATGGAGTTGATATTTCACAACTCGTACACTACCATTGCAGTTTGTCTTCAGACTGTCGTGTATGGAGTTGATATTTCACAACTCGTACACTACCATTGCAGTTTGTCTTCAGACTGTCGTGTATGGAGTTGATATTTCACAACTCGTACACTACCATTGCAGTTTGTCTTCAGACTGTCGTGTATGGAGTTGATATTTCACAACTCGTACACTACCATTGCAGTTTGTCTTCAGACTGTCGTGTATGGAGTTGATATTTCACAACTCGTACACTACCATTGCAGTTTGTCTTCAGACTGTCGTGTATGGAGTTGATATTTCACAACTCGTACACTACCATTGCAGTTTGTCTTCAGACTGTCGTGTATGGAGTTGATATTTCACAACTCGTACACTACCATTGCAGTTTGTCTTCAGACTGTCGTGTATGGAGTTGATATTTCACAACTCGTACACTACCATTGCAGTTTGTCTTCAGACTGTCGTGTATGGAGTTGATATTTCACAACTCGTACACTACCATTGCAGTTTGTCTTCAGACTGTCGTGTATGGAGTTGATATTTCACAACTCGTACACTACCATTGCAGTTTGTCTTCAGACTGTCGTGTATGGAGTTGATATTTCACAACTCGTACACTACCATTGCAGTTTGTCTTCAGACTGTCGTGTATGGAGTTGATATTTCACAACTCGTACACTACCATTGCAGTTTGTCTTCAGACTGTCGTGTATGGAGTTGATATTTCACAACTCGTACACTACCATTGCAGTTTGTCTTCAGACTGTCGTGTATGGAGTTGATATTTCACAACTCGTACACTACCATTGCAGTTTGTCTTCAGACTGTCGTGTATGGAGTTGATATTTCACAACTCGTACACTACCATTGCAGTTTGTCTTCAGACTGTCGTGTATGGAGTTGATATTTCACAACTCGTACACTACCATTGCAGTTTGTCTTCAGACTGTCGTGTATGGAGTTGATATTTCACAACTCGTACACTACCATTGCAGTTTGTCTTCAGACTGTCGTGTATGGAGTTGATATTTCACAACTCGTACACTACCATTGCAGTTTGTCTTCAGACTGTCGTGTATGGCGTTGATATTTCACAACTCGTACACTACCATTGCAGTTTGTCTTCAGACTGTCGTGTATGGAGTTGATATTTCACAACTCGTACACTACCATTGCAGTTTGTCTTCAGACTGTCGTGTATGGAGTTGATATTTCACAACTCGTACACTACCATTGCAGTTTGTCTTCAGACTGTCGTGTATGGAGTTGATATTTCACAACTCGTACACTACCATTGCAGTTTGTCTTCAGACTGTCGTGTATGGAGTTGATATTTCACAACTCGTACACTACCATTGCAGTTTGTCTTCAGACTGTCGTGTATGGAGTTGATATTTCACAACTCGTACACTACCATTGCAGTTTGTCTTCAGACTGTCGTGTATGGAGTTGATATTTCACAACTCGTACACTACCATTGCAGTTTGTCTTCAGACTGTCGTGTATGGAGTTGATATTTCACAACTCGTACACTACCATTGCAGTTTGTCTTCAGACTGTCGTGTATGGAGTTGATATTTCACAACTCGTACACTACCATTGCAGTTTGTCTTCAGACTGTCGTGTATGGAGTTGATATTTCACAACTCGTACACTACCATTGCAGTTTGTCTTCAGACTGTCGTGTATGGAGTTGATATTTCACAACTCGTACACTACCATTGCAGTTTGTCTTCAGACTGTCGTGTATGGAGTTGATATTTCACAACTCGTACACTACCATTGCAGTTTGTCTTCAGACTGTCGTGTATGGCGTTGATATTTCACAACTCGTACACTACCATTGCAGTTTGTCTTCAGACTGTCGTGTATGGAGTTGATATTTCACAACTCGTACACTACCATTGCAGTTTGTCTTCAGACTGTCGTGTATGGAGTTGATATTTCACAACTCGTACACTACCATTGCAGTTTGTCTTCAGACTGTCGTGTATGGAGTTGATATTTCACAACTCGTACACTACCATTGCAGTTTGTCTTCAGACTGTCGTGTATGGAGTTGATATTTCACAACTCGTACACTACCATTGCAGTTTGTCTTCAGACTGTCGTGTATGGAGTTGATATTTCACAACTCGTACACTACCATTGCAGTTTGTCTTCAGACTGTCGTGTATGGAGTTGATATTTCACAACTCGTACACTACCATTGCAGTTTGTCTTCAGACTGTCGTGTATGGAGTTGATATTTCACAACTCGTACACTACCATTGCAGTTTGTCTTCAGACTGTCGTGTATGGAGTTGATATTTCACAACTCGTACACTACCATTGCAGTTTGTCTTCAGACTGTCGTGTATGGAGTTGATATTTCACAACTCGTACACTACCATTGCAGTTTGTCTTCAGACTGTCGTGTATGGAGTTGATATTTCACAACTCGTACACTACCATTGCAGTTTGTCTTCAGACTGTCGTGTATGGAGTTGATATTTCACAACTCGTACACTACCATTGCAGTTTGTCTTCAGACTGTCGTGTATGGAGTTGATATTTCACAACTCGTACACTACCATTGCAGTTTGTCTTCAGACTGTCGTGTATGGAGTTGATATTTCACAACTCGTACACTACCATTGCAGTTTGTCTTCAGACTGTCGTGTATGGAGTTGATATTTCACAACTCGTACACTACCATTGCAGTTTGTCTTCAGACTGTCGTGTATGGAGTTGATATTTCACAACTCGTACACTACCATTGCAGTTTGTCTTCAGACTGTCGTGTATGGAGTTGATATTTCACAACTCGTACACTACCATTGCAGTTTGTCTTCAGACTGTCGTGTATGGAGTTGATATTTCACAACTCGTACACTACCATTGCAGTTTGTCTTCAGACTGTCGTGTATGGAGTTGATATTTCACAACTCGTACACTACCATTGCAGTTTGTCTTCAGACTGTCGTGTATGGAGTTGATATTTCACAACTCGTACACTACCATTGCAGTTTGTCTTCAGACTGTCGTGTATGGAGTTGATATTTCACAACTCGTACACTACCATTGCAGTTTGTCTTCAGACTGTCGTGTATGGAGTTGATATTTCACAACTCGTACACTACCATTGCAGTTTGTCTTCAGACTGTCGTGTATGGAGTTGATATTTCACAACTCGTACACTACCATTGCAGTTTGTCTTCAGACTGTCGTGTATGGAGTTGATATTTCACAACTCGTACACTACCATTGCAGTTTGTCTTCAGACTGTCGTGTATGGAGTTGATATTTCACAACTCGTACACTACCATTGCAGTTTGTCTTCAGACTGTCGTGTATGGAGTTGATATTTCACAACTCGTACACTACCATTGCAGTTTGTCTTCAGACTGTCGTGTATGGAGTTGATATTTCACAACTCGTACACTACCATTGCAGTTTGTCTTCAGACTGTCGTGTATGGAGTTGATATTTCACAACTCGTACACTACCATTGCAGTTTGTCTTCAGACTGTCGTGTATGGAGTTGATATTTCACAACTCGTACACTACCATTGCAGTTTGTCTTCAGACTGTCGTGTATGGAGTTGATATTTCACAACTCGTACACTACCATTGCAGTTTGTCTTCAGACTGTCGTGTATGGAGTTGATATTTCACAACTCGTACACTACCATTGCAGTTTGTCTTCAGACTGTCGTGTATGGAGTTGATATTTCACAACTCGTACACTACCATTGCAGTTTGTCTTCAGACTGTCGTGTATGGAGTTGATATTTCACAACTCGTACACTACCATTGCAGTTTGTCTTCAGACTGTCGTGTATGGAGTTGATATTTCACAACTCGTACACTACCATTGCAGTTTGTCTTCAGACTGTCGTGTATGGAGTTGATATTTCACAACTCGTACACTACCATTGCAGTTTGTCTTCAGACTGTCGTGTATGGAGTTGATATTTCACAACTCGTACACTACCATTGCAGTTTGTCTTCAGACTGTCGTGTATGGAGTTGATATTTCACAACTCGTACACTACCATTGCAGTTTGTCTTCAGACTGTCGTGTATGGAGTTGATATTTCACAACTCGTACACTACCATTGCAGTTTGTCTTCAGACTGTCGTGTATGGAGTTGATATTTCACAACTCGTACACTACCATTGCAGTTTGTCTTCAGACTGTCGTGTATGGAGTTGATATTTCACAACTCGTACACTACCATTGCAGTTTGTCTTCAGACTGTCGTGTATGGAGTTGATATTTCACAACTCGTACACTACCATTGCAGTTTGTCTTCAGACTGTCGTGTATGGAGTTGATATTTCACAACTCGTACACTACCATTGCAGTTTGTCTTCAGACTGTCGTGTATGGAGTTGATATTTCACAACTCGTACACTACCATTGCAGTTTGTCTTCAGACTGTCGTGTATGGAGTTGATATTTCACAACTCGTACACTACCATTGCAGTTTGTCTTCAGACTGTCGTGTATGGAGTTGATATTTCACAACTCGTACACTACCATTGCAGTTTGTCTTCAGACTGTCGTGTATGGAGTTGATATTTCACAACTCGTACACTACCATTGCAGTTTGTCTTCAGACTGTCGTGTATGGAGTTGATATTTCACAACTCGTACACTACCATTGCAGTTTGTCTTCAGACTGTCGTGTATGGAGTTGATATTTCACAACTCGTACACTACCATTGCAGTTTGTCTTCAGACTGTCGTGTATGGAGTTGATATTTCACAACTCGTACACTACCATTGCAGTTTGTCTTCAGACTGTCGTGTATGGAGTTGATATTTCACAACTCGTACACTACCATTGCAGTTTGTCTTCAGACTGTCGTGTATGGAGTTGATATTTCACAACTCGTACACTACCATTGCAGTTTGTCTTCAGACTGTCGTGTATGGAGTTGATATTTCACAACTCGTACACTACCATTGCAGTTTGTCTTCAGACTGTCGTGTATGGAGTTGATATTTCACAACTCGTACACTACCATTGCAGTTTGTCTTCAGACTGTCGTGTATGGAGTTGATATTTCACAACTCGTACACTACCATTGCAGTTTGTCTTCAGACTGTCGTGTATGGAGTTGATATTTCACAACTCGTACACTACCATTGCAGTTTGTCTTCAGACTGTCGTGTATGGAGTTGATATTTCACAACTCGTACACTACCATTGCAGTTTGTCTTCAGACTGTCGTGTATGGAGTTGATATTTCACAACTCGTACACTACCATTGCAGTTTGTCTTCAGACTGTCGTGTATGGCGTTGATATTTCACAACTCGTACACTACCATTGCAGTTTGTCTTCAGACTGTCGTGTATGGAGTTGATATTTCACAACTCGTACACTACCATTGCAGTTTGTCTTCAGACTGTCGTGTATGGAGTTGATATTTCACAACTCGTACACTACCATTGCAGTTTGTCTTCAGACTGTCGTGTATGGAGTTGATATTTCACAACTCGTACACTACCATTGCAGTTTTTCAGGACTGGTCGTGTATGGAGTTTGATATTTCACAAACTCGTACACTACCATTGCAGTTTGTCTTCAGACTGTCGTGTATGGAGTTGATATTTCACAACCCGTACACTACCATTGCAGTGTGTCTTCAGACTGTCGTGTATGGAGTTGATATTTCACAACTCGTACACTACCATTGCAGTTTGTCTTCAGACTGTCGTGTATGGAGTTGATATTTCACAACTCGTACACTACCATTGCAGTTTGTCTTCAGACTGTCGTGTATGGAGTTGATATTTCACAACTCGTACACTACCATTGCAGTTTGTCTTCAGACTGTCGTGTATGGAGTTGATATTTCACAACTCGTACACTACCATTGCAGTTTGTCTTCAGACTGTCGTGTATGGAGTTGATATTTCACAACTCGTACACTACCATTGCAGTTTGTCTTCAGACTGTCGTGTATGGAGTTGATATTTCACAACTCGTACACTACCATTGCAGTTTGTCTTCAGACTGTCGTGTATGGAGTTGATATTTCACAACTCGTACACTACCATTGCAGTTTGTCTTCAGACTGTCGTGTATGGAGTTGATATTTCACAACTCGTACACTACCATTGCAGTTTGTCTTCAGACTGTCGTGTATGGAGTTGATATTTCACAACTCGTACACTACCATTGCAGTTTGTCTTCAGACTGTCGTGTATGGAGTTGATATTTCACAACTCGTACACTACCATTGCAGTTTGTCTTCAGACTGTCGTGTATGGAGTTGATATTTCACAACTCGTACACTACCATTGCAGTTTGTCTTCAGACTGTCGTGTATGGAGTTGATATTTCACAACTCGTACACTACCATTGCAGTTTGTCTTCAGACTGTCGTGTATGGAGTTGATATTTCACAACTCGTACACTACCATTGCAGTTTGTCTTCAGACTGTCGTGTATGGAGTTGATATTTCACAACTCGTACACTACCATTGCAGTTTGTCTTCAGACTGTCGTGTATGGAGTTGATATTTCACAACTCGTACACTACCATTGCAGTTTGTCTTCAGACTGTCGTGTATGGAGTTGATATTTCACAACTCGTACACTACCATTGCAGTTTGTCTTCAGACTGTCGTGTATGGAGTTGATATTTCACAACTCGTACACTACCATTGCAGTTTGTCTTCAGACTGTCGTGTATGGAGTTGATATTTCACAACTCGTACACTACCATTGCAGTTTGTCTTCAGACTGTCGTGTATGGAGTTGATATTTCACAACTCGTACACTACCATTGCAGTTTGTCTTCAGACTGTCGTGTATGGAGTTGATATTTCACAACTCGTACACTACCATTGCAGTTTGTCTTCAGACTGTCGTGTATGGAGTTGATATTTCACAACTCGTACACTACCATTGCAGTTTGTCTTCAGACTGTCGTGTATGGAGTTGATATTTCACAACTCGTACACTACCATTGCAGTTTGTCTTCAGACTGTCGTGTATGGAGTTGATATTTCACAACTCGTACACTACCATTGCAGTTTGTCTTCAGACTGTCGTGTATGGAGTTGATATTTCACAACTCGTACACTACCATTGCAGTTTGTCTTCAGACTGTCGTGTATGGAGTTGATATTTCACAACTCGTACACTACCATTGCAGTTTGTCTTCAGACTGTCGTGTATGGAGTTGATATTTCACAACTCGTACACTACCATTGCAGTTTGTCTTCAGACTGTCGTGTATGGAGTTGATATTTCACAACTCGTACACTACCATTGCAGTTTGTCTTCAGACTGTCGTGTATGGAGTTGATATTTCACAACTCGTACACTACCATTGCAGTTTGTCTTCAGACTGTCGTGTATGGAGTTGATATTTCACAACTCGTACACTACCATTGCAGTTTGTCTTCAGACTGTCGTGTATGGAGTTGATATTTCACAACTCGTACACTACCATTGCAGTTTGTCTTCAGACTGTCGTGTATGGAGTTGATATTTCACAACTCGTACACTACCATTGCAGTTTGTCTTCAGACTGTCGTGTATGGAGTTGATATTTCACAACTCGTACACTACCATTGCAGTTTGTCTTCAGACTGTCGTGTATGGAGTTGATATTTCACAACTCGTACACTACCATTGCAGTTTGTCTTCAGACTGTCGTGTATGGAGTTGATATTTCACAACTCGTACACTACCATTGCAGTTTGTCTTCAGACTGTCGTGTATGGAGTTGATATTTCACAACTCGTACACTACCATTGCAGTTTGTCTTCAGACTGTCGTGTATGGAGTTGATATTTCACAACTCGTACACTACCATTGCAGTTTGTCTTCAGACTGTCGTGTATGGAGTTGATATTTCACAACTCGTACACTACCATTGCAGTTTGTCTTCAGACTGTCGTGTATGGAGTTGATATTTCACAACTCGTACACTACCATTGCAGTTTGTCTTCAGACTGTCGTGTATGGAGTTGATATTTCACAACTCGTACACTACCATTGCAGTTTGTCTTCAGACTGTCGTGTATGGAGTTGATATTTCACAACTCGTACACTACCATTGCAGTTTGTCTTCAGACTGTCGTGTATGGAGTTGATATTTCACAACTCGTACACTACCATTGCAGTTTGTCTTCAGACTGTCGTGTATGGAGTTGATATTTCACAACTCGTACACTACCATTGCAGTTTGTCTTCAGACTGTCGTGTATGGAGTTGATATTTCACAACTCGTACACTACCATTGCAGTTTGTCTTCAGACTGTCGTGTATGGAGTTGATATTTCACAACTCGTACACTACCATTGCAGTTTGTCTTCAGACTGTCGTGTATGGAGTTGATATTTCACAACTCGTACACTACCATTGCAGTTTGTCTTCAGACTGTCGTGTATGGAGTTGATATTTCACAACTCGTACACTACCATTGCAGTTTGTCTTCAGACTGTCGTGTATGGAGTTGATATTTCACAACTCGTACACTACCATTGCAGTTTGTCTTCAGACTGTCGTGTATGGAGTTGATATTTCACAACTCGTACACTACCATTGCAGTTTGTCTTCAGACTGTCGTGTATGGAGTTGATATTTCACAACTCGTACACTACCATTGCAGTTTGTCTTCAGACTTTCGTGTATGGAGTTGATATTTCACAACTCGTACACTACCATTGCAGTTTGTCTTCAGACTGTCGTGTATGGAGTTGATATTTCACAACTCGTACACTACCATTGCAGTTTGTCTTCAGACTGTCGTGTATGGAGTTGATATTTCACAACTCGTACACTACCATTGCAGTTTGTCTTCAGACTGTCGTGTATGGAGTTGATATTTCACAACTCGTACACTACCATTGCAGTTTTTCTTCAGACTGTCGTGTATGGAGTTGATATTTCACAACTCGTACACTACCATTGCAGTTTGTCTTCAGACTGTCGTGTATGGAGTTGATATTTCACAACTCGTACACTACCATTGCAGTTTGTCTTCAGACTGTCGTGTATGGAGTTGATATTTCACAACTCGTACACTACCATTGCAGTTTGTCTTCAGACTGTCGTGTATGGAGTTGATATTTCACAACTCGTACACTACCATTGCAGTTTGTCTTCAGACTGTCGTGTATGGAGTTGATATTTCACAACTCGTACACTACCATTGCAGTTTGTCTTCAGACTGTCGTGTATGGAGTTGATATTTTACAACTCGTACACTACCATTGCAGTTTGTCTTCAGACTGTCGTGTATGGAGTTGATATTTCACAACTCGTACACTACCATTGCAGTTTGTCTTCAGACTGTCGTGTATGGAGTTGATATTTCACAACTCGTACACTACCATTGCAGTTTTTCTTCAGACTGTCGTGTATGGAGTTGATATTTCACAACTCGTACACTACCATTGCAGTTTGTCTTCCGACTGTCGTGTATGGAGTTGATATTTCACAACTCGTACACTACCATTACAGTTTTTCTTCAGACTTTCGTGTATGGAGTTGATATTTCACAACTCGTACACTACCATTGCAGTTTGTCTTTAGACTGTCGTGTATGGAGTTGATATTTCACAACTCGTACACTACCATTGCAGTTTGTCTTCAGACTGTCGTGTATGGAGTTGATATTTCACAACTCGTACACTACCATTGCATTTTTTCTTCAGACTGTCGTGTATGGTGTTGATATTTCACAACTCGTACTCTACCATTGCAGTTTGTCTTCAGACTGTCGTGTATGGAGTTGATATTTCACAACTCGTACACTACCATTGCAGTTTGTCTTCAGACTGTCGTGTATGGAGTTGATATTTCACAACTCGTACACTACCATTGCAGTTTGTCTTCAGACTGTCGTGTATGGAGTTGATATTTCACAACTCGTACACTACCATTGCAGTTTGTCTTCAGACTGTCGTGTATGGAGTTGATATTTCACAACTCGTACACTACCATTGCAGTTTGTCTTCAGACTGTCGTGTATGGAGTTGATATTTCACAACTCGTACACTACATTGCAGTTTGTCTTCAGACTGTCGTGTATGGAGTTGATATTTCACAACTCGTACACTACCATTGCAGTTTGTCTTCAGACTGTCGTGTATGGAGTTGATATTTCACAACTCGTACACTACCATTGCAGTTTGTCTTCAGACTGTCGTGTATGGAGTTGATATTTCACAACTCGTACACTACCATTGCAGTTTGTCTTCAGACTGTCGTGTATGGAGTTGATATTTCACAACTCGTACACTACCATTGCAGTTTGTCTTCAGACTGTCGTGTATGGAGTTGATATTTCACAACTCGTACACTACCATTGCAGTTTGTCTTCTGACTGTCGTGTATGGAGTTGATATTTCACAACTCGTACACTACCATTGCAGTTTGTCTTCAGACTGTCGTGTATGGAGTTGATATTTCACAACTCGTACACTACCATTGCAGTTTGTCTTCAGACTGTCGTGTATGGAATTAATATTTCACAACTCGTACACTACCATTGCAGTTTGTCTTCAGACTGTCGTGTATGGTGTTGATATTTCACAACTCGTACACTACCATTGCAGTTTTTCTTCAGACTGTCGTGTATGGAGTTGATATTTCACAACTCGTACACTACCATTGCAGTGTGTCTTCAGACTGTCATGTATGGAGTTGATATTTCACAACTCGTACACTACCATTGCAGTTTTTCTTCAGACTGTCGTGTATGGAGTTGATATTTCACAACTCGTACACTACCATTGCAATTTGTCTTCAGACTGTCGTGTATGGAGTTGATATTTCACAACTCGTACACTACCATTGCAGTTTGTCTTCAGACTGTCGTGTATGGAGTTGATATTTCACAACTCGTACACTACCATTGCAGTTTGTCTTCAGACTGTCGTGTATGGAGTTGATATTTCACAACTCGTACACTACCATTGCAGTTTGTCTTCAGACTGTCGTGTATGGAGTTGATATTTCACAACTCGTACACTACCATTGCAGTTTGTCTTCAGACTGTCGTGTATGGAGTTGATATTTCACAACTCGTACACTACCATTGCAGTTTTTCTTCAGACTGTCGTGTATGGAGTTGATATTTCACAACTCGTACACTACCATTGCAGTTTGTCTTCAGACTGTCGTGTATGGAGTTGATATTTCACAACTCGTACACTACCATTGCAGTTTGTCTTCAGACTGTCGTGTATGGAGTTGATATTTCACAACTCGTACACTACCATTGCAGTTTGTCTTCAGACTGTCGTGTATGGAGTTGATATTTCACAACTCGTACACTACCATTGCAGTTTGTCTTCAGACTGTCGTGTATGGAGTTGATATTTCACAACTCGTACACTACCATTGCAGTTTGTCTTCAGACTGTCGTGTATGGAGTTGATATTTCACAACTCGTACACTACCATTGCAGTTTTTCTTCAGACTGTCGTGTATGGAGTTGATATTTCACAACTCGTACACTACCATTGCAGTTTGTCTTCAGACTGTCGTGTATGGAGTTGATATTTCACAACTCGTACACTACCATTGCAGTTTGTCTTCAGACTGTCGTGTATGGAGTTGATATTTCACAACTCGTACACTACCATTGCAGTTTGTCTTCAGACTGTCGTGTATGGAGTTGATATTTCACAACTCGTACACTACCATTGCAGTTTGTCTTCAGACTGTCGTGTATGGAGTTGATATTTCACAACTCGTACACTACCATTGCAGTTTGTCTTCAGACTGTCGTGTATGGAGTTGATATTTCACAACTCGTACACTACCATTGCAGTTTGTCTTCAGACTGTCGTGTATGGAGTTGATATTTCACAACTCGTACACTACCATTGCAGTTTGTCTTCAGACTGTCGTGTATGGAGTTGATATTTCACAACTCGTACACTACCATTGCAGTTTGTCTTCAGACTGTCGTGTATGGAGTTGATATTTCACAACTCGTACACTACCATTGCAGTTTGTCTTCAGACTGTCGTGTATGGAGTTGATATTTCACAACTCGTACACTACCATTGCAGTTTGTCTTCAGACTGTCGTGTATGGAGTTGATATTTCACAACTCGTACACTACCATTGCAGTTTGTCTTCAGAATGTCGTGTATGGAGTTGATATTTTACAACTCGTACACTACCATTGCAGTTTGTCTTCAGACTGTCGTGTATGGAGTTGATATTTCACAACTCGTACACTACCATTGCAGTTTGTCTTCAGACTGTCGTGTATGGAGTTGATATTTCACAACTCGTACACTACCATTGCAGTTTGTCTTCAGACTGTCGTGTATGGAGTTGATATTTCACAACTCGTACACTACCATTGCAGTTTGTCTTCCGACTGTCGTGTATGGAGTTGATATTTCACAACTCGTACACTACCATTACAGTTTGTCTTCAGACTGTCGTGTATGGAGTTGATATTTCACAACTCGTACACTACCATTGCAGTTTGTCTTCAGACTGTCGTGTATGGAGTTGATATTTCACAACTCGTACACTACCATTGCAGTTTGTCTCCAGACTGTCGTTTATGGAGTTGATATTTCACAACTCGTACACTACCATTGCAGTTTGTCTTCAGACTGTCGTGTATGGAGTTGATATTTCACAACTCGTACACTACCATTGCAGTTTGTCTTCAGACTGTCGTGTATGGAGTTGATATTTCACAACTCGTACACTACCATTGCAGTTTGTCTTCAGACTGTCGTGTATGGTGTTGATATTTCACAACTCGTACACTACCATTGCAGTTTGTCTTCAGACTGTCGTGTATGGAGTTGATATTTCACAACTCGTACACTACCATTGCAGTTTGTCTTTAGACTGTCGTGTATGGAGTTGATATTTCACAACTCGTACACTACCATTGCAGTTTGTCTTCAGACTGTCGTGTATGGAGTTGATATTTCACAACTCGTACACTACCATTGCAGTGTTTCTTCAGACTGTCGTGTATGGAGTTGATGTTTCACAACTCGTACACTACCATTGCAGTTTGTCTTCAGACTGTCGTGTATGGAGTTGATATTTTACAACTCGTACACTACCATTGCAGTTTGTCTTTAGACTGTCGTGTATGGAGTTGATATTTCACAACTCGTACACTACCATTGCAGTTTGTCTTCAGACTGTCTTGTATGGAGTTGATATTTCACAACTCGTACACTACCATTGCTGTTTTTCTTCAGACTGTCGTGTATGGAGTTGATATTTCACAACTCGTACACTACCATTGCAGTTTGTCTTCAGACTGTCGTGTATGGAGTTGATATTACACAACTCGTACAATACCATTGCAGTTTGTCTTCAGACTGTCGTGTATGAAGTTGATATTTCACAACTCGTACACTACCATTGCAGTTTGTCTTCAGACTGTCGTGTATGGAGTTGATATTTCACAACTCGTACACTACCATTGCAGTTTGTCTTCAGACTGTCGTGTATGAAGTTGATATTTCACAACTCGTACACTACCATTGCGGTTTGTCTTCAGACTGTCGTGTATGGAGTTGATATTTTACAACTCGTACACTACCATTGCAGTTTGTCTTTAGACTGTCGTGTATGGAGTTGATATTTCACAACTCGTACACTACCATTGCAGTTTGTCTTCAGACTGTCGTGTATGGAGTTGATATTTCACAACTCGTACACTACCATTGCAGTTTTTCTTCAGACTGTCGTGTATGGAGTTGATATTTCACAACTCGTACACTACCATTGCAGTTTGTCTTCAGACTGTCGTGTATGGAGTTGATATTTCACAACTCGTACACTACCATTGCAGTTTGTCTCCAGACTGTCGTTTATGGAGTTGATATTTCACAACTCGTACACTACCATTGCAGTTTGTCTTCAGACTGTCGTGTATGGAGTTGATATTTCACAACTCGTACACTACCATTGCAGTTTGTCTTCAGACTGTCGTGTATGGAGTTGATATTTCACAACTCGTACACTACCATTGCAGTTTGTCTTCAGACTTTCGTGTATGGTGTTGATATTTCACAACTCGTACACTACCATTGCAGTTTGTCTTCAGACTGTCGTGTATGGAGTTGATATTTCACAACTCGTACACTACCATTGCAGTTTGTCTTTAGACTGTCGTGTATGGAGTTGATATTTCACAACTCGTACACTACCATTGCAGTTTGTCTTCAGACTGTCGTGTATGGAGTTGATATTTCACAACTCGTACACTACCATTGCTGTTTTTCTTCAGACTGTCGTGTATGGAGTTGATATTTCACAACTCGTACACTACCATTGCAGTTTGTCTTCAGACTGTCGTGTATGGAGTTGATATTTTACAACTCGTACACTACCATTGCAGTTTGTCTTTAGACTGTCGTGTATGGAGTTGATATTTCACAACTCGTACACTACCATTGCAGTTTGTCTTCAGACTGTCGTGTATGGAGTTGATATTTCACAACTCGTACACTACCATTGCAGTTTGTCTTCCGACTGTCGTGTATGGAGTTGATATTTCACAACTCGTACACTACCATTGCAGTTTGTCTTCCGACTGTCGTGTATGGAGTTGATATTTCACAACTCGTACACTACCATTGCAGTTTGTCTTCAGACTGTCGTGTATGGAGTTGATATTTCACAACTCGTACACTACCATTGCAGTTTGTCTTCAGACTGTCGTGTATGGAGTTGATATTTCACAACTCGTACACTACCATTGCAGTTTGTCTTCAGACTGTCGTGTATGGTGTTGATATTTCACAACTCGTACACTATCATTGCAGTTTGTCTTTAGACTGTCGTGTATGGAGTTGATATTTCACAACTCGTACACTACCATTGCAGTTTGTCTTCAGACTGTCGTGTATGGAGTTGATATTTCACAACTCGTACACTACCATTGCAGTTTGTCTTCAGACTGTCGTGTATGGAGTTGATATTTCACAACTCGTGCACTACCATTGCAGTTTGTCTTCAGACTGTCGTGTATGGAGTTGATATTTCACAACTCGTGCACTACCATTGCAGTTTGTCTTCAGACTGTTTACAACCTCGTCGTATTTAAAGAATCGTCTGGTTATAATAACGATGTTGGCTCGGTTATGACCTGATTTGATGGTTGGCGTTTTACATGTTGAAAGTAGTTGTAACCACACCATTGCACTAAGAAGAGAGGTTTGGCTTTATTACTCAGATTAACTCCACCACTTTTTATTGCAATGCATGTACCAAGCCAAGAAAGTTAGCGGTATTTGTGTGTTGGAGGTAATGATTTTGTCTCTGTGATTTTGATTCAAATGTGTTTAAAAAAAAAGAACGGCAAACAGAAATACTCCTAAATATCTTATTTTAGGAAGGGGCAAGTCTTGTTTTGGAAAAAATACAAAAAAGCAAAAAACAAGATTCCAACAAATACTGACATCATCCATCAAAATGATCGGGTTTTGTAATAAACATTCGGAATTCCTATGGCTACCAAAATGTTTTATACCTGTATTCGCTCAGTCTTTCTTTATTCGTATGTGCAGGGACAATATGAGGAAAACAGAAAGAAACTAGCTCGGTTCTTTTATTTCTCGTTCCACTATGTGGATGGTCCTTTCACCAAATCTAAGTTTTGTGACAATGTTGATAACATTGAACTTAAAGAATACTATAGATACAGCTAGCTCTGCTTCATACTTTGATCTACACGTAGAAATTGACAGTGATGGTCGTTAAGAATGAAACTTTTCGACAAAATACACTATTTCAATTTTCTCATTATGAACTTTCTATATATATGTAGCAACATCACAGTAGCACCTCCATATGGAATATATATATCTCTGTTGGGACTGTATTCCATTAAAATCTTCAGCTGAGAAACTTGAACTGAAATTATCTTTGGTTGGCAAAAAAACTTTCAAAATGATATGTGGTACCCCTCCCTCCATCAAATTCAGCTGCCATTACTATTTTTTTTAGATTAGAATATTTCATGAAAAGGCAAAAAATAAAAAACAAAGAGTCAGCTGAAATTGTTCTATGAAATTTACGTCAAGTTTAAAACCATGCGAGCGATTACTTGTTCCTTTTTGGGTATTCTATTGTCTGTCATTTGATTTACTGTTTTTGATTACCCCCCCCCCCCCCCCCCCCCCCTTTGGTATTCTATTACTATCAAATAAATAAAATCGTATGTAGTGCAGGCGCGGATTTTTCACACGAAATACCCCAAAAATGTTCGCGCCTCCCTCCGCTCGGCGCAATTTTTTAAAATACGCCCCCCCCCCCCCCTAACTTGAAATCCTGGATCCGCCCCTATAGTGATCATTATTTATTATTTTATTTGATGCCATGATTCTTGTTTTTAAATCCTACAGATAAATTCAGCTTTATTTTTACGTTATCATTTATAAGTAGCCTATCTTTATAAATAGCTTGTCTTTGCTACACAAACAACAATGTAGTTTTCAAGAAATCGGAAAAGAAAGTAGATTTGTATTTTTAAACGTGAAGACTTAAACAGTCGATAGGTCATACGAATTCGGAGAAATCGAAAGCGAAAGTAGATTTGTATTCGACACGTGAAGATTTTAACCGCCGAGATGGGGAATACGAATTCGGATTATGGTCCCGGTGGCACAGTGACTGAAATGAAACCATCAGAATTAAGATTTACACACGATAGTGTAAAAGGTGATTTCCAGGACGGACACTCTATGGATGAGACATTAAAACAGGTCATAGACGGTACAATTCCTGTTTCAAGAATTCCACCTTTAGTGGTAATGTATTATCAGGGAGCTTGGTATGTTGTCAGAGGCAATCGTAGATTGTATCTCTATCAGAAGCTGGAATCGAATGGGAAATTACGATATGTGAAGGTGCTCCAGAAGAATTTTGATGAGAAATTATTTAATAGGCAGTATACATCAAAAAATAAGGGACTCTCTGTGCGCCTGCGTGGTGATAAATATTTAGAAGACAGGCTAAATAGAATCATAGGAAATCATTCAGGTAATATGATCATTTATTCTAAACGATCTAGACAATATTTGTAATATCTCTCTTCAGCTGGGGTAAAAGGTTTATTGTATCTCCCCGTTTCTATAGCTAAAGAATTAGCACTCAGTCTAATTTTAGATAGAAATAAAGTAAAACTTTTACTAATACCAAAAATTTGTTATTTTTGTAATTCAAAAGTTGTGTATACATTACTAAAAAAACGAAGCTTTCCCTTTTCTGTATTTTTAATATGAGAAAGTTGGCTCATAATTTTATTTATGTAAGTTAATTTTATTTTTTCTGAAAAGTCTGAATAAGATATATCAAGACTTGGCAAATTAAATAGGTTTTTCATCTGAAATACAGATTTAACCCAACTTGTGTTATTACGATTGAATAACTGCTTTCCTTCTTCAAATGCTGACTGAAGTAGATCATATTTACTGTCATTATTTTCTTCTAATTGTATAATTCAAAAGGCAAAACATGTATATTATCTAGTTTGATATTAAAATCAGATATCCATATTTCTGATCCATATGTCATAATAGGTGAAATTATAGAATCATAAAGGTTAAGCCAGTTTTTTACAGATAGATTGTTCCCAAACTGAATTTTTGATCGGAATCCAAAGTAGGCCTTTCTACCTTTTTGAGGTAAATTTTGAGATGCATTAATAAGTTTGCCATTTGAATTAAAAATCAAGCCCAAGTATTTGTATTCATTTACTTTTTCTAACAAACTATTTTTGAACGTGAAGTTGAGGGCCGGTTCATTTGTAGACGCATTTTTATTTTTTGAAAATATCATTATTCGAGTTTTCTTGGTGTTTATATTGAGGCCCCATTCTTCACAATAGACTTCTAAGGCATTCAGGCAATGCTGGAGCCCAGATGGTTTTTCAGAAATTAAAAGCAGGTCATCAGCATAAAGTAAATGGTTAGATTTATGTGTGCTCAGATTTACTGGTTCCATTTCTGCATGGTAAATTATTAAAACATGAACCTATGTCATCTACAAGTAAATTACTGTATACAAGTCAAATATATATACTTACCAATTTTGTAAAATGAACACCATCTTTTCTCTCTGAACGATTCACAGGGGTCAGTAACAATCATTGCACGAAATGACCAAAATCCCCATACATTTCGTGGCGATGGTTGTTACCAGCACATATCAATACAACATGATTTTTTTTATTTTCGTGGTATTTGCTGTAGTTTCTATGTACCGATAATTTACCGTTTGAACAATTGATAAAAAAAAGTGAAAAAGAATCCCAGTTTGTAAAACAGACAAGATGGTGGGTAAAAGCGTAGTAGATTGTCCACGTGAAGTAAAGCTGTAGTGTTCGTCGTTGTTTGTTGTTCGTCGGAAAGCGAGACATATAAGAATTGCTTTTCCGGTGGCGGCCACGGCGTTTACAATGTCAAATGTTTGTCATTAGGTCAGTTTCCCCAATACTTTACAACTTAGGCTCGCCATACTTGGTCCACACATTAATGGTGTGTACATGTCATCCAGGTATATGTCACTTGACCTCATTTCACGATCTATTGACTTCATTTTCGTGATTAAATTAGCTTCTCTGACCATACAACATAGGCCCACACATTGTTCATCGAGGGTACATGTCATCCAGGCATTTGTCATATGACCTTGACCTCATTATCACAGTCTACTGAATTTGTAAGATTTGATAAAAACAATATAACTGAAATATTGTTGAAAGTGGCGTTAAACACAAACACCATAACCCTAACCCTCCACATAGGACACCAAACCATCTTTTAGCAATGAAACATTTTGTATGAAATATAGATACACATTAAGATGTAGTTGGTTATTTTTTATTTTTTATTTTTTTTTATGACCAACGATTGATGGGGGTGTGTGTAAAACACAATTTACAGATATTAGATATGATTTAATACTTAAATTGAAATTAAGTTAAGATTATAATATATTGATTGTTAATTATATCATCATAAGTCTGAATGATATACTAAGATTTACTTCTGTTAATCTTTTTATTTAATTTATAGTTTCTGATTCTGGAAAATCCACGTACTAAAGTAATTGGAAAATTATACTGCAAATGCAGGCCAGACATTTAATGTTACTTATATTTTATCATTGTTTATAATGATAGGTCAGCATGGTGGCAGTTTTATCTTTTTCTGGTTGTCATCAGTTTCAAATACAAATATTCCACTGCAGATTGCTTCGCTATTTGAATGTCATGTTTTCCCACTCTTTGTAAAGTGTTTTAATCGCTCTTTTCAAATCTGCAACCAAGGAATAAACATGTCCAAGAAAGTGTTCCTGAAGACATGGGAGAAATCTTTTGCTGAGATGGAAAAGGGTAATTAATTTTTTTTTTTATTATTTCATTAATACTAAATTACAGTCATACTTATTTTATTTAGCAAATTCTTAGATTAAAACTTGAAAGACGAATAATAAACAAAAATTTGAAATTTGGCAGTTCTTTTAACAAGAGCCTGTGATATTCACAAAAAGTCTAGTGCTCTTTAAAATAAAAGCGTTGTATTATAAAAATGTTTTCGGGGAGTAATTTTTTGTGTCTTTATTTTAGTATTTGAAAGTAAACAATGATCTTTTTTTTTCACAGATGGAATCATAGATGGAGACCTGCAGTATCTTAAGGCCTGAGCTATGTTGTTTTAACTATACTGATCGAAACAATACAAGAACAACACCAAGACCAGCCACTGTTCCAAAATCCCCTAGAAAACCTTATTGTCAGCGGAAGCGCTCTACCTCTGTAGAAGATGACATATCAGACATCATTGAAATTTTATCATCACCAGTAAGATCACCCTTTATAGAAGATATTGTCAAAATAAGCAGCGACAGCTTCAGTTGTTCTTCAAGAAAACGAGTTCGCAGGCACATCAAGGTTGAGTCAGATGACATCGATTATTTACCAAGTTTATAAGAGTTATTTTCTAGACCAGTTTTACCTGAAAAGGAAACCAATCTTGTTCAGCAATCCAGTGTCAGTGACAAGCATTTTAGCACTAACCCTGGAAAATGCTTTTCAAATATATACACTGCATTTACAACTGTAAATCGTGGATTGACCGCAGATGAAATCCTGGAAGTTTTGCTCAATCCGGATGATTATGATACTTGTGTAGGTATGCCTTAATATGTTCAAGAATCAGCAGCATTTTTGATTGATTCAAATGTGCTAAAAGACCAAAAAGATATTAGAGCTGATGGAAATGGAGTGTGGAGTTGCAGAAATAAGCCTAAACGATACTACCGACTTGAGGAAAATAGAAAAGCACATATGGTTAAAGGAAGTGCTCCTAATACAGTTAATCAGGTTGTTACATCTTATTACAGTCACAAGGACACTCCAAGTTTTAGAAGACTTATCATTGAAATAGTTGACTGTCCTTTTGCTATACTTCAATTCTATTTCATTGGATCAGTTGTTCCTGTCGCCATCAATCCACACGGAAATACAAAAAAGAACAATAGTAATGTGAAACCATATCGTCGCGTTGCACAAAGCACTTTGCAAAGAATCACTGAGCTGAGTAAAGATGACCAGTCTTCCGCCAAAGCAGTTTTGAAGGATATAATAGATGAAAATGATGGAATGGAAAACATCAGTGCGAATCTTCTGCCAAGAAATCCCCAGCAAGTTCGTAATCTAAAACGTAAATTGTCAGAGGAAAAGAAAGATGAAATTTCAGAAATCCTTCACATGTATGACACTCAGACAGATAACTTTATCCGGAAAGTGGACATAAGACCTGACCTAGTGGTAGTGTTAGCTTCTAATCAACAGATCTGTGATTTTGAGAAAATCTGTACTAAAGAAAAACTTTAGTATCCTAGGAATTGATCCAACATTTCACTTTGGTGATTTTGACGTCACAGTTACTACATACAGGCACCAGATGTTGGAGGAAAATACACCTGGGAAACACATGTTAAATCGGCATCCAGTTTTTGTGGGACCTGTTTGCATTCACAAAAAAAAAGATACACAATCTTATTACAATTTTCTATCCACATTTGTTGCTAAGAACAATGAACTGAGTAAAATGAAAGCCATTGGTACAGACGGGGAAACTGCTCTTTCAAATGCTTTATTGATGGCCTTTTGACCTTTGAGAATGCAGTTCATTTGAGATGCTTTAACCATGTCAACAAAAGTGTCAAAAACAAGTTAAAGGATATTGGTGTATCCAAAACTGACAAAAGAAGAATTGTGACAGATATTTTCGACAGTACTGGTGATATTTCCTTGAAAATGACCGGCCTTACAGACTGTTTTACGCACGCAGAATTCGACCAAAAGCTGGACCAACTGAAACTGAAATGGGAAAATGCTGTGCCAGGATTCTGGACATGTTTTAAAAGAAATCAGTCCGACACAATTAAACATCACATGATCCAGTCTGTGAGATCAGATGGAGATGTACACTACAAATAACGAGGGAATAAATAGTGCTCTGCAGCGAGTTTGTGGCAAAAATCAGCCAGTGTCCAAATTTGTGGAGATGATAAAGGATTTCATTAAATCACAGGAGAATCAACTACTGCTAGCGATTGTACAACAAGGAAATTTTAGCTTTAAGAATGAGTATAAACATTTTGAGGTACCTTTGGATAAATGGTCTCGTTGGACACCAGAACAACGTCAGCTGCATATTTCAAAGGTCCAGCATGGTCATCTAGTCCAAGTTAATGCTGATGATGATACTGGCACCATTTCTCTGATAGAAGCATCTTCTACTACAGTATTAAGCAATGCCATTCTAGGTGTAGGTTTTGAGGACTGTGGAATAACAGATACAGCCAACGGTATACTTCAAGATATGAGGGAAAAGGCAGAGAAACTTGTGACAATGAAACATGCAGTCTGTGAAATACCTGATCATCCAAATTCAAGACGAGTTACAAGTCTGTCTAACCTGAAGTCCTGTCATTACGTAGAATGTAAACCAGAAAGTGGAAATGCTACATGTGACTTACCTATATAAACTACACAAAATCTGTCAACACGTTTTAGCAGTTACACAGGAACTAGGAATTTTGTGTTCATTTATTTCCTGGAGAGTATCTAAGAAAACTAACTATTCTCTGACATCTGCAGTAAACAGCAAACTTCCGAAAGAAGCCGGAAAGAAACCAAATGAAAGAATACATTGGGAGAGTAGAAAAAAGACAAAGCAAACATCTGTACCCTGTGTTGTTGATCCATTACCAGCCGATACAGAAGACTTCTACATCTTCCGGTTCCTTCAGAATACAAAAAATATGGTTTGCTATGGCTGCGGAAGAAAATTCAGGAATTCTATAACAGAAGTGCCAGAGCCACCAAATGATTTAGTTCTAGCAAGGAAAGAATATAGAAAGTGTGTGAATAACTTTGGGCAACTGAAAATGTCCCTGAAAAAAGAATTCGTCCATTATCATATCAAGCAGGAATGTGTGAAGAGCAAAGATTCTGCGTTCGATCCACACAACATTATTGTCACTGGACACATCAGATCAGACCTTCAAGATATTCAAAAGGACATGATCACACATCACTGAACACATCAGATCAGACCTTCAAGATATTCACAAGGACATGATCAGACATCACTGGACACATCAGATCAGACCTTCAAGATATTCACAAGTACATGATCAGACATCACTGGACACATCAGATCATGCCTTCAAGATATTCAAAAGGACATGATCAGATATCACTGGACACATCAGATCAGACCTTCAAGATATTCACAAGGACATGATCAGACATCACTGAACACATCAGATCAGACCTTCAAGATATTCACAAGGACATGATTAGACATCACTGGACACATCAGATCATGCCTTCAAGATATTCACAAGGACATGATCAGACATCACTGGACACATCAGATCAGACCTTCAAGATATTCACAAGGACATGATTAGACATCACTGGACACATCAGATCAGACCTTCAAGATATTCACAAGGACATGATCAGACATCACTGAACACATCAGATCAGACCTTCAAGATATTCACAAGGACATGATCAGACATCACTGGACACATCAGATCAGACCTTCAAGATATTCACAAGGACATGATCAGACAAAATATGCAGCTTCGTCTGTGAGCATATATTACAGTAAATAAATATGCTGTGGAATTTTTATTTGTTATAATTACATGTCAGTTTACAAAATTATCGTACACTGACTTCAACTTTCTTATTTTTTACACCTTACTATTGTCTTTCTGTCTATCACATTCTGATTTCCATGCAGTAATCAAATACTGGCACTTTTCAAATTCAAACAAATAATTATTCATATGAAAAACAATGGATATGGCGTATATGTTACAATTAAGAAAACATTAACTGGCCGAAATTAGACATCCAGGGGTTTCAACAAGATCTTAAACACCAACACCATGCAGTGAGCTTTTAAATGGCCTCAATAGAATAACGAAGTGGATAAATAACTAGACAAAAAGGTTAACATTATATGCAATCATCAAAAATGGTTTAGGAATTAAAGAATTTAAAACATTTCAGTCTTTTAATTAACATTAACAATTGCAGGGGCGGATCCAGGGGGGGGGGGGCGCACCCGGCGCGCCCTCTCCCCCCCCCCCCTCCTAAAATTGGAAAAAATATGTTTTTTGGCGTAAAATCGTTTTTTCACACGAAATACCCCAAACAAAATATTAAGTGCGCCCCCCCCCCCTCCCCCTCCTAACGTGAAATCCTGGATCCGCCCCTGAATTAGGTCATGATTCTAAAAGAATAACCCCCTCAGGAGTCATGTCTCTGTGGCTTACTTTATACTTAAAACATAACTTCTTCATTACATCACAACAATTAACTGACCAATCAATTGACACCATTACTTTCACCTGTGTCAGTAGAGCAGGTGAAACTTTACCAAACCCCTCAACTTTTACCTTGTACCAACAGAATTTTCAAACAGAGATATGTTTTAAAAGAATTGATGCATTTTCATTTAACATCAATTTCAATATAGATTACACCATGTAGAATATTAATTTTGAGTTTCATTCAAGTATCTAGATAGATTTTTTTTTAAAATTACAAGTGTGGACACAGAAATGTGCTGTCCAAAAGGCAAGTGTGGATGTCAATATTTCATATTATTAACTTTTAAAATAAAAAAAAAATCGTGGACACAGGGGTCCTGGATTTTTTAATAAAAAACTAATCCTGGATTATTATTTTTGCTTAAAGTCCGGTCCTGTGTTATTATTTCAAATTTTCATCATAGCCCCTCTCCCAAGGGATATAAATTGTATCATTAATAAATAATAAATTCAGATTTTCTATTTAAAATAAATCTCATTTACAAAACCACTGATATTTGTTCAATTTTTAACGCTGATTTAAGCTTTAGTCGCAACAAGTTTGTATTTTTCTCTTTAAACTGTCGAAACACAACATTTATTTAACTGTAAAATTCACAAATAAAATTCACACCTCCCTAAAAATACATCGCTAGAATTACCTGTGGGTGTTTCCCCACTTCAACTCGTAAATTTACATAGAAATCGGAGATATTTCGTCATAAAACTTCACACATGGTTTTGTCTGTCATATTTCTTGAAGACAAACATAATATTTTATTGCATTTATCAATATTTTATGAGTATCAACAGTTTTTTCAACACCGTATCTGTTTCTCGATACAGCCGCCCGATTACAGTGACCCGTGACCCAGATTAGCTCGTTCCAGCAGTTTTTTCTTATTAATGTTGTTTAAAGAAAATAAATTTGTGTTAGTAAATCAGTTTGCAAGGTAAAAAGCCCGACGAGTTTAGTAATGTTTCACCTGCAGGGAAAATTAAAAGCCTGGATGTTTGGAATTTATTCTCACTTTCAATACACTATGTTAATTTATGACCTAAATTCCTCAGTGTAAGGAATTTGGACAACAACTTTAACAACCTCATAAACAAACTGTCAAACTGGGAAACACAAATCAACAATAAATAACATGCACACTTATGGAAATATTATCAATAATCAAGATAGCAGAATTATGGAGGTATTAATATTTTTAATATAATTTTCAATTTTAGTATTAAATAATATCTGGTATCTAGTATCTGTATATTGTGTTTTACACACACCCCGATTAATGGATCTACAGCTACACATGTATAAAGAATACTACTGTTGCAATTTGAACATAGTTTATTCATTTGGTCTTCAGTGAAAGTTTGTGTTTGCGGGTTCAAAGGAGGGTGCGTTGTAGTCTGGGAAATTGATGCGTTGATGAATTAAAGGAAAATAAACGAAACGTGTTGTTCATTCGTTTGGCAGTGCACCATGTGACTATTTATAGGGCTACATGTGACTATTTATAGGGCTACATGTGACTATTTATAGGGCTACATGTGACTATTTATAGGACTACATGTGACTATTTATAGGGCTACATGTGACTATTTATAGGGCTACATGTGACTATTTATAGGCCGACATGTGACTATTTATAGGACTACATGTGACTATTTATAGGGCTACATGTGACTATTTATAGGGCTACATGTGGCTATTTATAGGACTACATGTGACTATTTATAGGGCTACATGTGACTATTTATAGGGCTACATGTGGCTATTTATAGGCCTACATGTGACTATTTATAAGACTACATGCGACTATTTATAGGGCTACATGTGACTATTTATAGGGCTACATGTGACTATTTATAGGGCTACATGTGACTATTTATAGGGCTACATGTGGCTATTTATAGGCCTACATGTGACTATTTATAGGCCTACATGATTGTGGCTATTTATAGGGCTACATGTGACTATTTATAGGCCTACATGCAACTATTTATAGGGCTTCATGTGGCCATTAATAGGCCTACATGTGGCTATTTATAGGCCTACATGTGCCTATTTTCACCATATACTAGTACCTTAAATGCATTTGGGACCCATGGTGGGATTTGGGATAAACTTAAGGATAAGGGATTAATATGGGGAAAATGTTTTTTAGCTCAGCTGAGCTTTTCTAATCAAAAAGTGTCCAGCGTTCTTCTATCTGTCCGTATGTCGTATACTTCTCACGTTCAACTTCTTCTTCAGAACCCATTACATGTCCAGTCGCCAAACTTACCACAGTTGTTCCTCTAGGTGTCTTGAAGAAGTATTGTACCTTTTTGAAGCGATAGATAATCAATATGGCCATCACGGCCTTTGATTGGCTGAGAAATTTTTGACTTGGATTCCCAAAACAACTTCTATGAAGAAATGTTCCCCTACGGGATCTGAAGACGTTTTGGTCCTTTTTCTGGGGTGATTCGAAATCTAAGATGGCCAACTGGTATCTGATTGGCCGATGTATTTTTATACTTCTTATCCAGAAAAACTGCATGCTAAGTGTTAAGTCACCAGATTTTTCAGATATATTCCTCTAAGAGATCTTATATCTTTCACCTACGGAGAAATACTCATTTCAGCTGTATCATCACATGAGATGAACTATAAATTCCATAATAATGACATCAACTTCTAAAGAAAGATAACTCTAAAAAGGAAGGATATTGATGTAAATGATCATGAGATTATGTATCATAAAATATTGTCCTCTATGAAATAGTGTCCATGAGAAAATTTCATAGGAAATATCGTCCATGGACAAAATATCATTAAATTTTATTATGAAATTTTGTCCGGGACAATATTTCACTATGAAATATTGTCAGCTGCTATAAAATTTTGTCCATTCAATGGACAATATTTCATGTAAATTAATGTCTACAAATGGAAAACTTGCCCATTGAGAAAATGTACTAAAGAAATCTTTTAATTAAATTCCATCTGAAAAATTCTGAATATTAAATGGTACCAAACTTAAACGGCAGAAAATAGAAATAAATACAACAAAATATGGAATGCGAAAATTATTTAGTAATGAAATGTATATATATCATACAAATTAATCAACATTTTTTATCCTTATATCTAGTAATATTCAAAAATGCTGTTCTTCCTGTCCTTTTTTCTACAGCGTTTTGTAGGCGGAATAACAGGAATATCACTCTTTAGGATCCCAATTGTGTTGTCATCGACGGTTCTGTTGGGCAAAAACATTTCTAGTAAACATACATCAAATAAATCTAAAGATGAAACATCAACTTCAGATCATAATTTAGATTGGGACAATTTTTCATAAACTAGGACAACATTTCATATTACAAATCTATGAAATGTAGTCGTAATGGACATTATTTCATAGGACATTATTTCATAGGACATTATTTTGCTTTACATACACACTTAAGACATAAATTAACATAAATTAACATAAATTAACATAAAGCAACATTGGTTGTATTGTTGTTACACACTTCACAGTCACACTAGTTTCTTCTAGACCATATATAAATATTTAGTGGAGAAACAATTCAGTCACTTTCTGTCTTAATCACTGAAAATAGAACCACAAATAACTATTATATTTAATAATCATTCATATATACAAAACTAAGTCATTCTGTAATATGTAAAAAAAATGTGTGTTAGTTTTATTTATTAAAAAAGGGGAAAAAAGACTAGACAAGGAAGGGAGATAATTTGTATAACTAGTTACATGAATGTAAATTGTAATAATGTTGAAATATAAGAGAAACACACTATTGTTTCAACTTAGATAAACTAGAAAGACAGCCTGGCCAAATTGTACAAAATAAATTATTTTCTCAGGCACAGCAGAGATGTCATAAATTGTGTCAACTTGTATGAAGACTTCTTTATATACATGTAAATGTACTGTATGTTCAATTTTATTTAATGCTGCCCATTAAAGTGAGTGAATGATTGCTGTTTAACGCCAGCTCAGCAATTGTTCAGCTATATTATGGCAAGAACAAGTTAATTGTGAATGAGATGAGGATGAGGTCTGCCCATTAAAGGGCAGGACCAAAGTTTGTATATATGTGTAGGTAAATATACTAAAACATTGATCAGACATTTCAATAAAGATTTCATTGTTGTAAATTGTAGAACTATATATATAATATTGGTCAAATTTTATGCATAAGAATGTACTGAATTGACTGTTTTTTTCAGGTTAGCATAGTAGTCCATGTTTACATTTTACAATCAAAATTCTATTATTCTTTCGACAGTATCCAAAATGTTCATGTAAGGGAAACCGGCGTCGCCCAGTTTTTTTGGTTTTTTTTTTTTTAATCGGTGTCTGCGATATTTTCCCAAAATATTACGTATAAAATGGTTAAAAAATGGGGATTGTCTTCAATATACGTCTGTAAACAAATGTTCTTGTTTGCTCCAGGTAAATGTTTCATACCCTTGAAGGCATCTGTAGATTGTATAGCCATCACATGTGTTTGCATTTTTATATATTTATTTATAGGTCAAATAGGTGGGTGTGCCATTCTTTAAAAGAAACACAGGACAAGAGCTCTGCCTTGCCTTCCATTTATTCTTCATTAAAGGAAGATTCAAGGACAACCTGCTAAGATTGAAGATTGTATGACTGTTGTTTAAAGATTGAAGATTGTATGACTGTTGTTTGAATTTAATTATTGTTTGATTTATTACAATTATATGTAATATAACATGGTGCAAATTAAAGAATTGTTTATATTAAAGCTCAATTTAAAAGAAATGAAGATGATTTATTTTATAAAAAGTCATTATAATATGCTGCAAACCCACACTGAACATAGTACTTCTATTCTTATCAATCATAGAAATGTTTAAAATACTGACGAAATGAATTGTGTTCCAGTAAGGAATAAAAATGGCCACGAAGACCGACTTACTACCTGACTTGGTCTGATGACGGGTCAGATCGGTTATTATTATCACTTTGCGACCGTGGTTGTCATCGTCTGTAAGCTTTTCACGTCTCAATTTTCTTCTCTGAAACCATTTGGCCCATTGGAACCAAACTTAGCAGGAATGTCCATTAAGTGGTGCTTTACAGTTTGAGTTATTGGTGCTAATCTGAATTTCAACATGGCTGCCAGGGCAAATAATCTGTTCTGTCGGCTGAAACTTCAAAAAGCTTCTTCTCAGAAATAAACCACTGAGCATTGTTAATAATGATGTGATAGTCTGTATTTTAATCATTTTATATGTTTTTGTATTTATATTCTTTTTCAGTATTGTCATTGGTAATAAGTTAATTAAACGGAATTATTTAATTACTTTCTTTTATTATAGATTAATTACAAACTGTAATTAAGTATGTTGATATTATTTTGATTAATTGATTTTACTATAGACCTGTTTGACGGACATGATATATTCACGGACTGGTTATACTATATTTAACTCTAACCATTTCAATGTTACACAGAGATACATCAAAAGCAATATGGTGTCCTATAGAATTTAAGACAATAGACAAAGGAATTTAACGCCAAAATTAGAAGTGACCAATGAAGATAAAGTAATAGTGCTGTTCCGCGAACCATGGATAGAAATGGTTAGAGTTAAATATAGTAGAACTAGTCCGTGATTATATCATGTCCGTCAAACAGGTCTATAGTCAAATCAATTAATCAAAATAATATCAACATACTTAATTACAGTTTGTAATTAATCTATAATAAAAGAAAGTAATTAAATAATTCCGTTTAATTAACTTATTACCAATGACAATACTGAAAAAGAATAGAAATATAAAAACATATAAAATGATTAAAATACAGACTATCACATATTCCCCCCAGCTGAAAAATTACGTCTCGTCATTTATCTGACGAATTCTTCATAATATCAAGAATAGTCTGAGATGCTTCTGCCTGCAAATTTTGAAAAAGGTTAGTATTTGTTAGTGATGTAATGTAATTAACCTTCTGAAACCAGTCTCTGCTACTTGCTGGATTCTTCACAACAGACTTAGAAAGTTCATAAGTTCCTGAACTCATCCAAACTGGTGGCTTTCTTTGTCTACCTGACCTTCGCACTGGTTCTTCCGAATCTGAAAATGAAATATTTACAGGATGTTCAACCGGAGTTTCATCATCAGATTTCTTTGTTGAAGCGCTTCTGCATGTTACATCAGAATCTGTCTCATTAGCATCAATTTCATCATCAGCTTCTTGAGAATAGGCGTCCCCATCAGATTCAGAAACAGCTACTCCATTATCTGTTGACACTTAATGACAAGGGTACAATACGTATGACCATATCCTTGGTAAGATATTATGTTATATTAATAACTCTTACTGACAAGGGTACCATACGTATGATCCTATCCTGGGTAAGATGTTCTGTTATATTAATAACTCTTAATGACAAGGGTACCATATGTATGACCCTATCCTTGGTAAGATGTTCTGTTATATTAATAACCCTTAATAACAAGGGTACCATATGTATGATCCTATCCTTGGTAAGATGTTCTGTTATATTAATAACCTTTAATGACAGGGGTACCATACGTTTGACCCTATCCTAGGTAAGATGTTCTGTTATATTAATAACTCTTAATGACAAGGGTACCATACGTATGACCCTATCCTTGGTAAGATGTTCTGTTATATTAATAACTCTTACTGACAAGGGTACCATACGTATGATCCTATCCTGGGTAAGATGTTCTGTTATATTAATAACTCTTACTGACAAGGGTACCATACGTATGATCCTATCCTTGGTAAGATGTTCTGTTATATTAATAACACTTAATAACAAGGGTACCATACGTATGACCCTATCATAGGTAAGATGTTCTGTTATATTAATAACCCTTAATGACAAGGGTACCATACGTATGACCCTATCATAGGTAAGATGTTCTGTTGTATTAATAACCTTTAATTACAAGGGTACCATACGTATGATCCTATCCTAGGTAAGATGTTCTGTTATATTAATAACTCTTAATGACAAGGGTACCATATGTATGACCATATCCTTGGTAAGATGTTCTGTTATATTAATAACTCTTACTGTCAAGGGTACCATACGTATGACCCTATCCTAGGTAAGATGTTCTGTTATATTAATAACACTTAATGACAAGGGTACCATATGTATGACCATATCCTTGGTAAGATGTTCTGTTATATTAATAACCTTTAATGACAAGGGTACCAGACGTATGATCCTATCCTTGGTAAGATGTTCTGTTATATTAATAACCCTTAATAACAAGGGTACCATATGCATGATCCTATCCTAGGTAAGATGTTCTGTTATATTAATAACCCTTAATAACAAGGGTACCATACGTATGACACTATCCTTGGTAAGATGTTCTGTTATATTAATAACCCTTAATAACAAGGGTACCATACGTATGACCCTATCCTTGGTAAGATGTTCTGTTATATTAATAACCCTTGATAACAAGGGTACCATATGTATGACACTATCCTTGGTAAGGTGTTCTGTTATATTAATAACCTTTAATTACAAGGGTACCATACGTATGACCCTATCCTAGGTAAGATGTTCTGTTATATTAATAACACTTAATGACAAGGGTACCATATGTATGGCCCTATCCTTGGTAAGATGTTCTGTTATATTAATAACTGTTACTGACAAGGGTACCATACGTATGACCCTATCATAGGTAAGATGTTCTGTTATATTAATAACCCTTAATAACAAGGGTACCATACGTATGGCCCTATCCTTGGTAAGATGTTCTGTTATATTAATAACCTTTAATGACAAGGGTACCATACGTATGACCCTATCCTAGGTAAGATGTTCTGTTATATTAATAACCCTTAATAACAAGGGTATCATACGTATGACCCTATCCTAGGTAAGATGTTCTGTTATATTAATAACCTTTAATGACAAGGGTACCATACGTATGACCATATCATAGGTAAGATGTTCTGTTATATTAATAACCTTTAATGACAGGGGTACAATACGTATGACCCTATCATAGGTAAGATGTTCTGTTATATTAATAACCCTTAATAACAAGGGTACCAGAAGCATGACACTATCCTTGGTAAGATGTTCTGTTATATTAATAACCCTTAATAACAAGGGTACCATACGTATGGCCCTATCCTTGGTAAGATGTTCTGTTATATTAATAACCCTTAATAACAAGGGTACCATACGTATGACCCAATCCTTGGTAAGATGTTCTGTTATATTAATAACCTTTAATGACAAGGGTACCAGACGTATGATCCTATCATTGGTAAGATGTTCTGTTATATTAATAATACTTAATGACAAGGGTACCATACGTATGACCCTATCATTGGTAAGATGTTCTGTTATATTAATAACCCTTGATAACAAGGGTACCATACATATGATCCTATCCTAGGTAAGATGTTCTGTTATATTAACAACTCTTAATGACAAGGGTACCAGAAGCATGACACTATCATAGGTAAGATGTTTTGTTATATTAATAACCTTTAATGACAAGGGTACCATACGTATGATCCTATCCTTGGTAAGATGTTCTGTTATATTAATAACCCTTAATGACAAGGGTACCAGGCGTATGATCCTATCCTTGGTAAGATGTTCTGTTATATTAATAACCCTTGATAACAAGGGTACCATACGTATGATCCTATCCTTGGTAAGATGTTCTGTTATATTAATAACCCTTAATAACAAGGGTACCATATGTATGGCCCTATCCTTGGTAAGATGTTCTGTTATATTAATAACCTTTAATGACAAGGGTACCATACGTATGACCCTATCATTGGTAAGATGTTCTGTTATATTAATAACACTTAATGTCAAGGGTATCATACGCATAACTCTATCCTAGATAAGATGTTCTGTTATATTAATAACCCTTAATGACAAGGGTACCATACGTATGGCCCTATCCTTGGTAAGATGTTCTGTTATATTAATAACCCCTGATGACAAGGGTACTATACGTATGGCCATATCCTTGGTAAGATGTTCTGTTATATTAATAACCCTTAATGACAAGGGTACTATACGTATGACCCTATCATAGGTAAGATGTTTTGTTATATTAATAACTCTTAATGACAAGGGTACTATACGTATGACCCTATCATAGGTAAGATGTTTTGTTATATTAATAACTCTTAATGACAAGGGTACTATACGTATGACCCTATCCTTGGTAAGATGTTCTGATATGTTAATAACTGTTACTGACAAGGGTACTATACGTATGGCTTTATCATTGGTAAGATGTTCTGCTATATTAATAACCCTTGATAACAAGGGTACCATACGTATGGACCTATCCTTGGTAAGATGTTCTGTTATATTAATAACTCTTACTGACAAGGGTACCATACGTATGGACCTATCCTTGGTAAGATGTTCTGTTATATTAATAACTCTTACTGACAAGGGTACCATACGTATGACCCAATCCTAGGTAAGATGTTCTGTTATATTAATAACTCTTACTGACAAGGGTACCATGCGTATGGCCCTATCCTTGGTAAGATGTTCTGTTATATTAATAACTCTTACTGACAAGGGTACCATACGTATGACCCAATCCTAGGTAAGATGTTCTGTTATATTAATAACTCTTACTGACAAGGGTACCATACGTATGACCCAATCCTAGGTAAGATGTTCTGTTATATTAATAACTCTTACTGACAAGGGTACCATACGTATGGCCCTATCCTTGGTAAGATGTTCTATTATATCAATAACCCTTAATGACAAGGGTACTATACGTATGACCCTATCATTGGTAAGATGTTCTGTTATATTAATAACCCTTAATAACAAGGGTACCATACGTATGACCCTATCCTTGGTAAGATGTTCTGTTATATTAATAACTCTTACTGTCAAGGGTACCATACGTATGACCCTATCGTAGATAAGATGTTCTGTTATATTAATAACCCTTACTGACAAGGGTACCATACGTATGACCTTATCCTAGGTAAGATGTTCTGTTATATTAATAACCCTTAATGACAAAGGTACCATACGTATGACCTTATCCTAGGTAAGATGTTCTGTTATATTAATAACCCTTAATGACAAAGGTACCATACGTATGACCTTATCATAGGTAAGATGCTCTGTTATATTAATAACCCTTAATGACAAGGGTTCCATACGTATGACCATATCCTTGGTAAGATGTTCTGTTATATTAATAACCTTTAATTACAAGGGTACCAGACGTATGATCCTATCCTAGGTAAGATGTTCTGTTATATTAATAACCCTTAATAACAAAGGTACCATACGTATGACCTTATCCTAGGTAAGATGTTCTGTTATATTAATAACCCTTAATGACAAAGGTACCATACGTATGACCTTATCCTAGGTAAGATGTTCTGTTATATTAATAACCCTTAATGACAAGGGTACCATACGTATGACCTTATCATAGGTAAGATGTTCTGTTATATTAATAACCCTTAATGACAAGGGTTCCATACGTATGACCATATCCTTGGTAAGATGTTCTGTTATATTAATAACCTTTAATTACAAGGGTACCAGACGTATGATCCTATCCTAGGTAAGATGTTCTGTTATATTAATAACCCTTAATGACAAAGGTACCATACGTATGACCTTATCCTAGGTAAGATGTTCTGTTATATTAATAACCCTTAATGACAAGGGTACCATACGTATGACCCTATCCTAGGTAAGATGTTCTGTTAAATTAATAACCCTTAATGACAAGGGTTCCATACGTATGACCATATCCTTGGTAAGATGTTCTGTTATATTAATAACCTTTAATTACAAGGGTACCAGACGTATGATCCTATCCTAGGTAAGATGTTCTGTTATATTAATAACCCTTAATAACAAGGGTACCATACGTATGACACTATCATAGGTAAGATGTTCTGTTATATTAATAACCCTTAATGACAAGGGTACCATACGTATGACCATATCCTTGGTAAGATGTTCTGTTATATTAATAACACTTACTAACAAGGGTACCATACGTGTGATCCTATCTTAGGTAAGATGTTCTGTTATATTAATAACCTTTAATGACAAGGGTACCAGAAGCATGACACTATCCTTGGTAAGATGTTCTGTTATATTAATAACCTTTAATGACAAGGGTACCAGACGTATGACCCAATCCTTGGTAAGATGTTCTGTTATATTAATAACCTTTAATGACAAGGGTACCAGACGTATGACCCTATCCTAGGTAAGATGTTCTGTTATATTAATAACACTTAATAACAAGGGTACCATACGTATGACCCTATCCTTGGTAAGATGTTCTGTTATATTAATAACTCTTAATGACAAGGGTACCATACGTATGATCTTATCCTTGGTAAGATGTTCTATTATATTAATAACCTTTAATGACAAGGGTACCATACGTATGATCCTATCCTTGGTAAGATGTTCTGTTATATTAATAACCCTTAATGACAAGGGTACCATACGTTAGACCCAATCCTTGGTAAGATGTTCTATTATATCAATAACCTTTAATGACAAGGGTACCATGCGTATGACCCTATCCTAGGTAAGATGTTCTGTTATATTAATAACCCTTAATGACAAAGGTACCATACGTATGACCCTATCCTTGGTAAGATGTTCTGTTATATTAATAACTCTTAATGACAAGGGTACCATACGTATGAGCCTATCCTAGGTAAGATGTTCTGTTATATTAATAACTCTTAATGACAAGGGTACCATACGTATGATCCTATCCTGGGTAAGATGTTCTGTTATATTAATAACTCTTACTGACAAGGGTACTATACGTATGACCCTATCCTAGGTAAGATGTTCTGTTATATTAATACCTCTTACTGACAAGGGTACCATACGTATGAGCCTATCCTAGGTAAGATGTTCTGTTATATTAATAACTCTTAATGACAAGGGTACCATACGTATGAGGCTATCCTAGGTAAGATGTTCTGTTATATTAATAACTCTTACTGACAAGGGTACTATACGTATGACCCTATCCTAGGTAAGATGTTCTGTTATATTAATACCTCTTACTGACAAGGGTACTGTACGTATGACCCTATCCTTGGTAAGATGTTCTGTTATATTAATAACTCTTACTGACAAGGGTACTATACGTATGAGCCTATCCTAGGTAAGATGTTCTATTATATTAATAACTCTTACTGACAATGGTACCATACGTATGATCCTATCCTGGGTAAGATGTTCTGTTATATTAATAACTCTTAATGACAAGGGTACCAGAAGCATGACACTATCATAGGTAAGATGTTCTGTTATATTAACAACTCTTAATGACAAGGGTACCAGAAGCATGACACTATCATAGGTAAGATGTTCTGTTATATTAATAACCCTTAATAACAAGGGTTCCATACGTATGACCATATCCTTGGTAAGATGTTCTGTTATATTAATAACCTTTAATTACAAGGGTACCAGACGTATGATCCTATCCTAGGTAAGATGTTCTGTTATATTAATAACCCTTAATGACAAAGGTACCATACGTATGACCTTATCCTAGGTAAGATGTTCTGTTATATTAATAACCCTTAATGACAAGGGTACCATACGTATGACCCTATCCTAGGTAAGATGTTCTGTTAAATTAATAACCCTTAATGACAAGGGTTCCATACGTATGACCATATCCTTGGTAAGATGTTCTGTTATATTAATAACCTTTAATTACAAGGGTACCAGACGTATGATCCTATCCTAGGTAAGATGTTCTGTTATATTAATAACCCTTAATAACAAGGGTACCATACGTATGACACTATCATAGGTAAGATGTTCTGTTATATTAATAACCCTTAATGACAAGGGTACCATACGTATGACCATATCCTTGGTAAGATGTTCTGTTATATTAATAACACTTACTAACAAGGGTACCATACGTGTGATCCTATCTTAGGTAAGATGTTCTGTTATATTAATAACCTTTAATGACAAGGGTACCAGAAGCATGACACTATCCTTGGTAAGATGTTCTGTTATATTAATAACCTTTAATGACAAGGGTACCAGACGTATGACCCAATCCTTGGTAAGATGTTCTGTTATATTAATAACCTTTAATGACAAGGGTACCAGACGTATGACCCTATCCTAGGTAAGATGTTCTGTTATATTAATAACACTTAATAACAAGGGTACCATACGTATGACCCTATCCTTGGTAAGATGTTCTGTTATATTAATAACTCTTAATGACAAGGGTACCATACGTATGATCTTATCCTTGGTAAGATGTTCTATTATATTAATAACCTTTAATGACAAGGGTACCATACGTATGATCCTATCCTTGGTAAGATGTTCTGTTATATTAATAACCCTTAATGACAAGGGTACCATACGTTAGACCCAATCCTTGGTAAGATGTTCTATTATATCAATAACCTTTAATGACAAGGGTACCATGCGTATGACCCTATCCTAGGTAAGATGTTCTGTTATATTAATAACCCTTAATGACAAAGGTACCATACGTATGACCCTATCCTTGGTAAGATGTTCTGTTATATTAATAACTCTTAATGACAAGGGTACCATACGTATGAGCCTATCCTAGGTAAGATGTTCTGTTATATTAATAACTCTTAATGACAAGGGTACCATACGTATGATCCTATCCTGGGTAAGATGTTCTGTTATATTAATAACTCTTACTGACAAGGGTACTATACGTATGACCCTATCCTAGGTAAGATGTTCTGTTATATTAATACCTCTTACTGACAAGGGTACCATACGTATGAGCCTATCCTAGGTAAGATGTTCTGTTATATTAATAACTCTTAATGACAAGGGTACCATACGTATGAGGCTATCCTAGGTAAGATGTTCTGTTATATTAATAACTCTTACTGACAAGGGTACTATACGTATGACCCTATCCTAGGTAAGATGTTCTGTTATATTAATACCTCTTACTGACAAGGGTACTGTACGTATGACCCTATCCTTGGTAAGATGTTCTGTTATATTAATAACTCTTACTGACAAGGGTACTATACGTATGAGCCTATCCTAGGTAAGATGTTCTATTATATTAATAACTCTTACTGACAATGGTACCATACGTATGATCCTATCCTGGGTAAGATGTTCTGTTATATTAATAACTCTTAATGACAAGGGTACCAGAAGCATGACACTATCATAGGTAAGATGTTCTGTTATATTAACAACTCTTAATGACAAGGGTACCAGAAGCATGACACTATCATAGGTAAGATGTTCTGTTATATTAATAACCCTTAATAACAAGGGTACCATACGTATGACCCTATCCTTGGTAAGATGTTCTGTTATATTAACAACTCTTAATGACAAGGGTACCAGAAGCATGACACTATCATAGGTAAGATGTTCTGTTATATTAATAACCCTTAATAACAAAGGTACCATACGTATGATCCTATCCTTGGTAAGATGTTCTGTTATATTAATAACCTTTAATGACAAGGGTACCAGAAGCATGACACTATCCTTGGTAAGATATTCTGTTATATTAATAACCTTTAATGACAAGGGTACCATACGTATGACCATATCCTTGGTAAGATGTTCTGTTATATTAATAACCTTTAAATACAAGGGTACCATACGTATGACCCTATCCTTGGTAAGATGTTCTGTTATATTAATAACACTTAATAACAAGGGTACCATACGTATGACCATATCCTTGGTAAGATGTTCTGTTATATTAATAACCCTTAATAACAAGGATACCACACGTATGATCCTATCCTTGGTAAGATGTTCTGTTATATTAATAACCTTTAATTACAAGGGTACCATACGTATGATCCTATCCTAGGTAAGATGTTCTGTTATATTAATAACCCTTAATAACAAAGGTACCAGACGTATGACCATATCCTTGGTAAGATGTTCTGTTATATTAATAACCCTTAATAACAAAGGTACCAGACGTATGACCATATCCTTGGTAAGATGTTCTGTTATATTAATAACCCTTAATAACAAGGGTACCATATGTATGATCCTATCCTTGGTAAGATGTTCTGTTATATTAATAACCTTTAATGACAAGGGTACCAGACGTATGATCCTATCCTTGGTAAGATGTTCTGTTATATTAATAACCCTTAATAACAAGGGTACCATATGTATGATCCTATCCTTGGTAAGATGTTCTGTTATATTAATAACCCTTAATGACAAGGGTACCAGACGTATGATCCTATCCTTGGTAAGATGTTCTGTTATATTAATAACCCTTAATAACAAGGGTACCAGACGTATGATCCTATCCTTGGTAAGATGTTCTGTTATATTAATAACCTTTAATGACAAGGGTACCATACGTATGACCCTATCCTAGGTAAGATGTTCTGTTATATTAATAACTCTTAATAACAAGGGTACCATACGTATGACCATATCCTTGGTAAGATGTTCTGTTATATTAATAACCCTTAATGACAAGGGTACCATATGTATGACCCTATCCTAGGTAAGATGTTCTGTTATATTAATAACCCTTAATAACAAGGGTACCATATGTATGACCCAATCCTTGGTAAGATGTTCTGTTATATTAATAACCCTTAATGACAAGGGTACCATATGTATGACCATATCCTTGGTAAGATGTTCTGTTATATTAATAACCCTTAATGACAAGGGTACCATATGTATGACCCTATCCTTGGTAAGATGTTCTGTTATATTAATAACCCTTAATAACAAGGGTACCATACGTATGACCATATCCTAGGTAAGATGTTCTGTTATATTAATAACCCTTAATAACAAGGGTACCATACGTATGACCATATCCTAGGTAAGATATTCTGTTATATTAATAACCCTTAATAACAAAGGTACCATACGTATGATCCTATCCTTGGTAAGATGTTCTGTTATATTAATAACCTTTAATGACAAGGGTACGATACGTATGACACTATCCTTGGTAAGATGTTCTGTTATATTAATAACCCTTAATGACAAGGGTACCATATGTATGACCATATCCTTGGTAAGATGTTCTGTTATATTAATAACCCTTAATAACAAAGGTACCATACGTATGATCCTATCCTTGGTAAGATGTTCTGTTATATTAATAACCTTTAATGACAAGGGTACCAGAAGCATGACACTATCCTTGGTAAGATGTTCTGTTATATTAATAACCTTTAATGACAAGGGTACCATACGTATGACCATATCCTTGGTAAGATGTTCTGTTATATTAATAACCTTTAATTACAAGGGTACCATACGTATGACCCTATCCTTGGTAAGATGTTCTGTTATATTAATAACACTTAATAACAAGGGTACCATACGTATGACCATATCCTTGGTAAGATGTTCTGTTATATTAATAACCCTTAATAACAAGGGTACCATACGTATGATCCTATCCTAGGTAAGATGTTCTGTTATATTAATAACCCTTAATAACAAAGGTACCAGACGTATGACCATATCCTTGGTAAGATGTTCTGTTATATTAATAACCCTTAATAACAAAGGTACCAGACGTATGACCATATCCTTGGTAAGATGTTCTGTTATATTAATAACCCTTAATAACAAGGGTACCATATGTATGATCCTATCCTTGGTAAGATGTTCTGTTATATTAATAACCTTTAATGACAAGGGTACCAGACGTATGATCCTATCCTTGGTAAGATGTTCTGTTATATTAATAACCCTTAATAACAAGGGTACCATATGTATGATCCTATCCTAGGTAAGATGTTCTGTTATATTAATAACCCTTAATGACAAGGGTACCATACGTATGATCCTATCCTTGGTAAGATGTTCTGTTATATTAATAACCCTTAATAACAAGGGTACCAGACGTATGATCCTATCCTTGGTAAGATGTTCTGTTATTTTAATAACCTTTAATTACAAGGGTACCATACGTATGATCCGATCCTAGATAAGATGTTCTGTTATATTAATAACACTTAATGACAGGGGTACCATACGTATGACCCTATCCTAGGTAAGATGTTCTGTTATATTAATAACTCTTACTGACAAGGGTACTGTACGTATGACCCTATCCTAGGTAAGATGATGTAAAATATATATATGTATAATGTACTGTTTGTAATATCGCCCTGAATATGCATGATATATTTGCCGCTGGGTGTTAAACAACAATCTGAGTGAATTTGTTATTAATCTGGTTAATATTTGATGATTATACATTTTGTACAATATTGATTACAATTAAAACATTAAAAACGTGTGAAAATTTGTTCTGAAATAATCCATGGAGGATAATTAATGTAGTTAAAATCGTATGTTTATACATTTATGTGATATATAAATATATATTTACAATTGTTGTTTTTTTAAACTATAAGTTGACATTTACAAACATGATTTTATAAATGATAATGTTTTAAATTACCTATTTTTCTTTTATTATCATATCTTCTATCAAGTAAATTGATAGTAACAATATTTCAAAGCTATTATAGTAGGTCACTTTTTACATTCCTATCGTGTGATCTGGTGTGTAACACAAATCTCTCAGCTTACATAAAACAAAAGTTTTGTCTGTGATATATAACACATATCTGTATCTTCTTTTGTTGTATTCTGTAATTCCAGAGAATATACAATTCTTTGACAGACAGATATAAAAAAAGATAAATAATTTGGTAGTAACTTTGGGCCCA
Organism: Bathymodiolus septemdierum; assembly: GCA_963383655.1. Classification (NCBI taxonomy): domain Eukaryota; kingdom Metazoa; phylum Mollusca; class Bivalvia; order Mytilida; family Modiolidae; genus Bathymodiolus; species Bathymodiolus septemdierum. Next base: position 1,072,897 of record OY726519.1, read on the forward strand.
GTTCCAAATATCGTTTTCTCAGAATTAGATCAGTGTAACGAGGGATAGTCTCCGTGTTCGTATTGAATCTATACCAAAACGCTATTATAATAAACGAACTGAACGTTATTGTTTAGAACAAATATGTTTTATTATGATCAGTTTCGTTCCGTTATATTAATGCAGTCACGTAAATTTGCTGTAATTTCCACTAATTATCGACACTTTTCAGTAAGTGGATTTCGAATTAGAAAGAAAAGCATCAGTTTCAAAACTTTATACAGGGATATCTTATCTAAAGCATACATATCTTCAAACGACATACAGGAATGTCCTATCTAAAACAGACATGTCTTCAAACATCATACAGATATATCCTATTTAAAAACAGACATGTCTTCAAACGACATACAGGGATGTCCTATCTAAAAACAGACATGTCTTCAAACGACATACAGGGATGTCCTATCTAAAAATAGACATGTCTTCAAACGACATGCAGGGATGTACTATCTAAAACAGATATGTCTTCAAACGACATACATGGATGTCCTATCTAAAAACAAACATGTCTTCAAACGACATACAGGGATGTCCTATCTAAAAATAGACATGTCTTCAAACGACATACAGGGATATCTATCTAAAAACAGACATGTCTTCAAACGACATACAGGTATGTCCTATCTAAAAACAGAAATGTTTTCAAACAACATACAGGGATGTCCTATCTAAAACAGATATGTCTTCAAACGACATACAGGGATGTCCTATCTAAAACCGACATGTCTTCAAACGACATACAGGGATATCCTATCTAAAAACAGACATGTCTTCAAACGACATACAGGGATATCCTATCTAAAAAAACCCAGACATGTCTTCAAACGTTATACAGGATTATCCTATCTAAGCACAGACATGTCTTCAAACGACATACAGCGATGTCCTATCTAAACAGACATGTCTTCAAACAACATACAGGATGTCCTATCTAAAACAGACATGTCTTCAAACGACATACATGGATATCCTATCTAAAACAGACATGTCTTTAAACGACACACAGGATGTCCTATCTAAAACAGACATGTCTTCAAATGTTATACAGGGATGTCCTATCTAAAACAGACATGTCTTCAAACGACATACAGGCATATCCTATCTAAAACAGACATGTCTTCAAACGACATACAGGATGCCTTATCTAAAATAGACATGTCTTCAAACGACATACAGCGGTGTCCTATCTGAAAACAGACATGTTTTCAAACGTCATACAGCGGTGTCCTATCTAAAAACAGACATGTCTTCAAACGACATACATGATGTCCTATCTAAAACAGATATGTCTTCAAACGACATACAGCGGTGTCCTATCTAGAAACAGACATGTCTTCAAACGTCATACAGGGATGTCCTATCTAAAACAGACATGTCTTCAAATGACATACAGGGATATTCTATCTAGAGCAGACATGTCTTCAAACGACATACAGGGATATCCTATCGAAAACATACATGTCTTCAAAAGACATACAGGGATGTCCTATCTAAAACAGACATGTCTTCAAACGACATACAGGGATGTCATATCTAAATAACAGATATGTCTTCAAACGTTTGACTTAAATATGTAAAATCTACCTTCATTATAATACATCGTTTTACATAACATGCACGGTATTCATATTTGTTATTTGTCGGTTATGTTTTAGAATCTTTATTTACACAGTACATAAACAATGTAAATAAACATTGGACAAACAAAGCAAATACAGAATATAGGTAATATTACATTATGTAAAATACAGAATATAGGTCATATTACATTATGTAAAATACAGAATATAGGTCATATTACATTATGTAGAATACAGAATATAGGTAATATTACATTATGTAAAATACAGAATATAGGTAATATTACATTATGTAAAATACAGAAAATAGGTCATATTACATTATGTAAAATACAGAATATAGGTCATATTACATTATGTAAAATACAGAATATAGGTCATATTACATTATGCAAAATACAGAATATAGGTCATATTACATTATGCAAAATACAGAATATAGGTAATATTACATTATGTAAAATACAGAATATAGGTCATATTACATTATGTAAAATACAGAAAATAGGTAATATTACATTATGTAAAATACAGAATATAGGTCATATTACATTATGTAAAATACAGAATATAGGTCATATTACATTATGTAAAATACAGAATATAGGTCATATTACATTATGCAAAATACAGAATATAGGTAATATTACATTATGTAAAATACAGAATATAGGTCATATTACATTATGTAAAATACAGAAAATAGGTAATATTACATTATGTAAAATACAGAATATAGGTAATATTACATTATGTAAAATACAGAATATCGGTAATATTACATTATGTAAAATACAGAATATAGGTCATATTACATTATGTAAAATACAGAATATAGGTAATATTACATTATGTAAAATACAGAATATAGGTCATATTACATTATGTAAAATACAGAATATAGGTAATATTACATTATGTAAAATACAGAATATAGGTAATATTACATTATGTAAAATACAGAATATAGGTAATATTACATTATGTAAAATACAGAATATAGGTCATATTACATTATGTTAAATACAGAATATAGGTCATATTACATTATGTAAAATACAGAATATAGGTCATATTACATTATGTAAAATACAGAATATAGGTAATATTACATTATGTAAAATACAGAATATAGGTAATATTACATTATGTAAAATACAGAATATAGGTAATATTACATTATGTAAAATACAGAATATAGGTAATATTACATTATGTAAAATACAGAATATAGGTCATATTACATTATGTTAAATACAGAATATAGGTCATATTACATTATGTAAAATACAGAATATAGGTCATATTACATTATGTAAAATACAGAATATAGGTAATATTACATTATGTAAAATACAGAATATAGGTAATATTACATTATGTAAAATACAGAATATAGGTAATATTACATTATGTAAAATACAGAATATAGGTCATATTACATTATGTAAAATACAGAATATAGGTCATATTACATTATGTAAAATATAGAATATAGGTCATATTACATTATGTAAAATACAGAATATAGGTCATATTACATTATGTAAATGATGCTCGACAAGATATGTTTATAAGCATTAGCTCATCTAACGTCACTGGTCTAACTCATCTAAAGTCACTGGTCTAACTCTTGCAAATTCACTGGTCTAACTCATCTAAAGTCACTGGTTTAACTCATCTAACGTCACTGGTCTAACTCATCTAAAGTCACTGGTCTAACTCATCTAAAGTCACTGGTCTAACTCATCCAAAGTCACTGGTCTAACTCATCCAAAGTCACTGGTCTAACTCATCCAAAGTCACTGATCTAACTCATCTAACGTCACTGGTTTAACTCATATAAAGTCCCTGGTCTAACTCATCTAAAGTCACTGGTTTAACTCATCTAAAGTCACTGGTCTAACTCATCTAAAGTCACTGGTCTAACTCATCCAAAGTCACTGGTCTAACTCATCTAAAGTCACTGGTCTAACTCATCTAAAGTCACTGGTCTAACTCATCTAAAGTCACTGGTCTAACTCATCTAAAGTCACTGGTCTAACTCATCTAAAGTCACTGGTTTAACTCATCTAAAGTCACTGGTTTAACTCATCTAAAGTCACTGGTCTAACTCATCTAAAGTCACTGGTCTAACTCATCTAAAGTCACTGGTCTAACTCATCCAAAGTCACTGGTCTAACTCATCCAAAGTCACTGGTCTAACTCATCCAAAGTCACTGATCTAACTCATCTAACGTCACTGGTTTAACTCATATAAAGTCCCTGGTCTAACTCATCTAAAGTCACTGGTCTAACTCATCCAAAGTCACTGGTCTAACTCATCTAAAGTCACTGGTCTAACTCATCCAAAGTCACTGGTCTAACTCATCTAAAGTCACTGGTCTAACTCATCTAAAGTCACTGGTCTAACTCATCTAAAGTCACTGGTCTAACTCATCTAAAGTCACTGGTCTAACTCATCTAAAGTCACTGGTTTAACTCATTTAAAGCCACTGGTCTAACTCATCTAAAGTCACTGGTCTAACTTATTTCTAGTCTCTGGTCTAACTTATTTCTAGTCACTGGTCTAACTTATTTCTAATCTTTTGTGTGTGTTTATATTTTTTAAGTAACTGATGAACTTTAATTTCAAATGAGCAATGAAGACTGATATTTTCATTGATCGAATACATTTCGGTCAAAAGCTCACTAGAGCTTGTGTTGTATTTTTAGTTTTAACATGCCGACTTTAAATAAAACTTATCTTATCTGTCATGTAAGTTGAAGAGGTAGAGAAAAAATGACAATCCTCGAGTAAAAATAAAATCATTACTCCACGCAATTCCCATATTTTCAGTCATTTTCATTGGGAATCTCCTTATCGAATAAGAGTTATTTCCCTTTGTTTGATTACCAATATAACGGGTGTGTCCCGTGGGGAATTCCGGTCTCGTTTTGAACAGTGCTGCAGACGCCGGTATTTGATTATTCATTTTAGAAGGATGGCGGCTGCAACTGAATCCTCGTGTAAGTAAAAAATTATTTTAAATGTGTTCAGGATATAATTTTAGAAATTGTTTCTTGTTAAATATTTAAGTGTGGTGAAGCGAATCGAATAAAAAATGTTTTAAAGGCATGGATCATTTAAGGTAAGTTGTGTATCGTATATATATATTTTTTTTTTCAATGAAATATTTTATTAAATTAAAATTTACAAGGATATAATAATATGTTAAATGCTATATTACATAGACAATAAAACGTCAAAATCATAATCTCATTTAAAATGTAGACTTTATTAAATATGCAGACATCCTTAATTATAAGAGTTGAAATGAGTATAAGAGTAGAGAGAAAACGAGAAAAATTCGTTCAATATTCAAATATGGGAATACAAACTATAGGATTTCAGCTATGTTTTATATAAAGTCTGAGAAATGACAAGGTGTAAACTATACTGCTTTGTGATGTGAAAAAAAGAGAATGCGCTTATTGATTGGATAATTGCATTGATTTTTGTTGAATATTGTTGTCAATTCTGTTATGTCGGTAGAATTATTCCATTCTTTGGTGATTCAAAGATGAAATCATGACTGACTCAGAATCCGTTACTGGTGCATGTCGTCATAAGAGGTCCCAAAAGGTACGGGTAGGACGGGTGATATATACAGGTTCACAATCAGAATACAAAATCTAGTTGATGATAGCATGGCTATTTGAATATATAAGTGTATATTTATTATTTTATTATGATAATTTAACTATAAGTAGAAGTATGTTGATTAAAACATCTTATGATTGTAATCATATAAATGTGCCTGAAGTTATACAGTTACGTATCAAACTTGATCAGTCTTAGTTATTTCTTACCCGAGGGACTTAAAAAAGGTTTGAAACATTACAGTGTAATACATCAATATGACGGTTTGTCACCAGATGTTCGTGTCGGATTTGATCAAATATAATTACACTAGGACTAAGTACTTCTATATAATTGTTATCCACATTTAAAGTGATTTCCGTTTCCGTAATTGTGGTTTGTAATGTCTGTGGTAGTTTAATACTACAGTGAGATCCTCCTTTTAGTTTTCTGATGGGCTATTCTCATGCTGGCTATTCTCATGATGTGTTTTTATGTCTTTATGCACTAAAGAGAACCTGTAGTATAGTAGTAATCTATAAATTGGTATAGTTTGTATTTTAGAATCTGAATACCTACCCCCTCCACCCCTCCCCCTTTTTAGAACACACGGTAAAATCCAGAAAGGATGTAAATAACTTTGACAGGTGAGGTGTAATCTAATGTCTTAAAAGCATTTTATTGTGGTCAAAACAAAACATATTTATCTAGTACGTAAAAATATAGTGATCTATATTTGTCTTTTGTATTTCACTTCTTTCAATGTTTAAGATTTCTTTTAAACAGGACGTATTTTACCGACGAATTAGGAAGAGGGAATATATTGTTTAAGGAAAAGAATATATTTATTAGTAATGTTTTGTATCCATGTCAACTTCACATATACAGTACACAAATACATTAACTATACAAACAATACACATACACAAAGTTTTATATAATTGTATTTTTACATAGGAAGTGCATTTTTGTAATATAATTTGAATCCTCGAGAGAAATGGCAGATATTTTCTACAGCAGCTTTTAGGGTCGTGTTTCCCATGACTCCATGACAACAGCATATGGAAATGATATTTTCTTCAAATTCCATTGGCATTATGCAACATGTAAACATTCTAGCATAATGCACTTTACATTAAGCAATTTGCTTTCAAGTTTGATGTTTTGTAAATTGATTTGGCGACCCCCTCCTACGTTATCCACGACACCCAGTTGGCTGACTGTTGTTAATGACGTGAGTTGGACTCCCGTTGGAACATATCAATATCACTGTTGATAATGAATTAAGATAATCTGTGAGATTATTGATACTTTGATGTTAATCAAATCAATAACAATTTAATGATTAACTGTATTGTGTGAATCATCGATTAATTGTTTAAATTCTCGCCGGACATATTGGATTTCAAGACTTTGTCCGGAATGTTTACTTTCTACCAGACAATAAATTCTCCCTAACTGGACCCTCTTTATGACATAAAGGATATATGTTTTTATTTCTCATTCAATACACCACAAATATATTGAAAGTAATACTATGATAAGATCTCTAAACAATGTCAGATATCATTGACAGATTCCAAGCATGTGTTGATTCATCTGCATCTGCCATAGATAAAACAGATAACGTTAAACCCATCGAGTACACCCCGGGGGCATCTCAAAACCTGATAAATTGGTTAGACAAACAACGGTCATTCTGTATGATCACGACGTTTTGTGCTAATATCTTTATCATGTTTCATGATGGGTGTGCTACGTAGTTAGATAGTATATATCTACAGCGCTTTGGCAGGACGAGTGCTAGTAGAATTAAAAAAACACCTTTAGTGATAGTAGACAGAACCGGTCTTAGGAGGTACAGGGCTTTGTGTATAACCTGCAGTCTGTCATGTACCTGCAGTCTGTCGTGTAAACAGTCGAGAGTAGATAACTCCAGCGCGGGGCTCACTTGATCCAATTGTCTTAAGTCCGTAGCCCGGATAGTAGATGTATATTAATACTGATATCATGACTGATATAAATGACATATTAAACGATAGGTACAATGTACAGAAAAGTTGTTCATCATCATAATGAAATGGCTCACTTCCTATTACAAGTGTTCAATATATGTACTTTGTAAGTGCATTATGTTTTTGTATATAGTCATTCTTTGTATATTTAACTCTATGCTATTATATACATATTATATCATTTCATTGCGCATGCTAATCCATATTGTAAATTATTGTATTCGGGAGAAGACTTCATAAGTTGGAAAAACTTGTGTCCGATCCCTATTTGTTATATATAGCAAATAAAAATATGTTTAAACTAAAAAAAAAAAAGTGCATTTTGCACCTGTCTCACCTAGAAATGAAATGCATGTTTACATGATATCGAACCTGTTTATAAAATAGGTTAATTGGATTATCAAAAATCAAACAGCCTTCCGTGCATACCTGACATCTGTGTTAAACAAAGGTGATAATGGTATCATTATTAGGATGTATAGTTTAAGTCGTGTGTGTTTTTATTAGAGATACGTCACCTTTATACTCTACATTGTTCTAATGTTAACGAAAAGTGTTGGTATATCCTTGTTTTCCTCTTGAACTGTATTTAATAGGTCATTTAATAAGGAATCGTTTACCAATCTATTTCAGATTGGATTGAGTCGTTTATATAAACTCGTGTACTTTTCATTAAGTTGGTTATAGTTTATATAAACTCGTGTACTTTTCATTAAGTTGGTTATAGTTTATACAAACTCGTGTACTTTTCATTAAGTTGGTTATAGTTTATACAAACTCGTGTACTTTTCATTAAGTTGGTTATAGTTTATACAAACTCGTGTACTTTTCATTAAGTTGGTTATAGTTTATACAAACTCGTGTACTTTTCATTAAGTTGGTTATAGTTTATACAAACTCGTGTACTTTTCATTAAGTTGGTTATAGTTTATATAAACTCGTGTACTTTTCATTAAGTTGGTTATAGTTTATACAAACTCATGTACTTTTCATTAAGTTGGTTATAGTTTATACAAACTCGTGTACTTTTCATTAAGTTGGTTATAGTTTATACAAACTCGTGTACTTTTCATTAAGTTGGTTATAGTTTATATAAACTCGTGTACTTTTCATTAAGTTGGTTATAGTTTATATAAACTCATGTACTTTTCATTAAGTTGGTTATAGTTTATACAAACTCGTGTACTTTTCATTAAGTTGGTTATAGTTTATACAAACTCGTGTACTTTTCATTAAGTTGGTTATAGTTTATATAAACTCGTGTACTTTTCATTAAGTTGGTTATAGTTTATACAAACTCATGTACTTTTCATTAAGTTGGTTATAGTTTATACAAACTCGTGTACTTTTCATTAAGTTGGTTATAGTTTATACAAACTCGTGTACTTTTCATTAAGTTGGTTATAGTTTATATAAACTCGTGTACTTTTCATTAAGTTGGTTATAGTTTATATAAACTCGTGTACTTTTCATTAAGTTGGTTATAGTTTATACAAACTCATGTACTTTTCATTAAGTTGGTTATAGTTTATACAAACTCGTGTACTTTTCATTAAGTTGGTTATAGTTTATATAAACTCGTGTACTTTTCATTAAGTTGGTTATAGTTTATATAAACTCATGTACTTTTCATTAAGTTGGTTATAGTTTATATAAACTCGTGTACTTTTCATTAAGTTGGTTATAGTTTATATAAACTCGTGTACTTTTCATTAAGTTGGTTATAGTTTATACAAACTCATGTACTTTTCATTAAGTTGGTTATAGTTTATACAAACTCGTGTACTTTTCATTAAGTTGGTTATAGTTTATACAAACTCATGTACTTTTCATTAAGTTGGTTATAGTTTATACAAACTCATGTACTTTTCATTAAGTTGGTTATAGTTTATATAAACTCGTGTACTTTTCATTAAGTTGGTTATAGTTTATACAAACTCGTGTACTTTTCATTAAGTTGGTTATAGTTTATACAAACTCGTGTACTTTTCATTAAGTTGGTTATAGTTTATATAAACTCGTGTACTTTTCATTAAGTTGGTTATAGTTTATACAAACTCGTGTACTTTTCATTAAGTTGGTTATAGTTTATACAAACTCGTGTACTTTTCATTAAGTTGGTTATAGTTTATATAAACTCGTGTACTTTTCATTAAGTTGGTTATAGTTTATATAAACTCGTGTACTTTTCATTAAGTTGGTTATAGTTTATACAAACTCATGTACTTTTCATTAAGTTGGTTATAGTTTATACAAACTCGTGTACTTTTCATTAAGTTGGTTATAGTTTATACAAACTCGTGTACTTTTCATTAAGTTGGTTATAGTTTATATAAACTCGTGTACTTTTCATTAAGTTGGTTATAGTTTATACAAACTCATGTACTTTTCATTAAGTTGGTTATAGTTTATACAAACTCGTGTACTTTTCATTAAGTTGGTTATAGTTTATACAAACTCGTGTACTTTTCATTAAGTTGGTTATAGTTTATACAAACTCGTGTACTTTTCATTAAGTTAGTTATAGTTTATATAAACTCGTGTACTTTTCATTAAGTTAGTTATAGTTTATATAAACTCGTGTACTTTTCATTAAGTTGGTTATAGTTTATATAAACTCGTGTACTTTTCATTAAGTTGGTTATAGTTTATATAAACTCATGTACTTTTCATTAAGTTGGTTATAGTTTATATAAACTCGTGTACTTTTCATTAAGTTGGTTATAGTTTATATAAACTCGTGTACTTTTCATTAAGTTGGTTATAGTTTATACAAACTCATGTACTTTTCATTAAGTTGGTTATAGTTTATACAAACTCGTGTACTTTTCATTAAGTTGGTTATAGTTTATACAAACTCGTGTACTTTTCATTAAGTTGGTTATAGTTTATATAAACTCGTGTACTTTTCATTAAGTTGGTTATAGTTTATACAAACTCGTGTACTTTTCATTAAGTTGGTTATAGTTTATATAAACTCGTGTACTTTTCATTAAGTTGGTTATAGTTTATACAAACTCGTGTACTTTTCATTAAGTTGGTTATAGTTTATACAAACTCGTGTACTTTTCATTAAGTTGGTTATAGTTTATACAAACTCGTGTACTTTTCATTAAGTTGGTTATAGTTTATACAAACTCGTGTACTTTTCATTAAGTTGGTTATAGTTTATATAAAAATCGTGTACTTTTCATTAAGTTGGTTATAGTTTATACAAACTCGTGTACTTTTCATTAAGTTGGTTATAGTTTATACAAACTCGTGTACTTTTCATTAAGTTGGTTATAGTTTATATAAACTCGTGTACTTTTCATTAAGTTGGTTATAGTTTATACAAACTCGTGTACTTTTCATTAAGTTGGTTATAGTTTATATAAACTCATGTACTTTTCATTAAGTTGGTTATAGTTTATACAAACTCGTGTACTTTTCATTAAGTTGGTTATAGTTTATATAAACTCGTGTACTTTTCATTAAGTTGGTTATAGTTTATACAAACTCGTGTACTTTTCATTAAGTTGGTTATAGTTTATACAAACTCGTGTACTTTTCATTAAGTTGGTTATAGTTTATATAAACTCGTGTACTTTTCATTAAGTTGGTTATAGTTTATACAAACTCGTGTACTTTTCATTAAGTTGGTTATAGTTTATACAAACTCGTGTACTTTTCATTAAGTTGGTTATAGTTTATATAAACTCGTGTACTTTTCATTAAGTTGGTTATAGTTTATACAAACTCGTGTACTTTTCATTAAGTTGGTTATAGTTTATACAAACTCGTGTACTTTTCATTAAGTTGGTTATAGTTTATATAAACTCGTGTACTTTTCATTAAGTTGGTTATAGTTTATACAAACTCGTGTACTTTTCATTAAGTTGGTTATAGTTTATACAAACTCGTGTACTTTTCATTAAGTTGGTTATAGTTTATATAAACTCGTGTACTTTTCATTAAGTTGGTTATAGTTTATACAAACTCGTGTACTTTTCATTAAGTTGGTTATAGTTTATATAAACTCGTGTACTTTTCATTAAGTTGGTTATAGTTTATATAAACTCGTGTACTTTTCATTAAGTTGGTTATAGTTTATATAAACTCATGTACTTTTCATTAAGTTGGTTATAGTTTATATAAACTCGTGTACTTTTCATTAAGTTGGTTATAGTTTATACAAACTCGTGTACTTTTCATTAAGTTGGTTATAGTTTATATAAACTCGTGTACTTTTCATTAAGTTGGTTATAGTTTATACAAACTCGTGTACTTTTCATTAAGTTGGTTATAGTTTATATAAACTCGTGTACTTTTCATTAAGTTGGTTATAGTTTATACAAACTCATGTACTTTTCATTAAGTTGGTTATAGTTTATATAAACTCGTGTACTTTTCATTAAGTTGGTTATAGTTTATACAAACTCATGTACTTTTCATTAAGTTGGTTATAGTTTATACAAACTCGTGTACTTTTCATTAAGTTGGTTATAGTTTATACAAACTCGTGTACTTTTCATTAAGTTGGTTATAGTTTATATAAACTCGTGTACTTTTCATTAAGTTGGTTATAGTTTATACAAACTCGTGTACTTTTCATTAAGTTGGTTATAGTTTATACAAACTCGTGTACTTTTCATTAAGTTGGTTATAGTTTATACAAACTCGTGTACTTTTCATTAAGTTGGTTATAGTTTATATAAACTCGTGTACTTTTCATTAAGTTGGTTATAGTTTATATAAACTCGTGTACTTTTCATTAAGTTGGTTATAGTTTATATAAACTCATGTACTTTTCATTAAGTTGGTTATAGTTTATACAAACTCATGTACTTTTCATTAAGTTGGTTATAGTTTATATAAACTCGTGTACTTTTCATTAAGTTGGTTATAGTTTATATAAACTCGTGTACTTTTCATTAAGTTGGTTATAGTTTATATAAACTCGTGTACTTTTCATTAAGTTGGTTATAGTTTATACAAACTCATGTACTTTTCATTAAGTTGGTTATAGTTTATATAAACTCATGTACTTTTCATTAAGTTGGTTATAGTTTATATAAACTCGTGTACTTTTCATTAAGTTGGTTATAGTTTATACAAACTCATGTACTTTTCATTAAGTTGGTTATAGTTTATATAAACTCGTGTACTTTTCATTAAATTGGTTATAGTTTATACAAACTCGTGTACTTTTCATTAAGTTGGTTATAGTTTATATAAACTCGTGTACTTTTCATTAAGTTGGTTATAGTTTATACAAACTCGTGTACTTTTCATTAAGTTGGTTATAGTTTATATAAACTCGTGTACTTTTCATTAAGTTGGTTATAGTTTATACAAACTCGTGTACTTTTCATTAAGTTGGTTATAGTTTATATAAACTCGTGTACTTTTCATTAAGTTGGTTATAGTTTATACAAACTCATGTACTTTTCATTAAGTTGGTTATAGTTTATACAAACTCGTGTACTTTTCATTAAGTTGGTTATAGTTTATACAAACTCGTGTACTTTTCATTAAGTTGGTTATAGTTTATACAAACTCATGTACTTTTCATTAAGTTGGTTATAGTTTATATAAACTCGTGTACTTTTCATTAAGTTGGTTATAGTTTATACAAACTCGTGTACTTTTCATTAAGTTGGTTATAGTTTATACAAACTCATGTACTTTTCATTAAGTTGGTTATAGTTTATACAAACTCGTGTACTTTTCATTAAGTTGGTTATAGTTTATACAAACTCATGTACTTTTCATTAAGTTGGTTATAGTTTATATAAACTCGTGTACTTTTCATTAAGTTGGTTATAGTTTATATAAACTCGTGTACTTTTCATTAAGTTGGTTATAGTTTATACAAACTCGTGTACTTTTCATTAAGTTGGTTATAGTTTATATAAACTCGTGTACTTTTCATTAAGTTGGTTATAGTTTATATAAACTCGTGTACTTTTCATTAAGTTGGTTATAGTTTATACAAACTCGTGTACTTTTCATTAAGTTGGTTATAGTTTATATAAACTCGTGTACTTTTCATTAAGTTGGTTATAGTTTATACAAACTCGTGTACTTTTCATTAAGTTGGTTATAGTTTATATAAACTCGTGTACTTTTCATTAAGTTGGTTATAGTTTATACAAACTCGTGTACTTTTCATTAAGTTGGTTATAGTTTATACAAACTCGTGTACTTTTCATTAAGTTGGTTATAGTTTATACAAACTCGTGTACTTTTCATTAAGTTGGTTATAGTTTATACAACTCGTGTACTTTTCATTAAGTTGGTTATAGTTTATATAAACTCGTGTACTTTTCATTAAGTTGGTTATAGTTTATACAAACTCGTGTACTTTTCATTAAGTTGGTTATAGTTTATATAAACTCGTGTACTTTTCATTAAGTTGGTTATAGTTTATATAAACTCGTGTACTTTTCATTAAGTTGGTTATAGTTTATACAAACTCGTGTACTTTTCATTAAGTTGGTTATAGTTTATATAAACTCGTGTACTTTTCATTAAGTTGGTTATAGTTTATACAAACTCGTGTACTTTTCATTAAGTTGGTTATAGTTTATATAAACTCGTGTACTTTTCATTAAGTTGGTTATAGTTTATATAAACTCGTGTACTTTTCATTAAGTTGGTTATAGTTTATACAAACTCGTGTACTTTTCATTAAGTTGGTTATAGTTTATATAAACTCGTGTACTTTTCATTAAGTTGGTTATAGTTTATACAAACTCGTGTACTTTTCATTAAGTTGGTTATAGTTTATATAAACTCGTGTACTTTTCATTAAGTTGGTTATAGTTTATACAAACTCGTGTACTTTTCATTAAGTTGGTTATAGTTTATACAAACTCATGTACTTTTCATTAAGTTGGTTATAGTTTATACAAACTCGTGTACTTTTCATTAAGTTGGTTATAGTTTATACAAACTCATGTACTTTTCATTAAGTTGGTTATAGTTTATATAAACTCGTGTACTTTTCATTAAGTTGGTTATAGTTTATACAAACTCATGTACTTTTCATTAAGTTGGTTATAGTTTATACAAACTCGTGTACTTTTCATTAAGTTGGTTATAGTTTATACAAACTCGTGTACTTTTCATTAAGTTGGTTATAGTTTATATAAACTCGTGTACTTTTCATTAAGTTGGTTATAGTTTATACAAACTCGTGTACTTTTCATTAAGTTGGTTATAGTTTATATAAACTCGTGTACTTTTCATTAAGTTGGTTATAGTTAATATACAAACTCGTGTACTTTTCATTAAGTTGGTTATAGTTTATACAAACTCGTGTACTTTTCATTAAGTTGGTTATAGTTTATACAAACTCGTGTACTTTTCATTAAGTTGGTTATAGTTTATATAAACTCGTGTACTTTTCATTAAGTTGGTTATAGTTTATATAAACTCGTGTACTTTTCATTAAGTTGGTTATAGTTTATACAAACTCGTGTACTTTTCATTAAGTTGGTTATAGTTTATATAAACTCGTGTACTTTTCATTAAGTTGGTTATAGTTTATACAAACTCGTGTACTTTTCATTAAGTTGGTTATAGTTTATATAAACTCGTGTACTTTTCATTAAGTTGGTT